>VXBJ01000066.1:561472-708871 GCA_013400055.1 Nycticryphes semicollaris | reverse complement strand
CATAATCCTGCAGTATAATCCCCATTTAGCAATTCTGTGATTCAGGGGGATCTGGTAATACTGCAAAACAATACATTGTCTTTTCCCACTTGCTCCTCACACCCTCCAAGGCCTGGCAGCGTGGAGGGAAAAGAGGTTCCCCCACTCTTCTTCCCCTAATGTGGCTTCCAGATATTGGCATTTTAGTGGGCTTCCCTACTCCGGGGCTCCTGGTTCTCCTCAGGGCTCATGCCACGACGGGCCCGGCAGCGACCCCTGCCATTCCCGGTGCTGTCCGAGCCACCCCAAACCCCCGGGCAGGCGACCCCGAGCAGGCGACAGCCTCTGCAAAAAGCCGGGAAGTGTCCGGGGAGCGCCCCCCTCAGCGCCGGCTCCTGCCGCTCCGGCTCCCCCGCCGCCGCAGGACAACCTGCGCTCGGGGAAGTCACCTGAGCCAAGGAGTGGGTGAGCCCCCCTCGCCATTTGCGGGTTTCTGCAGTGAACAGTCTTCTCAGCCGGGTCCCGACCGCTCTCCGGCGGTCAGCCGTGCGGGCAAACCCCGCTTGACGGGGAACGAAGCTCCGGGCTGGACCCCGCGGAGCGGCGGCCGCCCGGGGCCGATGCCATCAGCACTTTCCCCCCCCTGCTCAGCTCGCTTTTTCCTCCCGTCTTTCCGCGGCAGCAACAGACGGGCTCCTCCAGCAGCCAACAAAGAACCCGGCAGGGGAGAAAATTCCGCCGGGAACGGGCCGTTAAACGGTCACAGCAGCCGCCCCCCCCTCCCGCCTTCNCCGCGCCGCGCCCCGGGGCAGTGCAGTGCAGCGCAGTCCGCCCCCGCCTCCCGGCTCAGCTCGGCCCGGCCCGGCCCGGCCGCGCACACGTGACGCGCCGCCGCCACTCAGAAGCCGGGAGGGAGCGCGGCGCCTTCCGGGCCCCGCCGACCCCGGGCCCGGCTGCGGGGCCCCGGGCGGCAGCAGCTGCTGCGCTGCTGCCCCCTACAGCGGAGTCCCCGCCGGGCACCGCGCCTCGGCTGTGTCTGCTCCCCTTTCGGGGACTCCGGAGGACTCCTCCGGGGTGCAACCCTGTGCCGTCCTGTCGCCCCCTTCCCCACCCGCCCCAGAGCGTGTGGCGCCGCCTGCAGCGGGGCAGGGCCCGGAGCTGGCCCTTCGCTGCCGCCCTTCTCCCTGACAGAAGGGGAGATGGGCCTCGCAGGATCGCTCGTTGGCCGAAGTGCTGACAACACTGAGGTGGATTTAGTCGTTCTCCGGGGGTCTGTCGTGGAGAATTTCCGCTCTCCTTTGGGAGCAGCAGAGCAGGAGCTACTTGGTGGGACAGCAGCTCCTTGACTGTTCGGTTAATTTTGCATCAAATCATCACCTGAAGAGTGCAGAAATCAGAGGGCAGGGCCCAGAACCATGGCTCTGTCTGCCCAAGTCCTTGCTCTGACAAAGCAGTCTTTCTCTGTTAATTTTGCATTATTTGCTACGTGGTGGCACTGCAAGAACAGGAATAGTGAAGATTTCTTCCAGCGTAGATCTGGCGGTTGAGGCGCTCATCTGCGTTGGCAAGGCACGGATCCAGACAGAGAACGGGTGCATTGGTTTCTCAGTGCGTGGCCTGTCCACACAGCCAAAGGCTTTTACACCTTTTCAACCTGTGTTGATAAAGTTTCCCTAAACTTTTTCTTTGAAAGTTCCCAGCAAAAGGAAGTCCTGCATCATGAATTTAAGCATGCTCTGATGGTAGGTTTGCTTTTGCTAGCTTTCACAGGCATATCTGGCGGCAGGTTGAGAAGCTCCATCCTCTTTAACAACAAAAAGGCGGCTACTATCTCTTCTTCAAAAAAGTGTTCTGTGCCCTGTAGTCAGCGTTTTTAATCCGTGCTGTGGATTGGACTCCACAGGCGAAAGGTGCACAAGCAATTGTAGTTGTAACAGGGCTGTGGGCACTTAATGTCCTGATGCTGAATACTCATTCCTTCAGGTTCCCGGGAGTTAGCGGGGGGTTTATGGCTCACTCTACAACCTGAGAACATAAGAAATGCTGTAACAGGGCATACCAAATACCCAGCCAGTGGACCAGGCAAGAATAGAAGAGTAAGGCAAATGCATGGTAATCCTTCCCTGGCTTACCTTCCCCGCATCCAGAGCGCTGCAGCTCAGGAATTTCTGAAGTCAGCTGTGTTGATAGATGTGAGCGCCTGCACTTTCTCACATCCCCAGTTTGAAGACACTGGGTGAGGGACTTAGTGTCCTATTTGGGAAATGTGAAATAGCACTGTAACTGTAGTATGTGAGCTGTGCTGCGTAGTGCTAGTCCGGCAAATACAAAGTCTCTATGGAGACACATCACCACTAGAGAGCTGGGACTAGCAGTGAGGACTGCAGCAGTTGGGGAAACACAGCAGCTGTAGGGTATTTTTGTTTGTTTGGGTTTTTTTTTTCTTGCAAGGAGGCTGAAAGAGACAGTGTGAAACCAAGAAATAAGAGACAGGAGATGCCTCATGGATATTTCTAGTTCCTCTATTGTAAGCCTCCGGGAAGTTATAAAAAAGTAAACAATTCTTGGAGAAGAGCTTTTCCAAGAGGAAAGGAGTACTAGAGATATGGCCAGAGTGGCAACCAAAGATAAAACACTATGACAAGTACTTTAAAGCAATTGATCTGAAACTTGCCATGGGTCCTATGTTCTTGGTTCCTCCTCTGTGTTGTTGCTAGTTTTGGTAAAAGATGGATTTGCCTGAAAATTTACGAGGGAAGTGGAAGTTTTTCCTGATAGACAAATGTCCTGAAAAGATAGATCAGTTCCTTGATCCAGTTAGTCATCTGTCCTCTGGAGCACTACTACGGCACAATGTGGTAACAAGGATGCGTAGCCAAGACTGTGGAACTACACTTTCAATGGAAACCCATGCTTATACTGGAAATATCCAAGCGGTATGAGACTAGAACATCTGTCACTCTATTGAGATCACCTTGGCTATCTGAGGTCACATCACAACAGTCCCCACCAGTCTGTAACAGGGCTCTGAAGTACAGCAGTGGGATCTTAACCATCCCCTTCATATGGAACAAGGCTGGCATATGTTGGCATTTCATAGCACCTTTTTGGCAAAAGACAAATTGAAACTAAAGTATTTTTTTAAATTCTCAGTATCACAAATATTTTTATATATTACAGGGTTTGATGGTTGTCAAAGAAGAGACATTGAACAGAAACAAGTACAAGCAAATAAGGATTTTATGTCTATTGAAGATTCCAAAACTTCTGAATTTTAGTGAACTTCAGTCTTCCTAAAATGTTTTTGACTATTGACCTTTAAGATCATAAGTGTGTCAGGATATGAATAGGATATTTGCTAGTGTACGCGTTAAGTGACTTCTTTGTATATTTTCTTCCTTGTACTTGAATTAATTTTTTCTAGTATACATTAGGTTTTCTATGTAATTAAGGCTCTGACTGTTTTCGTAGAGACAGCATGTTGCAGTTGCCCAAATTTTAATAAGATTATTTTAACTGAATGATAAATGACATTTTAAAAAAAGAAATCTTTTTAATAGACTTTGGTACAGCATTTTCTATGTGACTTCTGGGTCTTCTTTTAATTTTCAGTCTTCATTGTCTTTCCCTGTACATTTGCTTCTTCATTGGTTTAACAATGCTCCATTTACTTATGCTAGTTTTTTAAATGCTGTCTTTATAATCTCTGTGGAATCCTCTGTTAATTTTGTTCATAGTTCTGTAATAGTATGCAAGCATTTTCTCCTGTTGTGATGTTGCCAGGAAGGCCTGTTCCATGTTTGACTGTAATTGTCCATCTGACAATGGCAACACGTGTATTTTTTTACATACAGTTTTCATAACAGCAGTCCATACCTATCTTGACATGACACTTCCAACACTAAACACATTTCCCGTAGCTGAAGAGTGAAAACCTTTTTCTGGGCAATATTAAAACTTCATTTTGTTCCTGTGGAGCTCCATTGCTTGTAGATCTCCATCCTGACACCCTTCAAAGCTTCAGTTTACAGTATTCTTTCCCCCCATCATCATGTTTTTTTTAAAAAAACCTATATTTTCATAAAATAATTATAGTATTAGAGTGTTAGTCCATCAGCAAGATGAACTTTCTTCCATATTGAGTATGAATGACTATCAACTACTTCCTTCAGAAATATGTGAAAGCTCCCTTTCTTCAGTTCTGCTTCCAGTAATCTCCATTCCCACAAACCCATAGGGAGCTAAACAAAAAAAATTAGAAATCACACCACTCCTAGAGTCAGATTTGCTTGTAACTTTGAGGATTTGTGTGAAAGGTGTTCCTAGCAAAATAGACTTTGATTTCTGAGCATGGCAGTGTTACCTGTTTCTAAGTCTCAGTATATGTAGCTCTAATCAACTAACACACGATGTTCAAATCAAACAAAAAGGTGTTTCTTCGTGATGGCTAGAGCTTATGGATAGTCTGCTGTTAAGAAATATTACTGTAAGAACTCATCGCTCTCTTGCTGTTATAGCAAGTGATTCTTATTACAGCAGGGACAGCTCTCACTTTATGTTCATCAGTAAGTCTTTATAGCCTTATGAAAATATCTCTTAATTTCTTTATGCTCTGAGGTATTTCTGTTCATTTCTCATAAATGAGCAAATAAACCTTCTAACTCCTGTCTCTCAATATTCATAATCTGAGGGGCTTTTTTTTCTGGCTGCTTAAACAGCTGACACAGTAGGCGTTGTCTGTAGGTGGCCAGGAACGTGCTAGATAGACAAGTATTTTAAACTGAATTACAATGTAGTAGATAGCCAGATTTAAGGTACTGGGGTTTTCCTAGCCACTGTCCTAGGCGAAAACAGATTTGCAGCAATCAGTTGTGCTATCCTAAAATTGATAGACAACTGATTCTTGTGTTTTAATACACTTTGAAAATGAGAAGTAAATGTCCTGTGAAGTAAACTGAAGAAAGCACAATTTGTGGGAATTCCCATATTTTTTACATCTTTCTGTTCTGTTAATTGCTTCCAGGCATTATTAAGGAGTTTATTTTGAATATGGTTTGTTGATATCTTTGTCCATTTCTAGCCCTTATTCTGATCTGGTAAATCTGTAGAGAGACATAATAGAGATTGATGGTAACTCTGCATTCTCGATGTACAGCATAAAAGGCAATGTGATGGTCAAACTGTTTCATGTTCTCAGTGATTTCTAAATGATGAAATTTCTCAACTTTTGTTTGTTCTCCCATATACTTATGTTTGTTCTTCCATATTCTTATCCGAATAGTGGTGATTAACTAACATGTAAATACAAAATCATTGTGCAGGATGATTTGTGATCCAGTCACCCTTTCAGCCACTCTCTTCATATTTTCTGTTCTGCATCCATGGTGTGTTATTTGAATGCATTTCTGAAATGCAATAAACAGTACAACAAGTATCTCTGCAGTTCTTGATTTTGTCTTTTCTTGTAATGTGGGAAAAATTATTTTAATTAGTTAAAACCTATGTTTGCTTTGCTAGTTATTGATGACAAGTTCCAAGAAGTTTCCATGTGTGTAGAGTGTACAAGAGCTTTTTAGGAATCATCTTACATGATGCTCAAAGGGATTTTTGGGTTAAAGAAAGCAAGGAAGACTTTGTAAAGACCTGGGTATATCCTTTGGAATAGACTTGTAAGTCACATTTTCCATTTTAAGCTATAAGAACTAAGTTAGTGCATGTGTGCCTTCTTCTCAGACTGTCATACGCCTGACCATAAATACTACGATTTAAAATTTGACTGTATTCTAGGGGAAGCCAGCACAGAAGACAGAAACAGGACATGATCTGCTCCAGGAGGGCTAAAAAGCTGTACTAATTATTTATAGCAAGGTGTATTGCATTACTGTAGCCCAGATTGAAGATGATAACAAAGCAGTAACTGAAGCCATGTTATTATCTTATTTCGACAGCCTTCTTGTCACCAAGAAGAAGCTCCACTTAAATTATGTTTATATTTAAAATTAACATCCTGTATTGAAAAAAACCTCCAAGGCAAACAAGAGCTGCTCTTTGTGTTCATATAAAACCTTCCTCTGGATCTCAATCTATCAATCTAGAAAAAATTGTTCCAATATCCTTAATATCCTTTTTTTTTTTTTTTTTTAAGAGACTGGGTACTTTTGATGTCTTTTAGCAGCCTGTCCTTTCACATTTTCATGTCAATTAGGGCTACTCTACCTTCTACCCCATTGGATTTGCTAGCTATTTCTTGATGAGAAAGAAAATGTTCATGGGACTATTTCAGTCCCATTTGGATGATCATACTGACAGCCCAGCACACGGTGACTGTAGAAGGACCCTTTTTAGAAAGCTAGTGAGTCCTGGCAGAGAGCCACCAAACACAATGCTGTCTAGATTTAGAGTAGATCTTATCTGCCAAGACTGGTAATTACCTCCTGCAGATGGGTGGCTTGTCTGGGCAGTAGTCATGTCTGAGCATAGAGCAGTATTCAGAGTTTGCATGATGTAATGAGCTGGTAGGTAGTTTTGAATACTCTGGAAAGTAGTCATTTTCTCAAACATTTCCTCACTTAAATATTCCTGTTACTACAAAAATTTAAAAAATAATAGCAAGACAATGATTAGGTGTGAATGCATATTACAAAAATTAGAGATTATACTTCTATTTTTCCTAACATATCACGAGCCTACTGAAATCACCAAGAATTCTCACACCAACTTTGGTACCGACAAGACTTTACTAGTAGGGAGTATGTGAACTGCTTTTAATGGCAGATGATCTAGGATGATACACTGGTTCAGTACTAGCAAGGATCCAGTAATTTTCCTGGTGAACACAAAAGAGAGATGCCAGCCAACATTCCTTCCATACCCATATCCACTTTCTTTTAATATTTACTTTTGATGAGTGCATTGAGTCACTGTGAAATACTTTCAGCTGAAACAGCAGCACTATGCTAATTATGTGCACTTGTTTATCCTGTTTTCCATCATTACAGAGATGGCAGTTCCTAACCTGATGAGGTACAGTTAGTACAAACTAATGCCAGATGAAGCAAACATGACTCTGGCCAAGCATTGTTTCCACTCTGTGTTGAAGACACAAAGTCCTAAGTCACTTCCTCTCTTAATTAGAGTGTTGTAGAGTTTCTGTGCCTCTCTAAAATTGTTTACCTTGTAGTGTAGGTGTGTCAATATTTCAAAATTTCAGTCTCTTGTCTTATATTTCTTTGACATTTTGCCTATCCTTCCTGAGATCCTGGGCTCCTTCCTGTTTCACCATAGCATGCATGATTGTGAACATGTTAGATGTAATAGAACCATGGAATAATTTGGGTTGGAAGGGACCTTTACAGGTCATCTACTCCAACCCCTCTGCAGTGAGCAGGGACATCTTCAACTAGATCAGGTTGCTCAGAGTCCCATCCAACCTGACTTTGAATGTTTCCAGGGATAGGGCATCTATCACCTCTCTGGGCAACTTGTTACAGTGTTTTGCCACCCTCATGGTAGAAGGTTTCATCTTAGATCTAGTCTGAATCTGCCCTCTTTTAGTTCAAAGCCATTGCCCTTTGTCCTATCACAACAGGCTGTACTAAAAGTCTGTCTGCATCTTTCTTACAAGCCCCCTTTAAGCATTGAAAGGCCGCAAGGAGCCTTCTCCAGGCTGAACAACCCCAACTCTCTCACCCTCTCCTCACAGGAGAGGTGCTCCATCCCTCTGATCATTTTTGTGGCCCTCCTCTAGACCCACTCCAACAGGTCCGTGTCCTTCCTGTACTGGGGGCTCCAGAGCTGGATGCAGGTGGGGTCCCACCAGAGCAGGATAGAGGGGGAGAATCACCTCCCTCGACCTGCTGGCCACGCTTCTTACATACACTGTGAGTGCACATTGTTATCTCATCCACCTTTCATCCTTTCATCCACCAGTACCCCCAAGTCCTTCTCTGCAAGGGCTGCTCTCAGTCTCTTTATCCCCCAACCTGTATTGGTACTGGGGGTTGCCCCCAACCAGGTGCAGGACCTTTCTCTTGCCCTTGTTTAATCCTCTTGAGCTTCCCAAGCTTGTCAAGGTCCTATCTCTCCAAGGAGACCAACTCTAGTGTGGCTAAGTCCACACTGAGGATGGGAATTGTGGCAAAAAGGTTTTGAAATCTTTTTTGAGGGCTTTTGAGGGATTTTTGAAGCTGTGCATTGCATCCAGGTTGTGCTGGAAGCCGGCCGCTCATGGGTGGGCTGCTGCGGAAGCGTGGGGCAGAGCCAGCACCACCAACAGCAGATTTAAACGAGGCGTAACCACACCAACGGTCACTCGCTGAGGAGACCAGCTCCAGTGCTGGTAAGCTCGCACTGGGGAAGGGAATTGCGGCAAAAAGGTCCAGCAAGGAGCTCCTTTGAGGGCTTTTTGAAGACAGGCAAAGCAGCTAGGCTGTGCTGGAAGCCGGCAGCTTGTGTGAAGGCTGCTGAGGAGGTGTGGGCAGATCCAGCCCCACTGGTGGCAGATCTAAACAAGGCCTACTCACCAGGCCCACTCCCTGCCTCATAAAAGAGGGCTTTCAGGAGTAAGCAAGCAGCAAGTGGGCCTCACCTGGGAGTACCATGACAAGGGCAGGCCACCCGGGTGGGTGAACAGGCACAGTAGTCTGCACAGGGGAGCACTGACAGACTGCCAGTTTGGCCAGGAAGCAATGGTCTCTACTCAGAAGAAGCTGATGGTATCCGTGAGCTCAGCACCCACCAGTTCTGCTCTAGCTTCCTAGATGGAGCTCTCATGGGAACACGCTGCCACCCCGACATTGGGCTGCAGGGTGTGCCCTGCTCTTTTGCTGGTGTGGGATGGCAGCGGTGAGCACACTGGAGGGAGGTGTGCCCAGGTAGAGGAGTTCCTCTGCTTAGCAGTAGATGGAGCTCAGGGGGGAGGTAAGCAGGTTGAGTGCCATCAGGGAAAGTGATAGAGACACAGGTACTTGGAGTCACACCCAGCCTCCCATGATAAAAATTCAGCAGGTAGACAGAGCCCCAGCTACAAAGAACCCCCTGTCTTCTCTCTGCCTGACTGGATGTGGTGACTTGGAGGACAGGGGGCAATGGCAAGAAGTTTCTGCCTGGTGCAACAGGCACTGCAGTTGTGCTCACCCAGTAACTACCCCACCTTCCCAGATGCTATTGCATAACAGGTACAGTGTTCTACAAGGGGGAGGGAGAACATCAGTGTTCTGATGAGGGAGAGAGTTCCTCCAGCTTAGAGATATCATCAAGGTCTAGTCAGACTGTCCCCCACATCAAAACTTCTGCAGTAAATACTAAAAGATGGGTCATTGTTACAGGCGACTCAGTACTGAAGGGAGCAGAGGGCCTGATATGCAGACCCAATAAATAGGGAGGTCTGCTGCCTCCCTGGGGCCCTGGTTAATGATGTAAAGAAGAAACTTCCTTCCCTAGTACAGCCCCCAGATTACCCCCTTCTGGTCTTCCAGGTAGGCAGTGATAAAGTAGCAAAAAGGAGTCCAAAGGCAACAAAGAGAGATTTTAGGACCTTAGGAGAGCTGGTCAAGTGATCAGGAGCATAAGTCATGTTCTTCTCCATCCCTCCAGTTGCAGGGTATGATGAGGGGGCAAATAGGAAGAGCCAGTAGATCAATGCCTGGCCCCGAGCCTGGTGCTACCAGCAGGACTTTGGGTTCTTTGATCATGGCTTGATTAACAAGACACCAGGCCTGCTGGTAATGGACAGGAATAGCTTATCTCACAGGGGGAAAAGGGTTATAGGACAAGAGTTATCAGGGTTCATTGAGAGGACTTTAAATTAGATTCAAAGGGGGATGGGGATGTAATTGGACTTGGTAGAGAGGTACCCGGGTGCAGTAGTAGCCCAGCACTTGTGGGGCAATGGGCTAGTATTTTTGAGAGCCAGAAGGCTTACCACCCCTGTGAAAATTACATGCTCCACCCCTTCTCTGAAATGCTTATACACCAATGCATGCAACATGGGGAATAAACAGGAAGAACTGGAGATCTGTGTGCTTTCACAGGGCCATGATCTCATTGTAATTACTGAGACATGGTGGGATAGCTCACATGACTGGAATGCTGTCATGGACGGCTTATGTCCTTTTTAGGAAAGATAGGCCTGCAAGGTGATATGATGGAGTTGTTCTTTATGTGAGAGAGCAATTGGAAAGTGTTGAGCTCTCCCTGGGGGCAGATGAAGAGAGAGCTGAGAGCTTGTGTGTAAGGATTAAGGGGCAGGCCAATATGAGGGATGCTGTTGTGGGTGTTTATTACAGGCCACTTGACCAGGATGGGGAAGCTGATGAGAAGTCTCACAATCACATGCCTTGGTTCTCATGGGGGACTTCAATCACCCTGATATCTGCTGGGAAAGCTACACAGCCAGGCATGTACAGCCCAGGAGGTTCCTCCAGTGTATTGATGATAACTTCTTGACTCAAGTGATGGAGGAGACAACAAAGAGGGATGTACTACTGGACCTAGCTCTGACAAACAAATAGGGACTGGTAAAGGACATTAAGGTTGGGGTCAACCTTGGCTCTAGTGATCATGAAAAGATAGAATTCAGGATCATGGGTAGTATGCACAAAACAACAAGTAGGATTGCAACCATGGACTTCAGGAGGGCTAAATTTGACCTCTTCAAGAAACTGCTTGGAGAAATCCCATGGATTAGGGCTCTGGAAGGTAGTGGGGCTTAAGATAGCTGGTTGATATTCAAATACTGCTTTCTCCAAGCTCAGAATTGGTGTGTCCCTAAAAGCAAGAAATCAGGCAAGGGAAGCAGGTGACCTGCATGGTTGAGCAGGGAGCTTCTGGAAAAGCTCAAGTGGAAGAAGGAAGTTTGCAGTACCTGGAACAAGGGACTGGCCACTTGAGAAAATTACAAAGATGCTGTCAGAGTATGCAGGGATGAAATGAGGAAAGCCAAGGCTTCCTTGGAATTAAACCTTGCAAGAAGTATCAAGGTCAACAGGAAGGGTTTCTTCAAGAACATTGGAGGCAAACAGAAAAATAGAGAAAATGTGGGCCTGCTGTTGAATGAGATGGGTGCCATGGTGCCAGAGGATGCAGAGAAGGTGCAGTTGCTGAATGCCTTCTTTGTTTCAGTCTTTACTGCTCAGGCCAGCCCTCAGGAGCCACAGACTTTGGAGGAAACAGAGAAAGTCTGGTCGAAGGAAGACTTCCCATTGGTTGAGGAAGATCAAGTTAGAGATCAGTTAAGTAAACTGGGTATCTGCAAGTCCATGGGTCCTGATGCAGCCCTTAGTGCTGAGGGAATTGGCAGAAATCCTTGCTGGGCTGCTCTCCATCATCTTTGAAAACTCCTGAAGGAAAGCCGATGTCACTCCAGCCTTCTAAAAGGACAAGAAGGAAGACCCAGGAAACTACAGGCCAGTCAGCCTCACCTCCATCCCTGGAAAGATGAGGACACAGCTCCTTCTGGGCATCATCTCAAAGCATCTGGAAGAAAAGAAAGCTGTCAGAAGTACTCAAGATGGATTCACCAAGGCGAAATCATGTGTGACTAATCTGATAGCCTTCTACGATGGCATGACTGGATGGATAGATGAGGGGAGGGTGGTGGATGTTATCTACCTTGACTTCAGCAAGGCTTTTGACAGTGTCCCACAGCATCCTCATAGGTAAAGAGAAAGTGTGGGTTAGATGAATATACAGTGTGGTGGATTGAAAACTAGCTGAAAGGAAGAGCTCAGAGAGTCGTGATTAGTGACACAGAATCTAGTTGGAGGTCCATAATTGACCCCCAGGGGTCAGTATTGGGTCCAGTCTGGTTAAATATATTCATCAATGACTTGGATGAAGGGATAGAGTGTACCCTAAGCAAGTTTGTTGATGACACAAAACTGGGAGGGGTGACTGATACACCAGAAGGTTGTACTGCCAGACATGGACAGGCAGGAGAGTTGCCCTTGTTGAACTTCATTAGGTTTCTCTGTCTAGGGTGCTGGACCAGGTTGAGGGAGGTTATCCCGCCTCTCTACTCTGCTCTGGTGAGGCCCCATCTGGAGTACTGTGTCCAGTTCTGGGCTCCCCAGTTCAAGAAGGACAGGGAACTGCTGAAGAGGGTACAGCAGAGGGCTACAAAGATAACGAGAGGCCTAGAACAGCTGTCTTATGAGGAAGGGCTGAGGGGTGGGTCTTTTTAGTCTGGAGAAGAGAGAAGGCTGGAGGGGGGAACTTATAAATTATTATAAATACTTAAAGGGTGGGTGTCAAGAACATGAGGCCAGACTCTTTTTGGTGGGGCATAGTGACAGGACAAGAGGTAATGGGCATAAACTTGAACATAGGAAGCTTCATCTAGATATGAGGAGGAACTTCTTTACTTTGAGGATGACAAGCTGCCCAGAGAAGTGGTAGAGTGTCTTTTTCCAGAGACATTTGAAACCTGCCTGGACACGTTCCTGTGCAACCCGCTGTAGGTGAACCTGCTTTGGCAGGGGCGTTGGACTAGATGATCTCCAGAGGTCTCTTCCAACCCCATTATCGTTCTGTGATTTTTGTGATCTCATCCCTCGGGCATGTCGGCTGCACCACTCAGCTTAGCGTTGTCTGCAAACTTGCTGAAGGTGCACTTGCTGATCTCCATCCAGACATTGACCACTATGCTCTGGATGTGACCATCCAACCAATTGCTTATCCACCAAATATCAGCTTCCTTCTAATGGCTTTTATGCTTTTCACTGCTATTTTATTGTCTTATCCAAATTTCTAAAGAAATTAAAAAAGATTTGAACTGTTATTAGATTATTCCACCTTTTGATGTAGGCATCCTGAGAACAGCTAAGTCCTTTTGAGAGATGTCAAAGCTGTGGTGAAAGAATGGGAGGGCCTTGGACAAAGGATTCCTTCTACTCATGGGGTCCCACTTGCGGGAGAAGAATTCAATCAGACAGGCTTTTCTCTTGAGTCACTCACAAGTCACTCACACAGTTTCTACCTATAAATTACTATTGGAAAATTGTAGCAAGAAAACATGGGAAATTTTATCCCAAAAAGGCTAAATAAAGGTATTTTATGACTGTTTGTAGAAAGCATTCTGAGATGTGACAGAATAAAACTCTACTATAGATTCTTATTCTGCAGTGCTTACTGCTTAAATAGACAGAAATGTGGAAGAAGGGTAGGAGAAAGCCTTGCAGTGAAACCTGAAGTAGTTGCATTGTTCCCTTCCAACATTTAAGACTGCTCTCTTAGTGCTCAGCTCCTTACACTTAGTGTCCAGCAGAATAAGTTCCTTACAGGCACACACCCACACAAATGTATGCTGTGTCTCAGCATAAGCTGAAGGTCTACAGGACTTCATTTTGGTTCCAAAAGATTCCACAGTGCTCTCACCGCTCTCCTTATAAATGAAAGGAAATTCAATAAACAAACAAAGGACATTTTGACCTCACTGCACATTCTTACTTGTTCTCTTGGGCACTTACTCAAAGTGCCTGTCCATTTTAAATGGATTTTCAGCTGCTAAATAAATTATTACATTTATCATTGTAATTTTTTTTTTTTTTTTTGCGTAACTATGCTTTTTCACAGTGCATTAGTGTGAGCTAAAAATAACAGGCATTTGTCACAGGCTATTCTTTGGCCATTGAGAAATTGTCCATTTGCATAATAGGTACTGCATACCCCTATATACAATGAGAAGAAGCTTTAAAGAAAGGTCACAGAGCTTGTTCTTCTCATCACTTGTCCAGAACTAAAAACCTGACAGCAAAAAAGCTGCTCACTAGGCATAGCAGTGTGTATATGATTCTAATACTAATAAACATCAGATTATGATTAACTCTCACATGTTTAATATTGGTACATCTGATTATTTTCAGTGAGATTCACCAAGTGCTGCCATTTAGACAGTCACACTGAAGTGGTTAGCAAGCCTCACTCGCTTGTGTTCCTGGGCTTTGATACCCTGCTTGGACAAGCCATGCTTTGCATGAGACACTTCAGTGGGGACAGATTTGCTCCTCAGTTATACTGGTGCAGTGTCCAGTTTGCCACAGCCTCTACCATGACATGCAATGCAGCACTCAGCGCCTCACAGTGTTCCTTGCCTTGGCTGCGTTTCTCTTTCCCTGATCCAGTCATAGAATCATAGAATGGTTTGGATTGGAAGCAACCTTAAAGATCACTGAGTTCCAACTCTGCTGCCATGGGCAGGGACACCTCCCACTAGAGCAGGTTGCTCAAAGCCCCATCCAACCTGGTCTTGAATGCTGCCAGGGATGGGGCATCCACAACTTCTCTGGGCAGCCTGTTCCAGTGCCTCATGACCTTCACCACCCTTATGTGCTTGAGTTTAAAGCGGTACTTTTGTTGAGATGCAAACTTTTTATGTCATGCTACACCTATTTTTTTGTTCTAATAGAATCAGGACACAGGGAATTTATATGGCAGCACAGTAAAGCCTTCTGACTTGTACAGAGGCAATGTGTTGTTTAACACATTGCACGTTGGAAGAACATGAGATACAGTAGTTGAAAACACCATTTTTTTTTTCTTCCTGTTTTTTTCACGAGGTTAAGAAATTACCCCTCATTATTTTTAATCACGTTTTTCTTTAGTAGTGGGTAAACCAACGAAGCTTAAATTATTTTCCTGTCAAGATAGTAGTCTGAGGTCTGCTTATATAAAAGGAATATAAAGCTCATGCTAAACAAAATATGTGGTCATATTTTTCTTACTAGAGTTCAGCAAAATTACAGCATATTTTCCTAAAGATGTTGTGTTACCTCTTACTATTTTTCTGACTTTTTGTCTTCCAGCTTTAATTCTACCTTTCTGAAGTTGTCTTCTACCATTGCAATAAACTTGGACAGTGTGGTTTAGCAGTATCTGTGGAAGGCTGAACTCAGATTCCACTTTTTCTTAATTTGTGTTTTCACTAATTGTGTAGATGTAACTATCAAAGTAGCTGCAAGCTGATTATTCCTTTCTTTTTGTAGTGCAGAAGTCACATGTAGTTGTTCTATTAGTTGAAAGCATCCAGATGGCCAGCAGATGCACTTAAAAAGTATTTAATTAGTCATGAAAATTCACCTCATTTGACAGTCCTTTAGTGATTTTATCTAAGTTAGCTGTGTGCTGTCTGGCTGTTTGAAATCATTATTTGTTACCTGAAGTAGAGCCAGGCTTGCTTGGAGTAAATTTGCTCTGGATGAACAGAAGTAAGCACTTCATTCCAGTGCACATTTTGTTTATCATTTGAGTGTCATTTTCAAAACTTCTAGTACAGCTTCTGCTTTAACTTTGGTAAACTCGGTATCATTTGACACCAGGACTCAAGTTCTGTTTTACTGTATATAAAAGGTCACTTAAAGTTCTGATTCTCTTACTGCTTTTTGTCCCAAGTGCTACTGGTATTGCAAATATATATATATATATATATATATATATATCAGTTTGTGTTTTAAACTGTCAACAAGGTTGAAAACATGCCTTAACTTCATCTCAGTAAATTAAAACTTGCTTGACAAGCATCAAAAAGTACATATTAATACCCAGACCCCCAGATTCTACTAACATTTTTAGCTAGAGCAACATTGCATCATTGCTGTTTGTTAAAATCTATATACAAGCTCTTTTTTTTCCATTTTTTCTGCCTTATAGCAACAGCAGGTATAATTTGTTCCTATTTATATTTACATTTGTTTTGCAGTGTTTTAGATTGCATCCAACAAGTCAAGGAGTCCAGGGGTTTACTGTCAGAAACGTGTCCTTTTGCCATTGTTTTTAGTTTCCCTCATCTTAGGTGATTTGCAACCTCTTTCTTGTTTCATTGATGAAAAATGTTAAACAGAACCAGAAGTAAGGCCGTTTATCATGACTTGGAAGCTTGTATTGTGTATGATGTTGATTTTGTGCCATTCTCATACTTTCATTGAAATGTCAGTAGGTATCTGATCACATATATACCTTGAGGAGTTCAGATAGATACAGATATATCAGTACTGACCTAAAAAAGCAAATGCATTCTATCCTGAAGTGACATCAGAGAAGTTTTTCAAAGTGTGCTGTGTCAGCACGTGATACCGTTGATTATTTTGGCACTAGTTAGGCCAAAATCACAACTAAATCTGGGTGCTACACTGACTTACAGAGTGTGTTTGGGGGAGGGAGGGAGGAGGAGGTTTGCACAGCTGCACAGCCTGCACCACTGTCTTCCTTTTGGTTATTCTGCTTCTCCTCCCTTTCACTTCTTTCAGTAATTGAGACCTGAACCCAACTCTCCCATATTTTTGCCCTTCTTGCTGCCAGCCTGAAAAGCCTGTCATTAAATAGATCAGCCTATTTACCCTTTAAATATTGTTACAACATTAACTTTCTTCTAGTTCTATGAAATTTCCTCAGCATTTCACAGCTGTTAGGAAACAAATTTAATTATTAACACTGCTGCCTATCATATCTTTCATTTGTTTTTCTAGTAATTCCTTGACCTGCCATTGAAAAAGAAATGCTTAAGTTTCTGCTGTTTACTATCCTTTTATATTCTTGATTTAATGGAAAGTGTTACAATGTTACATAATGTGAAAGGGCTGTTTATGTTTTCCAGTTATACAATAGAAACATTTATGCTGCCCCACATTCTTTTAGACAATATTTTTTTTTCACATCTAGTACTTGCAATATCATTGGCTCTGATTAACTTAGCATTCCTCCTTTTTTGGGGGGATATAATTTTGTCTTTTTCTACATAGTTCTTAAATGATTTAACTATTTAGTTATACACCATTGTCAGCTCCTGGGTTTTTTTTTTTCTCCCTTTTTTTCATGTTTTAGTGTACTCCTTCCCCTTCTCTTCTTTAGATAATAAGAAACCAGTTGGGGATGGAAATAATTAATAGATGTAAGTGGTATAGCTGAGGAATAAATCTTAGGTGGAATAGCTGAGATGGGTTGCCATAACTGTGACCCTGAAATTTCAAAGTGGGGAGTCTTTTGTTCCATCCTTGGATGTTTTTTGCAGGTGTACAAGATCTGGCCCGGGATTAAGTTAACTTTCTTCATGGCAGCGATGTTGAGTTGTGTTTTGGGTTTGTGGCTGAAACAGTGTTGAAAACACACCGGTGTTTGGGCTATTGCTGAGCAGTGCTGGCACAGGATCAAGGTTGTCTCTCTTTCCCACTCTGCCTGCGCTCCCACCAGCGAGTGGGCTGGAGGTGGGCAAAAAGTCGGGAGGGGACACAGCCAGGACAGCTGACCCAAATGAACCAAAGGGATACTCTGTACCATATGACATCGTGCTCAGCAATAAAACTCAGTAGAGGAGAAGATTGGGTGAGGTAGGGGCTGGCTTCAAAGTTGGCTGTTGGAGACTGCCCAGGCATTGATTGATCTGCTTGTGGGCCTTGGTGAGTGGTTGCTTTAGCATTACCTTTTTTTTTATCCTCACCACATTTTATTAATTCTCACATCCTTTTCTGCACTTATTAAGGCATCTTTGTCTTGTCCCAAGAGTTTTCTCTCCCCTGTTCTTCTGGGGAGCAAGGTGGGAGGAGTGAGTCAGCAGCTCTGTGGGGGCTTACCTGCTGGCCAGGGCCAACACACAACAGTGGGATGGAAAAAAACACATTAGGAGCTCAATCCCAGAGTAATGGGGTTTTGAGAGAATGAAATACTTTTTCCAAGCAGCAAGCCAGGGAAGAAGCTTTTGTGCAACCACAGATGAAAGGAGTGGCAGGACAGGCTAAGAGACCCAGGACTGTTTAACCTTGAGGAGGCTCAAGGGAGAGGATCTTATCGATGCATCTAAAAGCCTGATAGCAGGAATAAAGATGAAACTGGACTCTTCTCAGTGCTGTGCAGTGAACGGATGAGAGGCAATGGGCACAAAATGAAATGTGGGAAGTTCCATTTTACTTGTAAAAAACCCCTTTTTACTGTGAGGGTGGTCAAACATAGGAACAGGTTGCCCAGAGAGGTTGTGGAGCCTCCAGCCTTAGAGATACTCAAAACTCAACTGGACCCAACTCTGATCTGAGCAGACAGCTGGAATAGAGGATCTATCAGAGGTCCCTTCCAGCCTCAGCTATGATGTGATACTGTGAAATTTCATGGGTGTAAAGACATCCACAGTTTTGTGGATCAAGCAGCCAAGGACATAGCCTGTATAGATAACATGGGATATCAGAAATCTTTTCAGATGAAGCTGTAGCATTTTTTTGCCATCTCCAGAATTACCTTTAAGTCCTAGATACACAGTATTTTATAGTGAATTGCATTTTAATTTATTTTTTTTTTTAATAAAATGATTCCATGAGTCCTTTTAGTTTGGATCTGCAGCCTTGTCAGCCACTGACAAATCTAGCGCTTTTTCTTTGGCATAAAAAAATCAAAGAAACCTGTCTCTGAGTACAGCATCATTACTTTGGAACACGCTGTAGCTCAGCGTATGTCTGAGGCAGCAGAGTCTTGTAAGAGAACTTTCCAGTTACAGACCAATGTGCAGAAGGCTGATCCTCATATCTGAATGTAAAATGACTCCACAGAAATGGATACTGCAATGAGATATATATATGTATCTTATATATATATATATGCAGTTAGTTCAATAACCACAGCTCTCTGCTGTAAACTGAGCGTAAAACCATAGCCTTTACCCAAGTGCTATTTTGTAGTAGGAGAGCCGGTAAAATAGCTTCTCTCACAAGTGTTGAGACTAGCATTTGAAGATGACTCATTGTCCTTATCCAACCTGTGTTTTCAGTTCAGCTTACTGGTTTTGCTGGTGGCCTGTTCACTTGCTGACAATTTCATAGATAAGAGTTTGTTTATAGTCTTCTCCTGTTAGCGATTCCTGGCTTTTAGCGAGCAGGCCTGATCAGTCTTGCCTGCTTTGATTATTTGCTCATTGTTGCTATGCAGGTATGTATTCCATCAATTAATCTGGATTGCTTGATTAAAAAAGGAATAAGCGTACAGCTTTATTTATTTATTTATTTATTTATGTATATGAGTGAAATGTTACACTTCTTGGAAAAATGTGGGCTTTTTCTAAGGAATTGCAACATGAAATTTGGGGCTGGTATATGGCACATTCATGCTTTTGGTTGCTTTAATAGAAAAGTAGATGATTTTCACTTGATTGACTTAGTGAGCAAATTTTTAAGACAGTGATTTATCTGAAAAGATGTTTGGGAACTCCCTGCAGTTGTAGCATGGATTTCCATCCGAGATGAAGAGAGTGGTTTTTTCGTGTGTAGGTGCGTGAAGAGTGTGATCTTTTTTTGTGGTGGGTGCTGCCTCCTTCTCCATGGATTCTCATTTGTGGAACAGAAGCCGACTGAGTTCTGTGAGCGTGACAGCGCACACAGAACTGTTGCATGAACAGGCAGTGCTGTACGCTGTAGTCCTGTGCTCTCTCGTTGCACATGAGGATTATTTGTCTCTGAATATTTAAAATTTCTGTTTACTGCAAAGATGGCTTGAGGGGGGTTAGTGTTAAATATTGATTGTTGCACCTTTCTACCGAAAGTTGAGGGTCTCACAGGTTATTCCACTGAGGAAGGCGTCAGATATCTTCAATACAGTTTTGCTTATTTCCAACATATATGAAACTATATTGATGTCAGCACAGAAGGGATTCACAAGTTTTCCTGTGCTGCTTGTTCTGGTTGTGCTGGTCTTACACAACATGTCTTCACCTTCCACATTCCTCAGTGGACCTCAGCTACATTCCTCAGTGGACCTCAGCTACATTCCTCCATACCTTGGCCTGAAGCAGCCAAATAGATATCCCTGTTTTAAGTTCGATGCCATATTTGTGATTCCTGCTCCAGTGGCGTTACATGATTTTCACAACAATGTATTGAGGCTGTAGCTAGCAACCTTAAGTTGGTTTTACCTGTCTTCAGCAGTGACCTACTACATATTGCATTAAGACCCAGTCATAATGCAATGCTAAGAGCATCCTGTAAACGTTTTCCTGGGCTGTCAGCAATACCAGCACACCGGCACTAGGGACCACATCCCCCACAGAAAAACCTTTGGTTGACAATTCTGCTGAAGTGCAATGTCAACAACTCAGTCAGGCTGCACGGAGGCATTTTGCCGGACACAGCGACAGCACCGACTGTGTGTGCCCCCCGGGGGGTGGCCGTAGCGCCATGATAGCCCCCTCCCGTGGAAGCAAACTGGGTATAGACCTCCCTCCCCTCCCCAACATGAGGGTTTCCCTCAATCTTTCTGAGCGAGTTGGCTGTTACCGCCAATCCTGTGCTTTTGCTTCGGGTTAATGCGCCTCCAGATTTGACCCCGTATTTCCCATATTTGTAATTTTCTACAGCTAATTTACTTTATACTGAAGTAAGTCTGACCGGTGGAAACTGAGTGTCGCTCCGGTTCCGTTCCGGATAAGCCCCCGTGACTCCCAAACCACCATTTTCCACCGGGAATAAAGACACCCGCGGGAATAACGCGCACGTTTCGGGTCCTTGCTGGCAGGCTCCGAGGCAGGGACAGCGAAGGGACCGGCAGGGGTGCCGGGACCCTGCCGCAGCGGCGCCGCCCGCTGCCACCGCGGCTGCGGCACTGCCGGGGCCGGCGCGGCCGCGCTCCCTCCCCCGGCGCTCCCCCGCGACCGNGGGGGGTGGCTGCCGGTGCGGAGCGGGGCCGGCCGCTGCCAAGAGCCGCACCGCGGCAGGCACGGAGCCGCGCCGCAGCAGCACCGCGCCCGCGGCGCCGGATCCCCCGTCGCGGTGAGTGAGGCGGCAGCGAGCGGGCAGCCCGGGGCCGGCGACGTTGCGGGGACCCTTGTCCCTGTGCCCCGGCGGGGCGGCGTCGGCCGCAGCTGCGCGGGGTAAGGTGGCCGCGGGTCCCCAGGTCTGCGCCGCGGGGCAGGGGGAAGCGGGTGACTTTAACAGGTTGCGATGGGCGTGCGGTGCGGGGCGTTCTCGGCACCCTCATTCTTGGCGTTGGGGTAGTCGAGAGCATGGGTTTTATTGGGGATTTAGCACTGTCGCTGTTGCAAACGTTGGCTACTTAGGTTCTAAACGCTTCCTAGGAAGCTGCGTCTTCAGTTAGGTGCCTGATAACTCTCGGGTATCCGATTGCTGCCGAAAATGTCAGGACGCAGAGCTGTTTATCTCCAGCCCCATTTGGGTTTTAAGATGGTTCATACACATAAGGAAATATCAAAACTTTTATTCCTCTTACCAGGAAGAAAGGAGAACATAAAATAGCTTTGGGCGTCCTTATGGCTCTAAAGGCAGTTTAATTGCCCCAAAGTGGTGTCTTGTTAGGCTGCTTGGCCAATGACCCTTGTTTTAAATCACTTCATGACTAAAGTCTTCAAAGGGCTGACGCTGTCTTCTGTCAACTTTTTAACTTTCTAACATGGTTTTAT
The DNA here is from genome assembly GCA_013400055.1 of Nycticryphes semicollaris. Taxonomy (NCBI): domain Eukaryota; kingdom Metazoa; phylum Chordata; class Aves; order Charadriiformes; family Rostratulidae; genus Nycticryphes; species Nycticryphes semicollaris. Next base: position 687,513 of record VXBJ01000066.1, on the reverse strand, counting down.
TTTTGCTTTTTTGTATGTGATTTATGCATAATGGGACATTAATTTTTATTATTTACTGAATATGTTACCTGAATCTGCTAAGAGTTCTTTTATCCTTTTGATTTAATAGGTGTAGGATTCCATGTAATTTAAAAAAAAAAAATAATAATCAGATCATAGAGTTAAATGATTTTGAAGGGACTAAATGTAAAGAGAAACATTGTAATTCAATCAATAAGTTTGCAAAGTGATACTTAGTCGAAGTCCAAGAAGAGATGAGTAATTGGAGGGGTTTTTAAGGTCTTTTGCTGCAAATTGGGTTTGTTGTTGGGTTTTTTTTGCCTGCAGGGCATATGACATTTGCAAAAATCTGTGCTGTTCAGTTAAGTACACTGTATTCTTCAAGGATGGTGCTGTAATAAACAAGCAATATTGCTAGTCTTTTTTTTTTTTCCCCTCTTCCTACACTGTGTGTCCCTTGAATAATTGTGGTGTTCTGCAACACAAGGGCCTTGTATCTCTGTGCATACAAAGTGGTTCAACAGGATGAAACACTAATATGTTAACCATGCTCAGTTGCATTTTCCCATAGCTGTACTTCGTAAGTAAGCAAGTTTCAAAATACAATTTTTGTATTCATACAAAACAGTCTGTGCTCAGGACACTCTTGGTTTTTGGCTTTGAAAATGTGCTTAATTATAGGTGTACTCCCTGAAGTCAATCAAAAGATTTCCACTGGCTTGCCTGAGCTGCAAGGATTGCTTCTAGCATGTTACTCCTTCACATAAACCCAAGTTTCTGATGTTGCTGGGGTTTATACTTGTAAGCTTCCAGGAGACGAGGTAGTAGAAGACCTCACTGGACTTATGGGCTTGTTCATTCCTTCTTCTATAACAAGAAAGATTCAGTTTAGGCTTAGCATGAACATTTGTGAAATCTGTTGTAATTTTTTTGGAATGTGGCTGGAAAGGTACTCTGAGTTTCCTGTAGCTGGTCGCGTGTTCTTACATGCTGTATTTTCATGCCCCACTATGGAGCTGTACTTTTAAAGGCATAATATAGAAATGTTTGAGTCTGAAAATCCTGTGCAATAACATACACAAGTTAGTTGATTTTACATTGGAATGGGCAGAAATTTCAATTATTCTCTATCTGGATCTAACAGTGTTGTTTGAATGAAACTCCTTGTTAGTCAAGTCTGAAGTGTTAAAAATGACTGATGAAAAGGTTACAGTGATTTGATTTTTAGAATGTGCAGATATCTCGTAAGAATTCTGGGTATTTATGTAATGTTGTGCATTTGTGTCTTTACATACAGACAAAGAACTGTTCTGCAGTATCTGAGGATGGAAAAAGACTTCCGCTACTACTTCCAGCACCCGTGGTCTCGCTTAGTTGTGGCTTACTTAGTGATCTTCTTTAACTTCTTAATATTTGCTGAGGACCCAGTATCTCACAGTCAGACAGAAGCCAATGTTATTGTTGTTGGGAATTGTTTCTCCTTTGTGACAAATAAATACCCTGAAGGAGGAGGCTGGAGATTTTTGAAGGTCCTTCTGTGGCTGCTTGCCATTCTCACAGGACTGATAACAGGGAAATTTCTCTTCCATCAACGCCTGTTTGGTAAGTTGCATGATGCACCTACTGACTTCCTGATAATGGCTTTCTGACTTCTCCTTTCAGCTTTCCACTCATTGCAATTTTGTAAGCTTTGCTATTAAACGCCTCAACTGTTTAGAGCTATATAGAACTCAGAACATCAAAGCTTAAATCATTGTGGAAATTAATGTCATGTCTACTTATGTGAGCACAATTCACAATTATTTCAGTCAAAAAAAGCTGTAAATAGTGAAAGCTGATGTTTGAAATATTTGAGAGGTCAGTGATTTTCAATATTGTAAAAATACTCCTTTGCATCTTCAGAACAATTTAAAAACCTTATTATATCATTTTCTGAGCAATTTGCGGGAAAGGCGTTGTTCCGTGGGGTGGCAACACTACATGTCACACAGTCACATAAGTGGAAGCAGAGGCTGTTGTTAGTATTAGCAGGGCTGTGCTGAAGAGCTCCCACGTGGAAACATGAATTCTAGAGAAGCAGGACCTGTCTGTCTCTTAGAACAAGAGTGAGCCTGTGAAATGGAAAGGTAGGAAATGGAAGAAAAAAACATGACAGTAAATGCTTTCATACACACAAGATGGGACTAAACTGGGGACTTACAGCACATGGGCAGACTGGAAGGAATGGAATGAGCCTGGATTAAATTCTGAGACTGAGAACTTAGATGTAAATACATAGAGCTACAAAAATATCTATCATTGTCTTAACTTGAGTAATGGAAAATGTTACATCTGAGGGCTCAAGGGCGTCTCTAAGTTTTAGAGGTAAGTAGATATCATGGAAAAGATTACTTCACTCTTCCCAGCTGCACCGTTCTTTGAAATATCTGATTCTGGGAGTGGCATTGCTGGTCTATATGGACTATATCATTATACTGGTAGGACTGCAGGATGGATGGTTACTAGAACACCTCGAAGCACATGAGCAATAGGCCATTTCCACAGTCTGTCTCATTCTGTTAAGAGAGAATGAACCACTATTGTTTCAATAAATCAAATGTAAAGCTGTTACGTCAAGGAATGAACAAGCAGAGCCACACTAAGACTAAGAGACTCCTCTTAATACGGACTTCTCTTGAAGCACTTATTCTGCAAAATAGTTGAGCATCATGACAGCTCTTTGGTGGACATTTTTACCTTAATGTAATGGTAAGTGTATAATGTCCCCATAAAGAGAACATTTTACCTTAATTCCTGGGCCCTGGAACAAGCACTGGTTTTGGTTCTGGCTTCCACGACTGAGGAATGATTTTGTTAAATTGGAGAAGATTAGGGATAGTAATGGAACTGATGATAAAATTGGAAAATAAGCCCTACAGTGAGAGGACTGAGAGGATAAAGGGAAGATTAGAAGGTGACTTGCTGAAATTTGACTTGAAGGGCAGAACCTTCGAGTCGAGCAAATGTATTGAAAGGTCCAGTGCTTGAAAGTGGCAAATAGCCAGCACTTTTTTTTTTTTTTTTAACTGAAGGACTATCAGTGGAACAAATTGTTATAGGATGCAGCTTCATCAAGACACATGAATTTTTATTTTTGGGAAAATGTTCTAATCTGACTACAGGGTATTTCTCTACCTTCTCTCTAGGTAGGTTATTATGATAATTCCTTCTGGATTTGTAAGTGTGTATCATAGATAGGACGTGGCTTAACATAAATTTTAAAGTGGTTTGAATCAGCATTACTGCCAAAAGGAGAAGGTCTGCCCAGCCTTCAGTGTCTGCTGCTTCATGCTTTTGTGCAGTCACTCAGTGAAACAGGGTAGGGAATCTACCCGTCTTTTATTTCTGTGAAGATTGTATCTCTGATCATCCCAATGTTTCTGGCAGGACAAAGAACGGGTCAGCACTGAGAGGAAACTAACAGGCAAGAGGTTCCTACCCCTGATGGCAGTGCTGGCTTATGGTCTGGGTGACCAATATGGGTGTAGACACAATCTGATATGAGGCTAGTTGCTGCATGTTGAGTTTCACGGCAATTTAATCCACAGTTCTACTCTCTTAACCACCCTAAACCACATCATTTTGGTGCCTCCCTTGAGACAGCACTGCTGTTTGTGCAATGGAGCAGCCAGTCAGCTCAGGCAGCCGATCCCATGGAAAACCAGTTGTTTCTGCTGTTGTTTCCAGCAGCTCCTTGAACAGATGCGATTGCCTGAGTGCCAGTGCTGATGCAACAGCCAAGGACTGTGCAGCCAAGGTAGCCAGAGGCCACGGCAGCCCTACCTTGTGTTGGCTCGAGTGTGGTGGGATTGCACCCACGGCGTGAGTCAGTGGGAATGTGCTGTTGCTACTGCTACGCTGCGAGCAGATGGCAGTCAGTGTGACTGAAGACCTGACTGTGTTCCTGACTGATGCAGCCATCCTAGCTGTAAACTAGCTACTGGGAGCTCTGATGAGATGATGATGTGGGTTTACAGCTGGAGTGTATCTCTGGGTCTCCAGAAGATTTGTACAGCCCATGCTGAAATCTTTGCTGTCAGCTCTTTGACACTATTTTCATGTGTTTACTGTCTAGAAATCCTGCTCTTTATTAGGATTCTCATTCAGTGTGCCCTCTGGATCTTCTGGCATCAAGCACTTTATTAATTCAACCCTTCATTGTTTTTAATTTCTCTAGTCTAGCTTTTAAAGTAGCTGACTTACTCTGTCTTTTTCATGTGTAATTTCTTGGAACTGTTGTTTTTTAATCCTTGTTCATTTATTTATATTTCTCTGCTAAATACTGTTTATAGAGGAAATTGTGACTGGTTGTTTCTTGTGGCCTTTGTATTACTTCCCGCATTCAGGAAACCAAATAGCACCAGTCAATCTTCCCCTGTCAGATCTTGGCTCACAGTGTATGCTGCAAATTGAAATTGAGAAGGATTAGTCTGCACGTCTCACTTTAGATGAAGAGGAGTGGAAAGGATTTTCTTTCCCTGTGCCCTTCCTGCTCTTTTGTCCCTTGTCTTCTGTATTTCTTGCTGCTGAGTTTGCATATGAACTGGAGAAATAGTGTAGCTAGAATGATCTCGTAGCACAGTTTGCCATCTGTGACAGACACTGTCTGGTAGCCATGACTATAAGGACTAAATGAACTATAAAAATAATAGAATTAATTTCAAGCATATTATGTTTCTAAAAGTGGAAGAAGTGCTGGAAATATTATTCATCTCTTGGAGTTTATAGAGAGATAAAGGAGGAGGTAAACTATCTGCTGAGAGGTAGAGATTTTGACTAGAGGACATGGTGGGAAGTTTTCTGTTGATAATATTCATTGCAACCTTTGAACAGTAACCTCTTCAGGGACTCCTTCAAGACACTGCTCATGACTTAAAACAAGATTAGAAAACAATTGCATTTCTTGCTCTCCAGTCAAGAAATAGCTTCATTTGATAAACATCTGCTGCAATAAATATTCCCAAGGAAAGCAGTCTTTATCTAGTACGTTCTTTATATCTTTATGGCATATGGTCAGAACAAATGGAATTTAAAAATTGCCTTTTGGCTGTTATCCACTATATTCTTTTGATTCATCACTAAGCATATCTTCTATTTAGTTAGGTATCATGTTCTGCCACGCTCTTTATTTTGCAATGGAAAATGAAAGGTCATACGCGAATACTAGAAGTTTGTGGAAATAAAAAATAAAGATATACACCTCCGTTATTTTTTGTTCTGGATGAGAGAGTTACTTGAGGCAGGGGAAAATGGTATTTTCTTTGCGTTTGCTTATACATTTCTTGATTTATTTTCTGCTTTATTAAAAGCAGAAAGAGTTTACAAACTGACCCCATCTCATGTCACTATGTGTTCAGAAAATGCATTCAATTCTTAAATCCCGACCTGAAAGAAATTCCTTAATAAGCTCTTCCACATTTTTCCTATTGCTCTGGGGCACTGTCTGGAAAACAACGCAGTGTTTGGTGTGTGGAAAGTATATGCTTTGATTAGCACCTTCTCAGCAGATACACAGTTGCAGTTCCATACTGCATCTCAAGCCTAGATCTGAGTTCGGTGGGGTTTTTTTTAGCCCAAAGTTCAAGTTGTGCATTTTGCATCAATGTATGTAAATATGATCTATTTAAAATAGAAATTTAACATTATCTTTCATTTGAATAGGCTTTTAGCAGTATGGATAAACGGGAAGTGTATTTGGAAAAAATCTTTATTTTTACAGTCCAGTATCTGTGCTTTGACTATTTTCCATGTGTAATAATCCTTACCTTATGCTGCTTATTAGATAGATCAGTTTGTAAAAACACACTTGTCACAAAATGTGTGTGTATCTACCTGCCCATTTTTCTGTTTCTAAGTGATTATAAAGATGTATTAAAATCTGATTAAAAGCCTGGGGTTACAGAGACTGGATTATATTCAATTACCAATGACTGTGCCTAGATATACATTCATAAATTCCTTTCTAAATGATGCAGATGGAAACTAATACTTAAAATGTCATAACAACTTATGGAAAACAAGATATATATAACTAAAGCTGTATTTTTTAAAACAAGGGAATGATCATAATACTGCAAGGAAATCAGAGCGGTTGAACAAATGTTGAATTTAATGGGTTGCTCTCATACAAATGTTCACAGTATGCAGTTTGTTTAGAATTAAATTATAATCTCAGCTTCATAGACACTGAAGTGAATAAATAAAACAGTCATTATAAGAATGGCACTGAGCTATGGGTACACACTAATGTTGCAAATTATTTAATGGACAGTAGTGACATGCTGGGAGCAATTTTATGATAGACACTTCCAAACAAAATACCCACTGAGGATCTGTTGTCTGAAAGCATTACTCATTTTGTCAGACATCTCATCTGGAAGGCTCTAAAAGATATTGCAAACCTATTATAAACAGACTTTTTGGTGTTACTAGCTGAAGCAATGAGCACATGCAGATTGCAAGAGGCAATTAAGCAGAACGAGATTTAGTCAGAATAGTAATGCACTGCATGTGAGAAAAGGGGATCTATTAGGCAACTCACAGACATAGGATAAATTCGTACTTACGTGTACAATTAATTTGTATCTGATATATGAAGCGTGATGTTAATGTAAAATCTGTGCTGAGGTATTGCTGCGAGTGTTGCTGTGGCGTATCACTTTCATAGTGGCTCTTGCACAATAGCTGATGAACCAAATGTGATATGTTTTGTAAAAAGAAAAAAAAAATAGCTTTGGTAAGATTTTTGCATGGTTGTTTTCCAGCCAGATTGTTTCCTGTTCTTGTTTGATAGTAGTTATATGAACAGTTGTGCCACCATCTGTAGGAACAAGTGATGGGTGTATGGCAATACTTGCATCAAATTCTAACCTGATTGATGGAGCATATTCTTTTCTGTTGTCAGCTCTGTATCTGACATTACAATAAGATCTGTCACTTGATACCCAGCAACTTGGTTCCTGCTTTTTCTTTTCCACTGATGACTTCAGCCTAATAGAAAGCAGCTAATGTGATAGCTGGTAAAAAAAAATACCATCTTCAAGAGCCTGTACAGCATGAATTTCAATAACAATGATCAAGTTAATGTTGTTGAAGGTATTCAAGATCTACTGTGATTGCTTCACAGTCAATTCACCTCTTTTGTTTCCAGTAAAATGTTGAAGCAATACAATGAGATTATTTTCGTCCTACAAAATGGGTGCCAAGGGGCCAATCTAACAGTTTGCTAATAATAACACGCAAATGACAGTGAGCAAGCATTTCTGAGAGCCAGAATCCTCAACAAAAAACATAAAAAGGGAGAAGCTCACAGCCAGTCACTGAATGAGTGCAGGCTCATCAGATTCCAGCTCTGGCGTGTTGCCAGTAATTAAGATGTCAGTTTAAAATAAACTTTACATCATTCATGAGGGAGACCACAAGTGACCTTTGAAATATAAATGAAAAGCATGCTAGTGACCTCCTAATTTCTTCTTTTACTCTTGTATTTTTAGAAGAGCTGTAACTCTCTAAAGCTTAATGAAAGGATTGCTGTTATCTGCTCCTAGCATTAATTGGGGGATCGGTCTCATACCATGTTACCTCTGGGTAGTAAATTATAGAGCTTAGTTGGAGAGGTACAAGCAGTGGCTACAAAAAGATTATTCTCTCTTCAGTGAAAGTTTTGATTCTACTGGAAGTGCGGATCCCATTCCCCAAGCAGCAGCATGAGACTGCAAGAAGAGCTACATGTGTCAGATTATCCATAACGGGAAGGCTCTGGAGAATATTTAGCATCCAGTGACTGAAAACTAAAAATAAGTTCATTGCTGCTTAATATTGATGTGTCAACTCTGTGTTTTGATCTTTTTGACGTGACTTTCAGATTTTTCTTTCCATTTGAGACTAGGAGTGAGTTTGGAATGATGCCTGCCACTTACAGGAATAATATGTCTCTGTTCCCCGATTTCCAGAAATAGAAGTGGGCTTATTCTTAGCAGAAGCAGCCTGATGGGCATAGTGCAGGTGCAACCCAGTGCAGGGGCAAATTTCTTCTATCCTCTATCCTTATTCTGTACAGTGAGGAGATAGAACAGGTATTAATGTGGAACATCACCTTGCCATGTGCCCCATGGAGAGCCCCAAGGAGAATGTGATCTCCGTGGTCATGCTCTGTCCTTCCGAAGGTCCCCTTAGGCTATCTGAGGGGCTTGAAGAGCCTCCGAATACCAGACAACATTTCTCTTTATGTGATTCTGCTGGGACTCTGAGTTAGCCTGTGTGTCTGCCTTATAAAGTTATGTATTTAATTTTTTAAAAACAATTCCAAAATGAAAAAAAAAAAAAACCAAACAATCCACAGCATTCTAGGCTTTAAAAAACTATTTAGCAAATAGTAAGTGCGGTTTATATATTTCTTACAGATGTTTTGCATATGGCAAAAGCAGAAAAAAATTGTAAATGTACTCACTAACCAGAGTAACTTTTGAGGAGGAGGGACTGGTAATTGTTCATTACAAAACAGGTAGGGCAGTAACACAATATTTCCAAATGTGATTCCTGGGACAGATAGGGCACATAAACTCATTTCAGATGCTGGGAAAACCGAGTTTTCTGCTTTCTTCTATCTCTGTTTTTGTCAGAAGGGGCAGTAACCTGTTTCCCCCTGAGTGGTCTCTGTTGAGGGATGACAGGAACAGCAGAGACTTTTCTGCTTTGAGGATTCACGCTCTCCCTGATGCCTCCAGGAAGGAAAGGAGTCTCCCCGGGGCAGACTGGTGAGCTGCATAAAGGTAGCAGTAGAGCCTCAGGGCAAAGGCAACTGAGACATGAACAGTAAGTGTTGAGTAAGTCATTGTAAGAAGCAATGATCATGTGAAGCTTTTACAAACAAAGGTCTTTTCATCCAAATTTTCGCAAAGCTTGGTTCAAATAAAGCATTATAAGTTCCTTTGCTTTCTAGGGCAGTTGAGATGTTCTTACCCATCTACTGTGTTTCATTCCAGAGACAGCCTCGGTTCAGTCCTAAGCAGAGTCAATTCCACCAGGTATCACATACCTACCTCTTAGGAATGCTTTCAAATTCAATCCACAAATAGCCCTCAGTTGTTATTGCCCAAGCACCAGCCTGTTATGGTTCCCTGGTGCCATTATGAAGGCCTCATTAGAATTAACTGTCAGTTTGTGTAATTATACAGTGGCCCATTCTCTGCAGCACAGTCCAGGAGCAGATGACTACATAGGTGTTTGGGAGCAAGACTCTTCTTTTGAAATTTTCAAGTAGAAATGCTGATGGTAATTTAATGATGGTTATGATGGTATTTTAATGATGACAATAATAGTTAGAAAACACTGAGTGTTTTCCTATTCGATATAAATATCCAAAAGCATCTGTTTAACGTAGTGTCATCCCTTAAGATCAGCAAAGCAGTAATTTAAGATTTCTTAGATTATATATCCAAATAAAGAGGCAGAAAAATAATTTAAGACATGAGTTTAAAATTACGAGCTGCAACCATGTTTTCCTGCTTTGCACATTGCCTTATCTGTATTGATGGACGCATCAGTAGAGATGCAATGCAATTCAAATCAAATTGATCATTGAATAAGTTATAGCAAAGTACCTGTTTTAAGTGTGATCATCAGCTATTTTTATTATGATTTATAAGACATTAAAATATTACAAACTTTATGGGTTAGACCAGTGATGCTTCTGTCTCAGTATCTGACAGTAGCCCATGATAGATGCTGAGATGAAGGTATAGGAATAGGAAAGACTGTACTGATGACTCCCAGAATAGTTTCCCAGCCCACAACAATTTGTTCAGAATTCAATTAAAAATACACCTATTTTTAGATGCCTTTGACAGTGATTCTGAAGACAAATAATGAAAATAGTAGTTAGCAGTAGTCTTTGTTCCTGCCTACCTGTTACTAAGAAGCGAGTCCTCAAATTTTCACATGTACTCATAAACCCCTGAATTTACCAACTCCTTCATCCTCCTATTTCTGTTAAGATCCTGGGAAATTTGATGGTTTTGGCCATTTGCCAGAAGTCTGGAAAAAATGTTTAAAAACAAACTTGAAAAGAGGCAGATTCTTCTGTTGAGGTCTTCCTGTGTTTTAAAATGCCTTGAATTTATCTTTCATCTGCAACACTGGGGTATGATCTTGCAAAGTGAACAGCTGCTTAGGGCTTTCTACGCTCGCTTCTGCACATGCTAAATAATGATTTCTATTTCTGGGACACTGATGCCATGTGTGTCTACTAAGAAGCACACTTTCATTTAATACTAAAGCATAGAAGAACCTAAACCACTACATGATTCAGCCAAAGTCAAACATGCTAAACAAATAATGAAAATTAGAATTCATGGCAGGGAGGGTGTAAAGAGATGAGGCAGGATTGAGGAAAATGTTCCTAGAGAATCACAGCAGCAATAATATTTAATTATAATTTATTCGAGAAAAAGATAATAAGGCCCAAAAATTGAGAGATCCCAGGTTTAGTTAACAAAACCCAACAAATATCCTAGCTCTCTTGCTAATCTGTGGTCATAGATGTAAATGACAAAAAATACAGATCTTAATTCACTCTTGACAGTGACATGCGCTGGAGGTACAGAAAGTGAAGGAGAAACTGAAAGCTAGCATTTTATGAGAAGCTTCTGTGGAGTTCCTGACCAGGAATTATGGGCTTAGCACAGTGTTCAGTTTTGTACCACTTTCATATAGCAAATGAAAATGTAAAGTCTTGGCAAATAGTTTTCTCCATGCCTTCCACTTTGCTTGATGTTCTTTTTGATACATATCAGCTTAGATGACTTTGAAGTGTTTTGAGGCCATGCTAATATTCTCTGTGCCTCCTCTCTGTTACAGCCAAAGGTGGAGCAAGCTTTGACTAAATTAGAGGTCACTTCTGTATGACTTATCTAAATTCAATGAGTAAAACAGAAGTACTACTCTCTTGGAGGTATCTACAGATTTCTATCTCTTAGGCTGAAGGTAGAAAATCAAACTCCTCTTGAGGCTGTGTTTCTGATTGCTGTGTCACGTACCAGTACGAATGCAGGCATCAGAGGTCTCTTCAGAGTCAAAGGGGCTACAGCACTGCTGCCTGTGCTGGGTTGGCCTACAATGTACCTGAAAAAGTCTTACCCTCAGCACTCTGCCAACACCCATGAACTCTAGAGAGCCAAAATCCTTTTTGTCTCAAATGTTACAGTGTTGTCATGTATTTGCTGCAAAACTCCCATTTGGTATTGTGTCTTCTGGTGGCAATTCATAAATGTTTAGCTCTTCTGCTTCCACTGATGTTGTACAAGTTCCTCCCTGTAGATCAGCTACTTTAGACAAGAGTTATTCCCTGGAACAGTTATGCCATTCGCTGCAAGGGGCAGGTTCTTCATGCACTTTATTCTGTTGGTAGTGCCCTGGAAATCAGATTGATGCCCGATACCATTACATTAGAAGACCAAAACTGCAAGTGCGAATTTGCACTTTACGTACATTGGGGTGTAGTCAACATCAGTATATATTCAATTCCTCTTTTTAATTTTTATATTTACAAACCTTATCCCTGTAAGAAATGCCATAAAGCTGCTTTACATTCTTTTGTCTTGTTGAGGGAAGAAAATTAAGCCTGTTCTAGCCATTTCCTTGGTGTAACATATTTTGGAAAGGTAAAGTCCTTCAAAGACTGCTTCCTCAGAAAAGGAAGAGCATGTGTATTCTTAAGTATGTCAGCATCACTTAGGTGTCTTTGGCATTGTGAAAGGCACTATTAATTTTGTCACTGAATAATTCATATTATTTGAGATTGAACTCCTTTATAACTAGATCTCTCGAGGAGCATCAGTGGATATTTTATGACCACTGTAAATGCCTCGAGACAAAATTTATGGTTATTTTTCAATACATATGAGATGTACTGAATGTAGTCTAACAAGATAATCCTAAAATAAATGCAACTTGAAATTAAGTGAAGACATTTTAAATTCTATTGAAGAGGTTTGAATTCCGTATTCTGAGAGGGAAAGGGTCTTCCTCTGAAAAAGCTGGAAATGTTTAGCAGCAAAAAGGAGAGGGTGCTCCATAACCTCAAGGAAACAAGTGCCATGTGCTGTTTTCTGTCTGTTCCTTGCTAAGACACTAGTGTTGCGAGACAGAGCTCTTTTTTGGCAGTTTGAAGATTAAGATGCTGTGCACAGTTGTGCTGCACATAAAGCATTCTGCACCTGAAAGCTGCATCATTGACATGTCTTTATTATTTCTCTTTCTTTTATATGCTGAGCTGTATAAATAATAATCCATCTAAAAGTTGGACAGATGCACCTTTAGAGGTGAAGAGCTTTTTGTAGTAGCATCAGACTTCCCAGGGAACAGCATTTTGCTGTTTTATCCACATGTAGAAGTGGGAAGAAAGGTCTTTCATCCCAACCAGTTCATCAGCACCTTTCTCCTTTGATTATTTCAATTTTGATAATTCAGACCTGTCTGGTGAATCAAACTCGAGTAGTCTCTAAGCTTAGTTAGCTTGTTTGCAACAGCCTCTGCAAAGTGCTTCAGTGGAGGATTATACTGTGCTTGCTTCTCTTGTGATGCTGAAATTTGGGAAAGACCACATGCATGTCTCCTTACAAGCAGGAGAATTCTCCCTGAGGACTGACCTTAGTTTTTAAATGCTTTAAAGTGTTTGAACTGGTGACTTTCTTCCTTTCTCCTCTCTCAGTGAAAATGTCCTTTCTAGTGACTGTTGTGTGAGCGAAAAGTGCTGATAAAATCCCCACTCTCAAAGTATGCCCAGGTATTGCATTCCTTAGTGGTCACTTTTAGACATTGTCCAAAGTTGACAGCTAAAAGAGTCAGAGTCTCACCTTAGCTGGTCAGTCCATCCTCATTTCCCCTTTTCTTTCCCATTTCTAACCAAAATTTTATGCAAGCCCAGATGACACAAAACTTGAAACTCTTCAGACAGTGTGCATGTTGAAGTTTTTTGTTAGAAAAACTGCAATTATTTCAGCTCTTAGTGTAAGGTTTTCATTGTATGTGAAGAGCTTACTGAGGCAGTCTGTGTGTACCTAGAGGTTATCAGAATGCCTTTCTGGGTATTAAACAAAATCTTAACTTGGTTGAGGCTCATATAAAGTAGTGTATGAAATATGAATTATTGATCCTTGGATTTCCAGATGCGATTTGATGTCCTGATAATGTTGATGTGCTTTTGGTGTAGATCAAATACTTATGTTTGTATAACTGTCTTATAGCTATTTTTTTCTTCTTATTTTTTTAATGTTGAGCTCTCCTTCTGCCTTCAGACTTCAGACAAGCAGCAAATGTCTCTCCAGGGGGTGCATTCTGCCCTAAGGTACTCCAGGAATGTGTTTGGTGGACTTGGCAGTATTAGGTATATGTCTGGACTCGATGATCTTAAAGGCCTTTTCCAACCTAAATGATTTTGTGATTCTGTGATTCCTAACCTTACAGAAACTGTGGCTCTTTACAATGTGTCAGCTCCCCCACAGTTTCCACACCTCACCTTCCAGCAAAACTAACCTGAGTCCTGCTCAGCTGGGATTTGGATTTATCAAGAAAATGGGCGATAACAGATCTGCTACTCTCATGCTGTGCTAATGGCTAAGCTTAAAGGCCTTTTCCTGTTGTCTAACAGCGGCGGTTGTTGCAATTACAGTCTGTGTGAACAACTGGCCAGAAACACAGTTATCTGGGGAAAATTAGCTTTCAGAAGCAATTCAGACAGAAATAATTATCTTTCAACAGAGGAGCACCTTCTAGTGGTATTGAATGAATATAGCAGTTAGTTTAAATGAGTTATTTTCTCAGAATGAGATGGAAGTATGCTAGATGAACAATAGTAATGAATATTTCTGTACCCTATTTTTATGATGAAATTGATAATTCATTTAAAGACAAAGGAAAAACCAAACCTGAGTAGAGAAAACATATATTTGGAAAATTTACAACATATTTCAATTACAATACTCCTTCCCCCAGCACCACCATATGACCGTGTTAGATTTTTATGCACTTATCATGAAAGAATATGTGTATGTGTTCTACTGTGAAACCTACTCAACGTTTGGCTTTTTTTAGTAATAAAAATTTGGATTCATTACATATCCAATTTAGCTCCAAAAGAAATTTATGATGGAACTGTTTTTTTTTGTCCAAAGTTTCACTGATTATTAACACAGTTTTTCCATCCAGTGTATTTCTAGTAAAGATATATTTCTCAATGTAGTATTTGGCATGATTACTTTTGCAAATAACATAATAATGTAAAATTAAAATTTTCCAAAATTACTACTAAATTCAGTGGATACAGTGGTTTAGCTGATATTGTGGATTTTTACTCCTTCAAGTTGTGAGTAGCAAATAATCCTTTTTTGGACCCACTACATGGTGTACATAATGCAATTTAATGGTATGCTGTTTCTAGAAAGGCAAATTAGAATTAATGATCAATGCTTAATATTATGTCATTGCAGAGGAATATATGCATTAGTGGAAGTTGTCTGTATGAAACAGATATTCATACTTAGATTTTCATGGGGATTCTCTGAATTTTGCAACTGTGTCAAAAATGTCAAATATCAGAAGTCCAATTTGAAGGCGGTTAAAAGAAGACATAACTATAGTTCCACTTGATAATTCTGTTAACGTAGTTCCAAAGTAGGGAACGTCACCTTTTTTTCCTGAAAAAATTTGTTAGTGTGTGGAAACTTCAGCCCAAAGTTGAATTAGGTCTTCCGAACGTTTTAACCAGTGAAAGCTTATTCCGTATCACTTGTTTTGGTTGTGCCATTATGAAATAGATTTGTTGAAATAGTTGTATTTTTGCATCCTCCATCCCATGGTAAGACAACTGGGAACCTGGGGCAAAGTTATTGAAGTTGGGGTTTTGTCAGCTGCTTCTGTAACAGTGGGCACAACACCCTGCAAAATATTGCAAGTGCCACCCAGTCACTTGTTAGAGGTACAACTGCCTAACCCTAAGGCTGTTTTGAGCCTGGTAGAAGGGTAATCAGCTTTCCCATGTAAGATCTATGCAGCTTGCAGCACGTACAAACTCTGATAGGCGATGTGGTTAACTGACTGCATCACTTTTTGGTGCTCAGACAAGTGCCTGTCTGGATGCATATACAGATGCTGGTTGAGGTGTATACAGCTACAGCTCATGAAACAGTTTTCACCAAGTCTGGAAACTCTCAGGTCTAAGTGTGTACCCCTGTGGTTCATTGTAGGCTAGAGAGCCAACTTGCTTGTCACTGGAATGTACTTCCTCTCGGTCCTGCAGCATCAATCCTCCACTTGTCTTGTGCTTTGGGAATGCAAACACGCTCTGTAACCCCTGGAGTTCCTGTTTGTGCACCGTGAGGTTTAGTCACAGCATCCAAAACAGGTAGCATAGCTGCAAGTGTTTATTGAAGGCAAGAAATAACACAAACCCTGTGCTTAATCTGTACATACTGAGATTAAATCAGAGACCTATCTCTGGTCAGTGTTTACTTTTTCTCTGCATTCTTTATGCCTCTGATTAGAACTAGAGAGAGGGAGCCTCCTGCATGAGAGCGCTTATCCACTGAGGGGGTCCAGATGAAAAATAGTGTACACTGTTCTTGAACAGGAGACAGTCTAGCTCTTTAGCTCTCTATTTTTTTTTATTTAATTAAAATGAGCATTGTTTCACTTCCTTTAAGACACAAATTCTTTATGTTAGAACACCTGCCATCTCCTGTATTTGACTAACCAAGTGACTACTTTTTTGCCTCACGGAAACGTAAATCTCTTTTTTCTCTTGCTCTCTGCCGGTGATGGTTCTCTGAGCCATTTTTCTCTCTTTGATGACTGAGCAGGGACATGTGGTAATGACCCTTACCTTCCCTGCATGGAACCCTAATGACAGAATTGCTTGCTTTAGTCCCATAGAAAATCTCTGGAATTTTCTTGGAGATCAAATCAAAAGCTTGTGGTCTAATCTAAATCTCTTTTTATTTCCAGTTCAGCACTGGGGTTCATTGTGGGTGGCTGCTTTCTGTCGAACTCTGATGCATGTGTTTGTTAGAAAGGGGCATTGCTCATTCAAATCAGGCTAAAGGTTCATTAGGCATATTTGTTATTATTTAAACATATTAAACTATTTGTGTATAAATGCATTCTACTATGTTTATATTTTTATAAGTTTATATTACAATCAAGTTTGCAATTTACTGTGATAGAATACTGCATTTTGGACTTCTTATCGGAATGACCATTTGTAAACATGTAAATGATGACAAAATCTTTAGCTTTCTGACTCAAAAATGCTTTATAAACGTATATTTTTAAAAGGCTATGTGGCAGATGGATTGTAAGCAACATTATTTACTGTTAAAAATAAGCTTGTGAATCAGTTTCAGGAGAAAAAAATAGTATAGAAGAAAAAGGAAATTATTTTGACAGGTTGTTGCAGAGTATTGCTAAACCGATATTGAAAAACAGAGATTACAGTACTGCCCTTCAGATTTCAGCATCACCATTTTACAGGATATAAATAATGCTGTGTTTCTTTTACCTACTGTGAAATTTGGATTCCAATGATTTCAAAGAAGGAAAATTTAGTTTCTGTAGGTACTACATATTATATGATGAAACATTGTAGCTCTAAAATTAAAAAAAAAGAGGAGGATCATGAAATTACTTCTATATATCTGACAGTTAAAAAAGCAGATTTCTTAAAAATGTTAGAAATTCTTAAAGGATAAAGAGTGCAAAAATATAATTAGTATGTGCCCTCTAAATTTTTATTTTGTTACGCAGTGAGGACGTCTATATAGAGAAATTTTTTTCACATCCATTTTATAACCTGGGATACAGTCACATAGAACTCAAAAATCTGCACCTCAAGAACAAATGTGTTAGCATTTTTCTGTTGCTAACGCAGGGTTTTCAGTTGCTTCTCCACTAAAAAATGTTCTAAAACATTATAGGAAATCAATATCTATTTTTACAGGTTTCCTTTTAACTCGATCAGCACAATCGCTTAAACCTGAAGTAATAACATCAGTAAGAGTAAAGCTTATAATTAAAATTGTATGTTAAATCTGTATGATGGAAATTGACAGAAAAATTCATAGTTAAGTCTGCCTACACACTGTAATTCTGGCATAGCTTTAAGTCTTCCCACATTATCTGAATTTTACAGCTTTTTCACAACAGCAGCTGGAGGCATTGCATCTAGGTAATAGTAATGAAATTAATGTAAAGCTGAGAGGGAGATGTGGTGCCTTTGTGAATCCCCTGCAACGCTCGGTACGGCAGATGGCACTGACCATTACCACCCTGCTCTCAGTTGCCTTTGGGTAATCCATTAAGAAAAGAAAATGTCAGCCCTTTCCTTGCAGCAGAAAAAGTCTATCTTCCTGTTCTTGTTTTTATAGTAAAAGACGAGTGTTCATTCTTTTGAACATTTGTATGTCTATTTTTTTTACTTTGAGAAATGGCAAGCAATCTTTAAAGACTACGTGGTATTTTAGAGGAAGGCAGGGTGCTATACATTTCACCTGCATTTGCTCACTTGTGGTGTCTAGTTTAGAGCAGGCCCTTGAGAATAACAACATCAGGTAAGACAGGCTGCACAAGAAACCTGATGGAAAGAGGTCTGGCTGCTAATGATGGCCTTCTGACTGATACTGGCTGCACTGGTGAGAAACTGGAGAACTTAGGTTCCTGTTGCCCTAGCACACCAAGTACTTTGCAAGGGTATGACTTTTCTAGCTAGGTCGGTGGCAAAGACCTTGACTATTAGGTGACATTAGGCTGCATTTTACCTTAGACTGCAAAAGCTGAGAACTGCAGTTCTCCCTGATTAAGATTCACCTTTCCCAGCGGGAGGAAGTCCCATCCATGCTGAGTCACATGAAGGGGAAGGGACCAAACTGTTCATTAAGTGGTCAGTTGGGAGACGGCCTGAAAAGAGAGCTTGAGGGGGGCTCTAGAATTGGTAGGTCCCTGCACAGGGGACAGCATGTCCTGTCACTGTGCCTGAGCTCCAGGCATAGTGTGGGGACACTTGGCAGCCCCAAGACTTGGATGTTTTTTCAAGGCAGGAGCAGAGAAGCTACGTTTCCCTGCAAGGTACGCAGTGGACTTAGCCACATTACCTGCCTCTGCGACTGTAGAATGAATCCAGACATATTTTTCTTTCTGCCTAAAGAGCTTTGTCTTCCACTGGTGAAAAGAGTGTACAAAGGTGAAGTATTTTAACTGCCTTGTGGTACTGTTTGTCATAACTTTTGCCAAGTGAAGTCTTTATGAGGTGTGGAAAAGAAAAACTTTGTTATCAGAATACATTAATTTGTCTTGAAGAGAAAACCAAACTTTCAAGAGCGTTAAAATATTTTATTATTTTAAAAATGTAAGCACGTGTCTTAATACATATGAAATTTTCATGTAGTTTTTCTATGAGATATTATTACAAAGTGATATAGTATTTTCTGTGAGATAGTATTACAAAGACAAATGGGGAGCAGTGTACGCGTAAAGGCGGCTTTCCTTAGAAAGCAGCTGTGGGACATCTGTGGCAAAATTTAGCTCTTCAACTTGGAGATTTTTGTTTTAACAGTTTTTGCTTACAAAATAATGCTGAATTTACAGTAGTAAATGAGAATTTTTTTTTTCTCTGACCACAGCTGAGCAGATACATAAACTTTCAGGTCAAATCTTTCAGGCCCTGGTCTATTTTGTATTCTTTTAGTATATTACAAAAATGCCCACTGCTGTTATATCTTAGGATCTAGATATGGTACACAGCAGCTACCCATACTTTGCAGTCAGTTTTGTAGGTTAGTACATTATTACAGCATTCAATAGTGTGGTAAAACCCATTATAACAGTTGGGCATTTAATTGGATACCATATCCTCAGATTTAATCCAAACAACAATCTATGAGAAACTAGTACTAGATGTTGACTTTGGCTCTCAGCTGTTTAGTTTATTGTTCGCTTATTGTAGCAAAATGGAATAAACTTACTCAATTTTATTTGTTTATGTCATTCTATCTGGGGAATATTATAATAAAACATTTTAGGAGCATGTATTTCCAGATAAGAATGACCAAGTAAATATGAACAGATGTCTTGTGCCTTTCAATTTTCGTTTTGTAGAAAACCTTTGATTTCAGTCAGGACAACATTAGCATTAGTTCAACCCAGTTGAACAAAAATGCTTTTAAAAAGTGTGCTTAATTGATTCTAGAATTATTTATGAACAGGCAAACAAATGTCTAGAAACCTTGTCAGCTACCAGGGTGTATTCACAGCTGAGTATCATGAGGGACATGAGGATAAGAGAGGGGAGGATTGTTTTATTAGATTTGTGGGTTGAAATAGATTTTTAAAGATTCCCCAATGCCTTTACTCAACACATTACAATGTATGTTGTGTGAGGTGCCTAGGCCGGAAGAACAAACAGCAGAGGCACAGTGACACAGATAGTGTTTGCAGGAATCCCTGTCTTCTTCTTTCCCTTCTCTTCTTCATTATAATGAAGAATAATCTGGAATAATCTTTTCAGAAGCATAAACTGGCTTATTTGCTTTTCCTTCCCCTTTTTCTCATACCTGTGCAAGCATGTTGGGACCTCTGTTATAGACAACTAATAGAAAAATCACTGAGTTTTATGGGATTGTGTGGACCGTGTAGGATTACATCCAGCTATAGAAACAGAGACAGAGTCAGAGATTTGTTTATTCCATGTTTTTCTTTCAGTGGGACACAAAAAGGAGCAATGCAGAAAAACACATTTTACTGGAGTTTCGGATTCCAGAGAGTTTGCCCCTAGTTCTGCAGGTGAGCCCAGATTGGGCAACTGAGGAGCCAGAGCACCCACCTTCCTCAGTCCTACATAAGTGAACTAGAGAAGTCTCCAGCTTCCTCCAGCTTGTCCCCCACAAAGAGTTTAGGTCAGGGCTACCATCCATATTGCCTGTATCCCTTTCTCATATTCTTGGGGGTCAGGGAGGATCAAAGGATACACAGCAGAAATCAGTATTGCCTCAATACATACTATTTCATGGCAATTTTTCTCCTCTGTGTTGTCTGAGATCTGGGTTCTCCCCTGCAGAAGCAAGTGCCTGAATGTTTGCTTGCCTGGTCCTTCCCTGGCCGCTGGCACAGCACAGAAAGTGCTCCTTGATACCCTCCCAGGCCCCACGATGGAAGATTTTGGCATTGTTCTATCCTGCGTGTCCTGAACTATGCAGCTTTTTGATAGGGTGATGCTGACAGAAAGTAAAAAGCAGCTCATTTGGCATCTTTCTATGTGCATATACTGCATAGTCCAGTCACACTGAGAATATAGAGGTCATTTTTGTTCAGTTAAATGTGTTTTATGTTCTGATTACCTGAACAGAATGAAATTTCACCGTAGCTTTTATTCGGGTCAGACTCTCACACTGACTTTAAAGCATTTCCTTACTGTTTCCTTAGTTTTCCTTTTTATGCCCTGAAACACAGGCAGAGGAACCCTAGACTTTGCTTGAGAATCTCTGAAATCTGCATGCTTGTGAAAGGCATTGAATATGAATTGTGGAAGGGTTTCACAATTGCTTCTGAGTTGAATGCTTCTTTCCTCATTAAGAGCAAAACCATCTTTCTAATGATATTTGTCTAATGTGTAACAGTAACATTAGCATTTGGATAGTAGTTATTATATAGTGAGAATAAAATGATCTGATTAGAAAAACAACTGTTTTTCTATTAAAAAACTCTAGAAAATTTAGAGAAGCTGCTGGTCTAAGTCATTGTTGTCTCTCCTGAAAAAGCTCACATATTACAAGTCCTCGCAGGTAAAACCTGAGAATCTCTGCTTCCCAGAGGTATGAAGTGACCTTTTGTAGCCCAGAAATGCAGTGAGTTTTCATGTTTAATTTTGTGTCTAGAAAAGTGTATTTTGATTTCACATTGAATTTTATCCCGCCCAAACACAGTCAGATTGACGTGCTGAGAAGCGATGCTGAGGTGGAGAAAGGAGAAATAAACAGTGTATCTGTACCTTTAAAGAGAGACTGAAAGATAAAAATGGCAAGTGTTTGACTTTGGAAATAGCTTGCTCTTTACAATCCTGGGTGCAATCCAGTGGGAGCAATAAACTCATTTAGCCCAGAGCTTCACAGTAATTTCTCCTGTTCTATCTTTTTTCATGCTGAGAGCACCTTAGTCACTAAATAAATGGCATTGACATTGGGTTTTGTATCAGTCTGAGACATAAGTGTATATTACAGTAGGGAACTGCCGAAGGGTGCCCATTCATGGATTTAAAAGCTCTCTTTCTAATGGAAGCCAATGCATTGTTAATAACACTGTCATGTTTCCAATAGACAATTCGTGCATTAAAAAAAGAGGTGAATATTTTTCTTTTAAAATGAAAGGAATTGAAAGATTAAGAAATTATCAAAGGAAGAAAGCAGCACTTACAGTAAGTACGTAACTCCCCTGCAGAGAATACGGGCATGCTATTGTGCTTCGAGATCCTGAATTTGCTAGTACATCCAACCACATGCAAAGTGTTTTGGATTATCAGGACCTGGTTCTTCATTTCATGGCATGGTTATAGACAAATAAACAAGTCATTGTTCTAACATTATATGCACATATATATTTACTCAATACAATTGAAACCTACAACGCGAGATTTAATATCTATGTATAACAGAATTATTTTCACGTAGTCACATGTGAGGACAACATTATATTCAAACTCTGGAAATTAAAGAATTAAGGCACTGTACAAAGTATATTAAAAAGTACATTGTCCCTGTTAACTTCTGAAAATAAAGTTTGTGTGTTCACTGATACACGGGATTTTATACTTAACAAGGCAGTGTGTATGACTTGGCAGAAAGTAGGTCAGCAGGTGGTTGGTTATGGAACACGATTATTTTGCCCATACTATGCGTCCAAAGGACACATATTTAATGATTCTTGAAGGTGAATTTTCTAATGACTATATATTGTGCTGTTTTAATGATTAAAGTGCACTGTAGACTAATTACCTTAGACTGTCCTGAAATGGTGATGTTAAGACCCTAACTGAACAGGAGAAGAAGCAGCACGTCGTACTCTTCTTGCAGCTCAGCCACCTCTGCATTTCAGAACTTTTCCTCTGCACTCCTCTCCCTGCTAATCAGTTCAGAGTTCATGGTAGAACCACATGCTCCCCCAGAGCAGAACACTTATGAGAAACAGCTGTAATTGCCCAGGGTTTGAGGGACACCACAGTGTGCCCTGGCTTTCGGGTTGGAACCCCTGCTGCCTGGGGGAAGATTTAACAAAGCTCTTCAATCCGTGCTTTTTTAGCTTCGTGAGGATATTCACTCTGGCTCTGACTCTCCTCAGGGAATGTATCTTACTATTTGCTTTTTGGTTGTTTGTTGTCAGAAATGTGCTGCGCTTACCCAGGCTAATGAGGTTCCACTGGCACTGCCACTGGGACTCTATTGCAAGGAGCATTAGCATGAAGTACCTGTAGAAAGCCTCTTTGCAAATGCTCGAGACATTCAGCTGTAAGCATCATGACTGTTATTAATTGTATAGTCCAATCACAGCAGCGCTTACAAACAGCTGAAGAAATAATTAACAGAAACTATAAGAAGGTTCCTCAAAACTGTGTACTCTTTATATTACTGTACTTTTCTGTCCAAAAATTAAAGTAGCCACTTATAACTTTTCCTCATTGTTCAGGTACCTACAGGCAAGAAGCGCTGTTTCACAATGAATGAAGGTGTATTTATGACAAGAATATTTAAAATGCCAATTCGGAAAAGCTAGGAGTTGCTAATGTTTCCTCTGACATTAAGTTTTACCCTGCATTGCTGTATATTCTTGCTTATTTGAGAGATGGTTATGCAATACAGGGGACTAAATTTTAAACTGGTCTGCTGACTCGAAGTAAATGGCCGGTGGAGATGCATGTCTTTATAGGCTGGTGTTTAAGTCATTGTTCTTCGGGACAGAGTGCTGTCTGTTACCCTTCCTCTCAGACAACAGCAGCACTGGCATTTAGGATGACATTTGATACTTTTAATTCTTTGATAGAATGTCTTATTTGCTACTGTAAAAATGATTGGGTCAAGGCAACTATTGATGCTGCAGATGATCTCTGTGACTTCATAAATTACACTTAACGTGTGTATGTTCCCACAGGGTGGTTGGCAATTAATTCTGTAAATTAGTATCACTACCATCATAACATGATAAGGTATGAAAGACACAGCAAATACAATCATAGCGGCTGAAATCAGTAACAGGGGTCTAACGAGTCTGTTCCTTCTTTGCTGACGTTTACTGAGTTGCAGTAACGCTTTGAGAGTCAACACGTAGCATGTAAAGATGACTGTGATTGGGATTAGGAATCTCAGTACAATCTTGGAGAGTGTGAATGGCACTGCAAATTGTAAAGGTCTTTCAGTGACACCCAGGGAATCTACGAAGTCATGTCGTCTTCCAGCTGCAACTGTGTAGTAGATCTCCGGCAATGATGCAATCATGATGAAGATCCATACCCCAATGGTACAAAACACAGCCTTTCCTTTGTCCCACCATGTTAATGAAGTGATAGGATGGACAGCACCTATGTATCTGTCAAAACTGATGAGTGTCAGGAAATAGACACTTCCATAAATATTCATACTAAAAAATAGTCTTATGATCTGATAAAATGCGTTACTGAAATAGACAGCTAACTTCTGAAGGCTATAATATACTGAAAAAGGTGCCATGAGAGTCCAAGTAAAGTCACACAGTGCCAAATTGAAGAGAAATATGGTATTGGTAGTCCATGTCTTCATGCAGTACACATAATGTCGCAGTGCAAGTGCGTTACCTAGAAATCCTGCTAATAAAGTGAAAATGCAAACCAGAATCAACAAATAACAGTACCACTCCAGCTTAGGATTTCTGTTGCAAATGAAAATAGAGCATGTATCATTCATCATCTTTCCATGGAGTATGCCTGAAGGGAAAAGAGAGACCAACAGCTTTTAAAACAAAAAAAAATTGAATTAGATGTATTGAATTTAAAATCCAAGACTTTTAAGTTAAATCCAGTATGTTTGAACTGGCAAAAGAATATAAAATATGCTATGATGTACAAGGTCTCCTCTATCTGAAAAAAATACAAATTCCAAGTAGGTAACACTTGGCACTAAACACTCTGTGGTGCCAGCACAGGCATATCTTCATGAACTTTTATCCAAACCTTTATATTCTTCCCTCTCTAATATTTAGTGTAGTGTATGACAGATGAGAGAAAAAAAGCATGCACCCTCAACTGGCCCACTAAGGTATCTATGTCTGTCTTTGGAAGAAGCAGAGGAGAGGACAGAAGGACAGTAATTGCCCACACTCTTCCACCTTTGTTTTGATTGCCTTAAGTATCCATACTGGGCCTAGACACATGTGTAATGTGGGCAGCTGTGCAGTGGGCTGTGACAGAGATCCAGAAGGCAGCATCAAAACAGATCAGGATGAAATCCTGCTTGTAGTGAAGACTGCCTCAACCTTTCCATCTAAAGTGCTGGACAAACTACTTTTTTCTTTGGCTTTCTCCTGTAAATGAATGTCCCAGCCTAAAAGCATCGTGCTTATGGTAGGGTTTGTTTCACTCTTTATGGCCCAATATGTGTCACTGCCTGTTACGGAGTATCAGGAATGTAGATCTACAGTGTATTGTTCAAAGCAAGGTTTTTATGAGTGTAAAGTCTTATGTTTAGTCCTGATGATTTTGTACTCCTAATAAAAACAAAATACAGGCTGGAATATGCTGCCAGAATGAGCTGTCACCAATTGCAATTTGTTATGTTTCTAGAACCTCTCTCCAAACAATACAGCAGATGCCAAACTCTTGAGATCTGTCCAAGTAGGAGCTTTGTATGAGTGTCATCCAAATAGCCATTTATAGAGCAGAGGCCACTACAATGCTTGATAGGATGACAGGATGAAGTTTTACTCAGTACAAGCCACTCTTTGGATGGAAGAAAGGACTTTTTCAAAATGTTACTGATTCCTTGGAAATCAGCTTCAACCATTAAGTTGGTAGTAGTGCTCTTTTCTGAATTTAATGTTTTGCTTTCACGTCAACCTTAACACAATATGACTTTTCCAAAAGTATGTTCACAGACACAGATCAAAATATAACAAACACGAGCTACAGTGAAGACCTGCTAAACAGAGACTGCATTATTGTGCTCTGCAAATTCACCAAGGCAGCAAACTGACAAAAAGCTAGTTCAGACTGTACCCAGCGACATTCAGAAGGAAAGTTGTTCCTCTAGAAGCTCAGCAACAAAAGCAGTCAAATGACTTTCCAGAAAGTGAATATGGATAGGAAACTATCTGTTCTACTCACAGGGTATTTCATAGGTGGGGAATGTTTGCTCTCTAAATGTACTTTGTTAGGCATTGAAGAACTGTACTTTAACCTAGGGTAGCTGTACTCTTTCCCTACTCCATAGCCTTTTCTTCAGCTGAATTTTACAAGATATCCCTGTAAATTCTTCAAGATGTGGCCACCCTAATAGGTACAATACAGTTAAGTAAGTATTAATTAAAATTAAAAGAGGTTTGAATAAGTACAGGAAAATTACCTTTCCCTATAATCCTTTTGGCCAGAGATAGCTTGAGCTTTCAATTAAATTGTATTTCCTACCTCTTTGCCTTTCTTTTCAATAATTACAAAAGAAGGGACTAAGCACTTGATTCCAAATTGTATTGGCAGTATAAATAAGCCCCGAAGTGACTACAAACACCATGGCTACAGCTGCATGAGGGAATTGTAATGCCAGATTCCTGATCTCATCAAACTCCTGGAAGAGGACTATATGTGGGTCTAAATGAAGGGTATCACACAGCTGTGACACTGGCTCCACCTTGCTGTAAATAGGCTGGATATGGGTATCCTTGTAACTGTGTTAAGGCATTACAGGCCTGAACTAATAAATCTCCTATGCTCTTTGTCACCTTCAGTTTACTGGACTGTACTCAGCATTGGACTGTATGAAGTTAGTCATGTAGCTGGGGGGCTGGAACTACACAGCTGGGTAACGTCCACTTGGACCTCAGAAAGTCATTAAAAAATATGTCTCTGTTTGTGTAGGCATTTTTCATGTGTTTACCTTGGAATTCAATTTCAAGGACAAAAAACCACTTCCCATTTATTGAGATTAATTTTTCAGCTGAACAGTTTCCGCCATTGATGGAGAAGACCAAGAACATTACAAGGACAGAAAGAGCAATCACATAGTGGGGAATCCAGAATTAAAGGAATACCTTTGATTTAATGAGGGGCTTGATATTAGAATATTCCATGTATGCCCAGGAAAGGGTTGAAGTTTAGGGACTCCACCACTCATAATTAAGACAAGAAAGCATGCTAAATTCATGGATAAGAACTTTATGTTCCTCTTGTAAGAAAGGGTCTAATGAATCCAACCATCTTATAGGCTGTGTATATAAAGATGCTAGAAAACCTTTTTTTTTTTAAAAAAAGTGACTTTTTTGATTGACTCAGTTTTAGTACCTGCCTATTGAGCTGTCTCCTCTCCTGGACCTGAAAGAAATAGGGTTTAGGTCTGTGACTGTCTGACAATGTATATCTACAAGCTTCTTTGTCATTGCCTCTGGCAGAGTCTGCACGCTGTTATAGAAAGTCAAGTGGATTTTAGCTGATGAGCTGATTTATTGCCTGGCTTTTTGCAGGCCCCTAAGCCCTCAAGTCTCTACTACCCTGTGTTCCCCTTGTCTGTGTGATTTGGCCTCCAAAGTCTTGGCGTAGATAGAAGACCTTGTTTCAGTAAAAAATCAATTTTAGGAAATTTCTCTGGAGCTAAGAAACCTGTCACTGAAAAGAATCTTGATTTTGTATATTGTTTGAAGTTCACAGTCTATTACTGGTAGCCAGTCATATGGCATTTAACCTGTGTTTGCAAAGTTCCATTACTATGTTTTACTATGTTTTTTTATTTTAAAAATATCTATTTTTTCTATGTGTAAATACATCTTAGGAGACATATTCTTCCCTGCCATACCTGTGGGATTTTTTAACATTTTTAACAAGGTCCTAATAAAAGATGACCTGAAGTTAAAAAAAAAAAGATTTGAGTTAGCAGTGTATTTCATGTAATTTTATTCCTTATCTACTCTCTTTACTCCTTGCTCCTTCTCGTTTGCTATTTTACATGAACTATTCTATTTGTTGGTATTACTCTGAGATTTTTTTTGCCTGTTTGTAACTGTATTTTAATTTTAATACAGTTACCAGATAGGTTTTCCAAATTTCTGACTGTTGACATGCCAATATATTTCTGTTACATGTGCTCTCAAAGCTTACCCTTTTAGCCCATTTTATTGAAGCAATAAAGCATTATACAGGTCCTAAATTTTGTTATAGAAATATCAAGCATTATTTGCATTTATTACTTTATCATTTTACCTGTCAGGAAATCATCTCATGCATTCCATTTTTATTTTCAACTAAATTGATGTGAAAGGATACATAATGCAAAGTGAATATTAAGTGGAGCATTTCACAAATTGAGTTCAACTACATTTAGCATATTATACATACTAGTACAATGGGAACAAGTAATATACAGCATTATTTGTATGCAGTTGGGTAAGTAGATTGTGCTAATTTCCAATTCCTTTCTTCTTAATGACTCACTATTGTGATTAAGCTACTATTTTTTTCATTAAAAAATTATGTTCATGTACTTACTTGAGTGTTAATGAAATCCTACATGGCAAACATACTCTACAGTAGAAGAGTAGTTAAGTTGTCAGAATTTTCCTAGCACAGACAATATTTGTGAAAAAGTACTTTTAAAATAAGAAATTTATACAAAGGTATATGTATTAATCAGCATGTAATAGCTAAATAGAGATATTTATATTGCTTCGGAGAATATAGGTGCAATAAATAATAAATCTTTCTCTTACCTGTTTTAGAAAGGTTGGAATTGTCTATTTTACATAAGTCTAGATGTCCAGCTGTGCTTTTCCTCTCCATTACAATCTAGAACTTCTAAGATCACAACTCTATTTTGCAAATACTGTTTTTAATCCAAGGTGTTGCTAATATTCCATATGCAATGACAGCTCTCCAGAGAGGAGGTATCAAACTGCAAGGGAGATATCTTTTATCATTAAGCCCCTCCTTTCAATAAGTCAAGATAAATTGCTATTGCCATAGCAGCCTCTGCTTGCTTTTTAGGGAAGGACAGACTTACTGCACATCCCCCATCTAGCTAGGCCTGGAGCTGTCATTGTTTCCAGCAGTGAAAGAGAAGAGTAGTACAGGGGCTTGGGGCAGGTATATGTGTGTTTGCACTTTCCCTTTCTTCCCCCTTCTTCACTGCCAGAATACTTGTTAATGCCACCTGATTACTGGACTGGTCCACGGACCGATGTCACTCGTGCTCCATTGCACAGCCTGGTTAATCCCACCTACCTGCCTATCCCTTCTCTTGCCTCAGGATTCACACCCATTTTTAAAAAGGGTAGACCCTGTCAGGAGATAAGTGACGACCTATGGATGTGATCTCTCTCGACCTCTG
This sequence comes from Nycticryphes semicollaris, assembly GCA_013400055.1. NCBI lineage: Eukaryota > Metazoa > Chordata > Aves > Charadriiformes > Rostratulidae > Nycticryphes > Nycticryphes semicollaris. The sequence continues at coordinate 658,885 of VXBJ01000066.1, read as the reverse complement.
TATTGCTCTGTAATGCTGCCGTAATGTTCCCCGCAACATCCTGCACGCCACATTGGAGGGATATGGATTTGATGGGTGGACTGTTTGGTGGATAAGGAACTGGCTGGATGGTCACAGCCAGAGGGTGGTACTCAATGGCTTGAGGTCCAGATGGAGAGCAGTGAAAAGTGGTGTCCCTCAAGGGTCTGTGCTGGGACCAGTACTGTTTAACATTTTAACCAACAATATAGACAGAGGGATTAAGCCCACCATCAGCAAGTTTACAGATGACACCAAGCTGTGTGGTGTTGTTGATACACCAGAGGGACAGGATGTCATCCAGAGGGACCTGAACAGGCTGGAGAGGTGGGCCCAGGTGGTGAACCTCATGAGGTCCAATAAGAGCAAGTGTAGGGTTCTGCACCTGGGCCAGAACAATCCTTGGTATCAATCCAGACTAGACGATGGGGTATTAGAAAGCAGCCCTGAGGAAAGGAAGTTGGGAGTCCTGATGAATGAGAAGCTGGACATGAGCAGGCAGTGTGCACTTGCAGCCCAGAAGGCCAATCACATCCTGGGCTGCATTGAAAGAAGTGTTGCCAGCAGATCCAGGGAGGTGATTCTGCCACTTTACTCTGCTCTGGTGAGACCTCACCTGGAGTACTGAGTGCAGGTCTGGAGCCCCCAATATAAGAAGGACATGGACCTGATGGAGCAAGTCCAGAGGAAGGCCACAAAAACAATCAGGGTGTTGGAGCACCTTTGCTACAAGGACAGGCTGAGGGAGCTGGGGTCGTTTAGCCTGGAGAAGAGGAGGCTCCGGGGAGACCTAATAGCAACCTTCCAGTACCTGAAAGGGGCCTACAGAAAGGCTGGGGAGAGTCTGTTCACAAAGGCCTGCAGTGACAGGATAAGGGGCAATGGCTTAAAGTTGGATAAGAGCAGATTTAGACTGGATATTAGGAATAGGTTCTTTACTATGAGGGTGGTGGAACACTGGAAGAGGTTGCCCAGGGAGGTGGTTGAGGCCCCTTCCCTGGAGATATTCAAGGTGAGGCTCGACAAGGCCCTGGGCAACCTGGTCTAGTTGGGGGTGTCCCTGCTGACTGCGGGGAGGTTGGACTAGATGACCCTAGAGGTCCTTTCCGGCCTGGACAATTCTATGATTCAATTCCCACCTTTTTCCAAAATCTGGCTCTTGTCACAAAACTCCTGTCCTCCAACTCTGCTTACTCCAGAGCTCAAATCCTACCTACCACTTCAGCTCATAGCCCAGGTCTGCTCCAGGTCCTCCAGTCTTCCTGCCCCAAATTTGCATCTCCAGCCTTCAGCAGCACACATCAATCCTGGGGTTTTCCAGTTTCATTCCATAAATTAACACCTCACATTTTTTACTAGTTTCTCCTATTTTATAGCCTCCTCATGTGTTCATCCCGAATTAATGCTGAAACTGGAGTTTGCAGTTCAACAACAGCTCCCAGAGATGTCTTCCATCCCAGACTGTTACACTTCTCAGTCTACTATATCACCTCTTTTGACACTTCCTCTCCAGCTCATAATCTTCCGTTTTTCCTATTTTGACATCATCTAGCACCTGACTGCACTATCTCCTCATTAGATGCTGTCCTTCATCTTACTGCTTGAATTATCAGTTGTCTTCCTTATCCCTCTTGGCTTGTGTGTGACACTATGTCTTGCAAAAGTGAATCCCCATCTTTTGGGCTTAAGCAAGAGTCATCTTTGACTCAAGGGATGGCTTTTCTTCTGATACATAGAGTTTCCCTCTAGTCCAGGCAGCTTCTTTCATCCTCAACAGATCCTGCAGTCCCCTTCTCAGGAAGGCAAATAAATCTCATTTTCTCATGAGCCCAACAGTACTGCATCCCCAGTTCTCTTCTATGTCTGTGTTTTTCACAACCTTGACAAACACATACGATGAGATCATTGTTACCATGTCAAATAATATTTGACTTGATGCTGTTTATAGTCAGTGGAAAGAGACGGGCAACCATCAAGATTTAATGACTGTTTTGTTATTGATGAAGAAATAACTGGCAGCAAATAATGGATCTCACACAGCCTGAGGTACTTTTGACAATTCAGGATTTATAAATAGACATGTTTCTCAAAACATTGCTCAAATACCACTAAAATGTGGCTCTTGAGTGAGGTCTAAACTAATTCCATGAGATCGTTCCTGCTGTGGCATTTGTTTAGGATGTAACGGTTTGTAGAAAATGTGATGGTTTAGGCAGCTGCCCTTCCAGTCCATCACTCCTTCCCATTTTTGAACAGATGTGCTGCTCTACTGTTCATTGAGCTTCAGTGTCAGCAGGTTGATGGAAATGATTCACATGAAATAAAACAGAAAAAAAAAGGTAATTTTTCAAAAAGAATGGGTCAGTTCCCCGCTTTTGTTCAGCTTGCTGTGCCAGCAGGAGAGCAGAGTGGGTAGAGATATTAACGACTGAAACAGGGAAACTTTGAAAGCTGCTTAGCCAATATGTAGGATCACATGCAGTGTATGTAAAACCACAGCCACATTTTGATCAAGTGCCACAGAAGTGTTGTGGACTCCTTCAGACCTACACTGATTGATCCAGGCACCAATATAGGTTAGGTGTGGACCTGCTGGAAAGCAGTTCTGAGGAGAAGGATCTGGGGGTCTTGGTACATACTAAATTATCCATGAGCCAGCAATGTGCTCTTGTCACCAAAAGATCCAATGGAATCCTGAGCTGCATAAGGAGAGAATGTGGCCAGTAGGTTGAGGGAGGTAATTCTCCCCCTCTACTCTGCACTGGGGAGGCCACAACTGGAATACTGCATCCCATTCTGGGCTCCCCAGTTCAAGAGAGAGAGGGAACTGCTGGAGAGAGTCCAGCATAGGGCAACAAAGACGATTAAGGGATTGAAGCATCTCCCTTATGAGGAAAGGCTGAGAGAGCTGGGACTCTTTAGCCTGGAGAAGAGAAGGCTGAGGGGAGACCTTATTAACACAAGTGTCACAAGTGTCTAAAGGGTGAGTTGAAGGAGGATGGAGCCAGACTGTTCTCAGTTGTTCCCAGTGACAGGATGAGGAGCAATGGGCACAAGCTGGAACATAGGAAGTTCCCTTCAAATAAAAGAAAAAACTTCTTTCCGCTGAGGGTGACAGAGCACTGGAACAGGCTGCCCAGGGAGGATGTGGAGTCCCCTTCTCTGGAGACCTTCAAAAGCCGCCTGGATGCAGTCCTGAGTAATGTGCTTTAGGAAATCTTGCTTTAGCAGGGGAGTTGGACTAGATGACCTCCAGAGACCCCTTCCAACTCCAACAATTCTGTGATTCCATGATAAGAGTCCAAACCAGTTTTTCATCAGTTTGTGTACAGCTACCTTGTAATTTTGTAGGATTAGTATCTGTTCATGCTGAACTGGTAGAGTAGTTTGGCTGCATGATGCCAAGTCTGTCCTCCCCGTACACAGTGGAGTAATTGGATATAAGTTAAAATACAGTTTAATACTCTATTTTGATTTTTTATCATGTAAACATATATTTACTGACTAAAACATGCTTTGTCATAATATTCATACCACAGGTCAGTTGCTCCGTCTGAAGATGTTTCGAGAGGACCATGGGTCTTGGATGACGATGTTCTTCAGTACCATCCTCTTCCTCTTCATTTTTTCTCACATTTATAATCTGTGCCTCATTATGGCAGGGAATATGAGGTAGGTTACAGAGTTTCTTTTGGGGTTTCTTTTGCTCTAGAATATATTCTACTGGATTTTTTTTTGTTGTATTATGCCGCTTTACAGCAAACAACAGCTTGCCAAAATGCAAACATACGAGTATTCACTATCTTTTTTTTATTCCTCTGCTTTCTGAAATTAGATGGAATAGTAATTTATTTGGTTAATTAACTAAGAGGATTAAGGTACCAGTTACAAAAAGAAATTGAAACATCCAAACTTGAGGCAGCTGACACTCAAAACCCAAATATTAAATGTGTAGTATAGTGCTATTTTGGTTATGCACAATAGTATTTGCTGATCCAGATTGTTAAAAATTTTATTCAAAATATTTTTTTTCCCCATAAGGTGTTCTGACGGGGCAAAGTAATAGTTGTCCGAGGGCTGAGGCGCTGTCTTTTTATTATGTCTGGATTTATTGTAAATGGAGTTTGTTATGTAAATTTTCTTCTTTCTCCTATTATCTCTAAATTACCACCACATTCATGTGTTGATTTTCCTGAGAAAATCTACATTATTAGTCACCTAATGCATACAAAATGAGTTAATTGGACAAAAATACACAGTCATGTTGTTTAAGAAAGGCAAAATAGCATCTGAAGAGTTTCTAGCAAGGAACAAGAAACCTACGGTATAGATGAGCTGAAAACCAGTGAAAATAATTGAATACCAGTGAAAACCAGTGAAAANAGTATAGTGCTATTTTGGTTATGCACAATAGTATTTGCTGATCCAGATGATTGTTAAAAATTTTATTTAAATTTTTTTTTTCCCCTTAAGGTGTTCTGACGGGGCAAAGTAATAGTTGTCCGAGGGCTGAGGCGCTGTCTTTTTATTATGTCTGGATTTATTGTAAATGGAGTTTGTTATGTAAATTTTCTTCTTTCTCCTATTATCTCTAAATTACCACCACATTCATGTGTTGATTTTCCTGAGAAAATCTACATTATTAGTCACATAATGCATACAAAATGAGTTAATTGGACAAAAATACACAGTCATGTTGTTTAAGAAAGGCAAAATAGCATCTGAAGAGTTTCTAGCAAGGAACAAGAAACCTACGGTATAGATGAGCTGAAAACCAGTGAAAATAATTGAATGGTTTGTTCTTAGCAGAATATCAGAGCCATACCAACAGAGTCTGATGAAGAGTTATTTAATGGGCCCTGGTGTGGATTGTTACAAATCTTAAGTGAGTCAACAAAAATATGCAGTGTATAAAGTCCTGCTCCCAATGTGACATAAACCAAAATGCGAGTAGGAGGCAGACTGGCTGTCACTGAATGAATATATTCACAGATCAGCTGGGCTAATCATGAGATTGCGACAAGAAGACTAAATGCAATAATTCACGAAGGCAGGTAAAGCAGCAGAATCACCAAATGTTTTAGGAAATGATCACGGTAATGATGTGGTAAATATGAATAAGTGCCCAATAAAAGGCAGAATAGTCATCCCTGAAATATGGAGGGTTGGAGGATTGCAGGTTTCTGGCTTCCCTATTTACATAGTCATACTATTATTGTTATTATGTTAAGATTTATATTTGGTATTTCTAATGCTCCATAAACTATAACTAGCTGTTATAGTTTATATAGACAAAGCATTAATGATTTTGAAAGGTTGCCTCATGTCTGGAAATCAGAGTTCATTTGTCCTTGTCAGCATTCCTGCTCCCTGTATCTGTTACCAACTTCCATTAGCTGCACTGAAGAGACTGTGTGGCAATCAGCATCCACCTTCTTGTAAATAGGCACAGCCTACTATTAAAATGACTAGTGTCCCTCAATCTGCCCCCTTGCTTTCTGTGGGGTGAAGCCTCTCCTTTCCTGGAGCTTATGACCCAGCCCTAGATTTGTTGTGATCATTTTGGGAAGCTGACCATGCTGTGCTTAAGGAAATCATGCTGCTTTTTTCAAAGTGGACTGAAGGCTTGTTACAGGTGTTTTGAGTGTCCATTCCAGCAAAAAGGCAGCAAGCAGATACAGAAAAAAAACAGTTTCAGTCTCAAACTGCCCAACATAAAACACCAGTCAAACATTCCTCTCAAAGTTGAGGTAGAATAATGTACTTTTGAAAAACTGAGGTTTCTACACAAACATCATCAAAGCCAACTGCTTCATGTTGCCATAATAAAGCATTTTAAGGAGTTAATTATTTTTCTTGAGAAAGTGTAATCCTTAAGCTATTTCCTTTATGGTTTGTACTTCTGTGCAAAAGAACATCTCTGTCTATGCCTTTTGCCACAGTGCCTTACAGAAATGGCTGACACCGGAGAGATTGGCTTCCAGGAGAAAGGTCACAATCTGCCTGCATGGAGGTTACAGTCTTTGTAGAGACAAGCTGACCTTCATGCCTATGCATTCCTGTGAAACAAGCATTCAGAATACAAGGGCTACGAAAGCCTTAAAATTACTGCCTACAAGACTGAGTGAAAAACATTTCTTTTTTTTTTTGTCATGTGTTTGCTCCTTGCCCTGTTTCTGATTCAGCTTGCCTTGAGGGCTGTCAGGAGACTGATTCTGGCACGTTTCTTTATGTCAGATGTTTGATCTCATCAATGAAAATCCCTTTGCAGCACTTGAGTAGGAGAATCATGTGTGTTACATGTGCACACCGGCAGGGATGGGCACAGCAGAAGCAATGTCCTGTTGAGGGCTCGAGAAACTTGTAGCAGGAATGCTTTAAAGTTTTGTCATGTTACTGTCTCTAAGAAGGTGCATTTTACAGTTGCCAAGATTTGGAGGTATTTTTAAAAAGCTTTTTAGGGACACTTCACATCTCTCTTGCTGTGGCAAACCTAAAAAGTGTGAATGTATCCCATATAAAAGGGTAGTGGTAAAGACTGTAGTTTGTTGGGAAGACCAAAAGCAGAACAAATTGGTGGTATTTGAATAAGTATAATGGAGCTGTTTTCTGGGTGAAAGTGTGACTATTTGAACTGAACATTTTGTGACAGATTAGAATGTGTCTTTTTTAATTTCAAGTCCCTCTTTTCAGTGGCATTTTCTTGTAGGGGCTTAACAGTTTATGGCACTGAGCCGCTGTGCATTAGGTCATTGCACTTGCAGTCAGAGCTGAACATCTGGTGAGGAAACATGTCTGAAAAGCTGTTGGAGAATGGTCTGCAGCTGTTATTTCTTACTGCTTCTCATCCCTGAAAAGAGTAAGCAGAAGCAGAGCTTGGCAGAGGGCCTGCGTCAGGCCAAATTTGTGTAACTGTCTGAAGGCCCAGCAGGGTTGAGGCACAGGCTTCAGGAATGAGGTGTTTGGTCTACCTGGGCCTTCTGTGCAAGACAGACGTGGAATAGGGAGGATAAATGTTAAAATGATCCAAAGGTAGGAAAGGTTCGGCCATTATTCGGGTTTAGGTTTAGATTCCTAGCGGGGATAATAGCAGGACAAGTCAGTCAGAGTAGAGCAGCAGCCCTTTGGAGATCAGGCCTGCTTGAGGCCAGCCGTAAGTAGTGCTTTATGCTCAAATGAGAAGAGAAGATTTATTTTGGAGTAGATTTAATATTTGGTGAACAATAAAACCAATTGTAGAGGATCAGAAAAAATATTATCTTCTGTGATGCCAGGGGCTGAATTCAGTGGGAATTAGGCCATTGAATTTCCTCTGTAATCCAGAATTTTAAGTTTTTGATGTAGCAAGAAGGGCACTTCCAATTACATCTTCTCAATGGATGTGTATCTGCGTTAGCCAGTGATATGATAAATTGTGAGAAGGACTTTGATACAACACAATGTGAAGTATATTGGCCTGCGGATCTGCTGGTCACGCTCCATGTCTTGTGGTGGTTTTGTGCACACAAGCAGCTGTGCAATGTCGGTCACGTTGCAGTCTGTCATGCTTGTGCACAATGGTCCATCACACATGCACAAAAGAGTCCTCTGCACAGCAAGCCCAGGCAGGCTCATGAAGAGGCTAGCTGCCATCTCCAGTGACCCTCTGTGTCAAATTGGAAAGTTGTGGATTTTACAGATGGACTACTCAGTGGATCAGGAACTGGCTTGATGACCACACTCCAAGGGTTGTGGTCAATAGCTTAATGTCTAAGTGGCGGCCAGTGATGAGTGACATTCCTCAGGGCTCAACACTGGGACCAGTGTTGTTTAACATCTTTGTCAGAGACATGGACAGTAGGATAGAATGCACCCTCAGCAAATGTGCCGAGAACACCAAATTGTGTGGTGTAGTCAATATGCTGGAGGGAAGGGATGCCATCCAGAGAGACCTGGACAAGCTTGAGAGGTGGGCCCGTGCAAATCTCATGAAGTTCAACCAAGCCAAGTGCAGGGTCCTGCACCTGGGACATGGCAATCCCAAGCACAAATACAGGTTGGGTGGAGAATGGCTGGAGAACAGCCTGAGGAGAAGGACCTGGGAGTGATGGTGGATGAGAAGCTCAACATGACCCAGCAATGTGGGCTCGCAGCCCAGAAAGCCAACCACATCCTGGGCTATATCAAGAGTGGCCAGCAGGTCGTGGGAGGTGATTCTACCCCTCTACTCTGCTTTTGGAATACTGTCTCCAGCTTTGGAGTCCTCAGCACAGGAAGGGCATCAACTTGTTAGAACAGGTCCAGCAGAGGGCCACAAGGATGATCAGAGGGCTGGAGCTCCTCTCCTATGAAGACAGGCTCAGAGAGCTGGGGTTGTTCAGCTTGGAGAAGAGAAGGCTCCAAGGAGACCTTATAGCAGCCTTCCAATATCTGAAGGAGTCTACAGGAGAGGTGGAGAGGGACTCTTTGTCAGGGAGTGTAGCAATAGAATGAGGGGTAATGGTTTTAAATTGAAAGAAGGGACATTTAAATTAGATACTAGAAAGAAATTCTTTGCTGTGAGGGTGGTGAGACACTGGAACACGTTGCCCAAAGAAGTTGTGGATGCCTCATCCCTGGAGGTGTTCAAGCCAGGCTGGATGGGGCTTTGAGCAACCTGCTCTAGGGGGGGGTGTTCCTGCTCATGGCAGGGGGGTTGGAACTCGATGATCTTTAGGGTCCTTTCCAACTCTAACCGTTCTATGATTCTATGAAATCCGTCACTGTCACTTAGCCTACTACCCACTATTCTTTGCTCTTGTATGAAAAAAATCCCTCCTTCATTTATCCATCTTACAATAGCTGTGGGGGCCTGATTGGAGGTCTTAATTCATACTTGGCACTATTTCCAACAACACAGGCCTGCATATAGTGAACAGAATTTTTTTTCAATAGTTATAGAGAAAATAAAATATTGGCTGCTCTCTTGTAGTACCCATCTTCTGCTTTGCTGGTATTGCTTTTGCAGAAGTGTTCTATTGTCTCCTGTCACTTTATTGTAACATTTTCTTTGATGAGTGCTCTGAAGTGGGGTAACCAGTTTGCTTGCAAGCTGAACCAGAACATTGTCAGTGGTCACCAAGTGAGGCTGATGGATGTGATATGGAGACCTGATGATGAGCAGTAGCTGTGCCACGACACAGTAACACTGTTAGAACTATGAATGTACCCTGGGTCTGGGCCTTTGCAGTGAAACCAGGTGGTAGTTTGTCTGTGTGTCTGTCCAGGGAGGTTACAGCACAACCCCTCTGGGAACATATGTGCCACTAGCCATATCTAGGCTGCAGGGCTGTTCCTGTGTCCAGAACAGTGTGGTCTTGTTCATACAGTCCTGAGCAGGAGATTATTCTCCAAGTACTCTGAAAATGTGAAATGGGTCCTTTAAGAGCTTATAATACCTTATGCTGGACATTAATAATAATGTGCAGTCAGTTATTGGACAAGGCCAATAACGTTAGGAAAGGACAGGTTTTCTGTTAGACACAGTAAAATTTCATAAGCAGGAGAGTTGTTGAACATTTGTGGCCAACCTAAAACTAATATGTGCAAAAGAAGCTCAGAGCACATCATGCCAAGTAAAGCCCTCAGAGGATCAAACAAGCAAATGGTTTTGCAGCAGGAAATTCTAGAGAGCTAGGCTCAATGTTGCCACCTAGCTCAAAGACTTTCTTAAAACATTTCAAAAGCAGGGGTTCATGTAATGAATGGTAAGAAGGACAATGTGAGAATAACAGAATTTTATGATCATTTTTTATGGTGTCGTGTGATTAAAAAAAGCCAAACCTCATCAGAGTCATCCTCTGTCTGCTGCTTGGGGGAAAATGGAGCAGTATTGGGCTACTGAATTCTTAGGGTTTTTCGCAGTGATTCCCAATTCACAGCATGCAGATCTAGTTAGGTGCCAAGCTCCATGGTGCTCTCTTCCCTGAAGACCTCCCCTAGTTGCTTGTAACGAATACTCTCATTGCCAAAAATCTGATTTCTGCCCCATGTTTTTGGGCTCATGGCCTTCATTTTTCAAGATATAATGTGGCAGTGATATTCAAATCCTGGGTAGATAAGCCAACTGTCTAGCAGCTTTTGCACAGTGACAGTGAGTACACTCGTATTTCCTGCCGTCTTATAGAGGGTGCACGGAAAGCTTGTCTCAAGATAGTCCAGTGGACCGTGAGATACTTGTCCTGTGCTTTGCCTTCTATATTTGGCCATTTTTGATTTCTATTTTGGAGCATGAGTTGAAAAAATTAGATCTGAATTTCATTGAAAATTAAGGGTTTTTACAACTGGTGAGAGCTGAAAAGATTTTGAAAATGATGATTCTAGAATGATCTTGCCTTTCAAAGCATATTTAGATCTCTCTCAGTCAAAAATACAAAAGCAGTGGAGAGAGAGTAGTCCCCCCCTCAACGTTTTATTCTCTTTTGTGTGGTAGAGTGGCCAAAATTCTAGATGTGTCCAGTGTTCTTTTCCTGCACGTGACCACAGCCACTGCTGGAGGATCGATCTACTCTGTGTTTCAGTACTGTATGTCTCCCCATTACCAGTGGCGACCTGCGTGCTGCAAGGCATCCTGGTGTGCGGGTCCAGCATGGTTTCACAGGAAGAGAGGCTTTTATCTGCACATTAAAGGTTCGTGTAAACGTGCTTTAGTACAAACGTGCTGTGCAGGTGTGGATGGAAGGTTTCACCATTCAAAAAGCCTCTACGGTGTGTTCAGGTCTCAGACTTGTGCTACTTCTCAACACTTCCAGATCAAGGGAATGTATTTAGTTTGTAATGCCCGTGTCACCTGCCCAGCAGCCTGGAGCCATCTTATATCGAGCATCATCTATTTTAATCATAAACACTACCTATATACATGCAGTTCAGCCCTTGTGTACTCTAAGTACTGTCCTAGCTATTGAGTAACTGGCCACTGCTTGAGGTCCCATCTGGCTCCTGCCCCAGTGAATTGTTGGAACAACGATTAATTTTGTGGTATCTAAACAGGTAGGGTGAAGGTGTTGAGTAGCCAGGTATCAAAGTATCAAAGTACTTTATCAAAGTACCATTGAAAACTTCTTTAAAAAGAGAGGGACTTGTGTGTTTGTTGGTTAACTAAAGTCATTTAGGTTCTTAAACTTCAGCAGTGATTTTGAGCTGTGAAACACCTAACATATAAGGAACAGAGCTTATTTATTAAAGACCGTATTTGANTTTTATCAAATGGGAAAGAAGAGGATTGCAGAGAGATGGAAAAAGTATTACTGGTGGTCATTCCTAGTGCTACGTGGCAGGGCCCACGTGGTGGCAGCAAAGGGCGCATTTTAACGGTAGAAAAGCTAAATCCAGTGGAAGCATAGAGGGATGCTTTCTATCAAACTTTTTCTCTGGATTTTTCTGTGCCACAAGCAACTTTACAGCCCTTAATTTATCGTGTCTTTCTTTAAAGGAATTTTGGGTCTTGAAATCTCCAGGGACTGTCCCATATTTTTGGTTTTTATATGTGACTTTTGTATGCTTGACATACGAAGATAATCTAAGTCAGTATCTACATGTATTGAAGCTTTGCCAATTGTATCTCTTTTAATTGGAGAATATATTTCCTAAAGAAAATCAATTATCTCCTCTGTGAGCTTGCATAAGTAAATAACATTTTAACACAATGATGTATTTTTCACATGACATCCAAAAAATCTGAGTTGTGACTGCTTGTTTTACAAATGTCAGCTGTCTTGTCTTAGGTGAAGTGATTTTCAATTGACCAAAGGATGTTCAGGTGCACCCTTATTCAACATTGTCAAGTGTCATTAAAATTGTAGACACAAACCATTTTCTCTTTGATACTCATTGTCACATTACTATAGCAATAATACAACTTGTTGGGGTAGTCATCTTTGAGTGCTGACTGTGTCAGGAGAGAGCATGGTGTGAATTTATTACATGTGCTGTCCATGGGTTTCAGTTATTTTTGTAAACTGCTAGGAGACAGTACATCTTTTTGGTATATTTATGTCTTCTCTTATTGCTCCATTCTTTCACAGTGTGAAATTACAACGTTTACATTAATAGCAGAAATTACTAAGGAATAAAAAATATTACTGTAATTGATTTAAGTTAAGGTTCATTTGAAGAGGACTTTGTTTAAATCATTTAGTGACTTGAGACCCAATTCCAAATGATCTGCAGTTGACAAGTGCATATGAAGAGGGTTTGCATTTCGTTCACAAGCTGAAACAAGGAAAGAGCTTATGTTCCTAAAAGCCACAATAATAGCTTTCTATTAAATACTTTACCTTCATCCAAATTAGTACTGTTGCTTTTCCTTTTTCCCCTGTTGCAGCTACATAGAGATTATTCTGTCCCTGGAAATGTGTCTTGTTTAGGATTCCGTGTTTTAGTTTGTTTGATTGCTTTTTAATGAGTCAAGGATTAGTCATCATTAGTATAATTTGTAGAGCAAGTTTTATGAACAAGCAAGAATGTGTTTTTTGAACCACTGTTACTGTTCTACAGAACTGCAAGGTCTGTGGATCTGTATTAGCGCCCCCCCCGGACTACCTGCATCACTGTGTCTACCCAGCTATATGTTTCATAAGCTTTATGTTGGTTTATCCTTTGTATGTATCTGGTTTAGTTACGTATTTATACCTAAATTGTTGCTGCTTGGTTGGTGGTTTTTGGGTTTTGGGGGTTTTTTTTTGTTTGTTTGTTTGTTTCAAGCTCTCAGCTAAGAAAAATGGCTAAGTATTTGTCCCTACTCAGCTGGCAAAGATAACTGTGTTATGCTGAGCTTTGAAAAGTTCAGGTTTTTGTGAACTGCTGGAAGGAAAAGTTTCAAATCCTTTCAAGTTCTCTATGCCATCCTCAGAGTCTAATCTTTATGGGCCATCATGAGTCTTTCCCAAACAGTATGTTGAAAACAGGCAGTTCCTCAGAATGTGTGTAGGTTCTAAAAGGTATAGGCTATAACAGGCTTCCACTACATAAAGGTATATAGGGGCAGAAAGTTTAATACAGTTATAAGAATTATGGATGTAAAATATTGCTCTAGGAATGCAGAAGGCTGAAGTCTTCAAGTGGTCTTCAAGTGAGGCTTTTTATTGCAGGTTGTCATCCTATGTGGGATCTTAAGGCACAGACATCAGCAAAACAAACCATGTTTTCCAAGTCACTGTGATTGAAAAGTCTCTTCAGCCAACATTAGTACTCAAAAATTAAAGTTTATTTAAAAATTTCCAAGGTAGCTAAAGGTGTTTTAGCCTTTACAGCTCTATGTACTCTCAGTGTTATCACCTGGTGAAAAAGTATTTCTTGGTTCCATGTGCTAAGTCCATATTGGTTCTATCTTCTGTGCAGTAAGCTGCAGCAAGCTTTTCCTTCTCCTGAGCCAGGAAATGGCAAAGCAAAGAAAATGCTTAGTTTGGATATAATTAAAAGATAACTCTGAAATCCCAAACCCTTTAAAGACTAAGAAATTAATTCCCCAAACCACACTCCGTGCAGAGAGAATACAGAATAGGCCTTGCACATCACAGAACAACCTGCATAGAATGTCATAGATCCCAGGGAGGATGGATGTAGACGGGATACCAAGGGGCTCCCTTATCAAAGACATCCCAAGGAGCACCTGATAGTCAGCACAATCAAAGGCTGCCAAAAACCCTGTGACACAGTTGGATCTCTGTTATCATGAAGTATCTACAATACAGGTTGATCAGTTTGAATACAATGTTAATCAATTTGATGGAATGGCTGAAATTAAGAGGAGTTTGTGGAGAAAACCAAACTGTAAGGCAAAAAGGCCAATTCCTAGGCCAAACCATTTTCCTGTAAACTGTTTTAGGTAGCTCAGGAACAAAGGCCAAACCACAGAGATTCAAGTGACACAAATAGTTCTGGAAGGAGTTCTTTATCAAGACATAGGCAGAGGATCCTGCTTGGGAGTTAAGTATTTGTCAGATGTGCTGCCTCAATTACCCTCAGGTAGTTGTAAGTGTTTAGGTAAGAACTATAATTGTAGCGCTGTTGTAAAACCCCCTTTCTCTAAGAGCTTTTTTCCAATTGCTAAAATTAACGACTCTGGTTTTTCAGAAGGTTGTCACTGATCAGAGATGACAGAGGGAAGAACTGTAAGTGCTGAACACAGCCAGACCTGTTAGCTAAGAACAACAAATACAAAGGATGCTAGAGGCTGTGGTGGGAAAAGCTTGTGAGAGCCAAAAACATGGCCAGCACCAAAGGGGTCACACACAAACCCTGTGTTGGACAGAGGAGCAAGTAGCCCTGTGGCTGTGACACAGCTGTCCTGTGGTGTTGCCATGGTGACACTGATGAGCCTTTGGAAATATCTTTGGGCTGTATAGACTGATTCCCCCTTCCTCCTCTCAAGTAAGTATCCTTCCCAATGCTAGGGGTAACTGACTAGATATATTGATCATGGCATGATGTAGCTATATCTTCTGCAAAAGTTAATTTATAGCACCATTACATATTTTATATTTGGCTTTTTTTTAAAAAATATGCTTGTTCAAAGTAAAAAAAAAAATCCACAATTTAAAATATTAAAAATGTCAAGTAATATGTTTGTGTTATTGTGAACTATGCATAAAACAGTTCATGAAGGAAATATTACCTTGTTAATTTTTTGATAGTGTAGCAAAGTTGACCGTTTTTAAAGTGGTTTGGTTTACATCACAAATACAATAACAAGGCAAAGTTTTCCTCTACCCATCCTATGGGGTCTCACTGCCATCTTTTTTCCTTTTTGAAGGCAAAAGTAACGGATGTGGCATTACTTTTGTATTTCATGCCACTCTGGATTGTGACATGTAAACACTGGGAGTGTTGTCCCTTAATCACACTATGACATTGTCACTGTGGCATTGTTTGTCTGCTCCATCAGCCCTCTCGCCAGTTCAGGAACCATAGCATTGCTACTGTCTACATGTCTTGTTGTCTTTGATCATGACACGCACAAGGTCAGTCTCCTGAAAACTGAAAAATGCTTTGCTCTAACCCAGACTGTTGAGTTCTAAAGGGAAAAATGAGATGGGCTAAAGTGAGTGGGTTACCCAGCCACGACATTGTGTTTGCAGCTCATGATGTGGGGCTATATGTCTATGGCTAATCATAATGTAGGAGGCTGGAAGCCTGAATACACCTCCTGAGACCTGTTAGGACATAGGCCTGTCAGCATGATCTTGGTAGAGTGCAGTGTCGTCTTGTATAGGAAATAAGGTCCTCAGGTTATCTTTTCTCATCTTAAACTAGGAAAACTGTAAAGCTGTAATCTGTGTTATTAAAAGGTTTTTCCTTTACCAGGGATGAAACTAGAATTGGGGCGTATCTACTGCTGGGCAGTCTGAGGGGAATGACTGCCAGTTTTCAGCAAGTGAGGAGCTGATCCATTGCTGTCTCTTTTGCTTTTAGCTCATAGGAGGACATTCACATAAACACAAAGTTTTAATAAATAGAAATTTAATAATGAGCACTTCCGTAACAGTAGTGTTTTATGAAGGAAAATGCTTCTTGACACTTTTAATCCTTCTTCATTTTGGCTGAAAATGCTGAAGATATCCAGTACCTGGAATGGAAAAACATGTAGCACAGCTGCCACCCTAGCAAGACTTTTGCTTGCTCTAGGTGTTGCTGCTGTGTTATCTTTTTTTAATTGTCCTAGAAGAACTAGGGACCAGAGAGCCCACTTGTCCTTAGCATCTCTGCCAGTAAGGAAGTAGGTGGCAGCAGCAGATGAGTAGGCAGCCTATTCCCCAGCCTCCTTGGGCTGCTGGAGTGGAGGGTGCAGTTGTGATTGAGGCTGCTGAACGTGAAAGCTGTGGCAGAGAAGAGAAAGTATTGGAAAGAGCAGGAAGAAATTTTGTAGGCGCTCACATTCCTCTGGCAGCAGCAGTAGCAGCAGCTGACGTGACTCAGACAAATTTGGCCCATAACGTGCTTTCAGCTCCCACAGGGTAACACTTGGGATAATAGTCTCTTCTAGTGCCTTTCCGGTGGCCCCGAGTGCATTCAGTGCCTCGCATTTGAGTGTGACTACTTGTGTGTGTAAAATTGAACACCTGAGGTCGTCCATTCCAGGTTATGGCCCTAATGCTGCTGGTTAAACTGCTTTTGCTACAGAGGGCAATCTCAATTCTCTGTTTTCTTCATTGTTTAGAGAACATGGAAGAAAATTAAAGACCAAGTTTACTTTCAGGGAACATAAGACTTTGAATTTATTTAAGCATTCATGACTGCAGTCCCCCCTCAAAGCACAGGCATTTGTAAAACAAATTTTATTGTCATCTTGAAAAATCAGAGCACAGAAATTTTTGTAGAAATGTCTGAGTTAAGCAAGTGATAATATGTGTCTCTCTGTTGCTTTATCTAATGTTATAGCCATCAATCACCCTAAGACTACTACTGTAACAAAAATAAATTGTCCAGTTAAAAAATACTTACCTGCATTTTTCAGCAATTGCATGTGTTCTAAGCCCCTTTAAAGAAAGTCTATAAATGTGATGTAAATCAAACCATACTTCAGTGATTAACCTGCAGGGTAACTGCACTTTGTTTAGAACCGGGTGTCTGCCTCATAGGTAACCCCTGTTCATGACCATGCTCATATCTCTACAAATCAGCAGATTAAGAAATGTTCTTGTACTTATGAACTTATAAATGTTTCCTTTAAATAATATCTTAGAATTTCTTCAGCCTTCTTCACATAAGGCTGAACCTTAGGAAAGAATTTTTCACAGAAAGGGTGGTCAGACACTGGAACAGGCTGCCCAGGGAGGTGGTTGAGTCCCCATCCCTGAATGTATTTAAGAGTCGTTTAGATGTGGTGTTGGGGGATTTGGTGTAGTGGAGGAATTTATAGAGTAGGGCTGATGGTTGGACTCGATGATCCCAAGGGTCTCTTCCAACCTGAATGATTCTGTGATTCTATGATTCTATAAATACATTTTAAGCCTTTTTCTCACTATGCTCATCTAGATGTTTTAAAGTTAATGTTTTTATTTGCAGTGCAGCGAGATTACGCAAAGTTTTAAGACAGGATTTACTATCTGTCATTTTTTTTTCCCCCAGTATTTGTGCCAATACTGTGTATAATGTAGTTTCAGCACCCAAGGGAGCTTCATGTTCAAAAAAGTAGCCAAAACACCAGTTACAGCAAATTGACACAGTTATTTTGAATAAAACATTAAATGCTTGTTGTAAGAAGGTAACTATCAATCCAAAGTACTTCAAGAATTCAGAGACCATTTTGAGTAATGTACAAATAACTACTTATGGCTGTAACAGATGGCATAAAAATTTGCTAAATTAATGAAAAGAACTTTCTGTAATGAATATACCTTTGGCTTTCTCCATGTTATCATTGTTCAATTAAATTTAGAGTTAAAGTATTAAAATCAGCATGACATTTTCAATATTTTTCAGACAAAATGCAATTACATCCACAGAGATATTTACCTTGTCCATTCTGTAGGGGTATTCTGTGAAATGGATAGTGTATTTTAGCGTGTGTTTGGGAATCTGTACCTGGTTATATATCTGTAGAGATGGAGAAATTTTAAGTGATATATGGCTATTTCTGAAAAAAAGAACCCACCCAACTGCAAAAGCTTTTTTTTTTTTTTATTCTAAAGATGTATAATTTTGCCTAAAAGCATTAAAAGCATTACTAGGAGTTTGTTATTTAAAGATTTTTTTTATCTTCTTTTTTTTTTTTTTTCTTTTTAAAGCAAGTAAAACTTTTAATGCAATTCACCAATTTAGGAATGAATGAGCTTGAAAACAGCTGAGCACAAAATTCCAAAATTCCATAATTCCATGCCGAAGTGTTAGTCATATGCGTATGTGAAAAGATAAATGTAAGTTTTCCAATACAAAACTATCCCATGCAAGGATTTTCTTAGAGAAAATTCTTGAGTGCTGTGCAAATAGGCTAGAAATATTTTGCCACTTACCAGTGCTCACCTGGCAAAGTGTAGGTTGGGAATTTATTTTTAGAGACATTTTCCCTGTAAAAGAATCAGCATGACTGTGATGGAGAGCACCGCTGCTTGTAAAAGTTATAATGAAAGATTGAAAATGACACGGTTAGAACCTATCTAAGTGGAAGCCACCTGTAAAAAGAATTGTGATAAAATGGCTTTCAGTGAGACATACTCTGAAAAGCAGAGTAAAGATACACAATAGGTTCTGCCTCTTTCAGGTGACCCACAGTAACACGTCCAGTCTATCTATCTAACACATAAAGGTAACTGAGAACATAAACTGATACTAGGTAACAGCAGCATTTGAAGCCTACAATTAGTTCTCCAGTGATGAATAAATGATAATAGAATCCGAAGAACCTTTTCCTAGCCTTAAAATACCTGTGAGGCTGAGAAAGGGAATATTGCTTTAGCACTTAGCTGTCTGAAGGAACAGGAGGATGATGCCCCGCTGTAAAGCACAGTGGGGGAACTTGCACAGGGCTTTTTTTCTTGTCTCAGAGGAGGGAAGGCCAGTAACGTGTGAACCCCCTGGTGCCTCCATCTGCAGCAGGGACACTCTTGAGCAGTGTGGCAGCAGCGGCGGAAACCTGCAGTTTTGGTTCTGTGACACCAGCTATTAGTGACCTGTGTGTCCTGTGTTTCTTAGGCTTAGTACTGAGACTTGCTCAGAGACATAATAATAAAAGAAACCTTACATTATAGACTCCAGAAACATGTGTCACAAAAAGTCTTCAAGTTTCCAGGGTTGAAAATACTCCTCTTTGCCTCTGGTCATATGTAGCAACATGTAGCACGTGAGGCTGCAAAGGCATCTTTTTAGATTTATGTTATTGGCAATTAAAAATAGCTTTCTCACAAAAAAACCCACTGGAAGCATTCCACGCTGAAACAGTTTTCATCATATATGCACACAAAAAGGTGAAAGTAAGTTAGGATGGAAAAAATTACATGCAGCAAAAAATTCCTGCTGGTAATTTGAAACCAAAATTCAGTCATCTAGAGCTTAACACCACCACAACCAATCCGCCTGTCATCAGTTCTTGTGTCTGAGAAACATCCACCTTTCACATATTTCAGGTTTAGGGTGTTTTTTCTTTTCAAGCAGGAATTGCCCACCTCCTCCAGGAAGTGGAGAGTAAATACTCAATAATCATATTGGTAGGGTTGAGGAGGAAAACCTTGGTTTTAATGTACTTGTTAAAGCAT
The DNA here is from genome assembly GCA_013400055.1 of Nycticryphes semicollaris. Taxonomy (NCBI): domain Eukaryota; kingdom Metazoa; phylum Chordata; class Aves; order Charadriiformes; family Rostratulidae; genus Nycticryphes; species Nycticryphes semicollaris. Next base: position 639,659 of record VXBJ01000066.1, on the reverse strand, counting down.
CCTGTGTCTGGGAGACAGGCCATACCCCAGGATATTTCCACACAGTGGATATTAAGATCCAGGTTCTCTCTGTTCTGCTTTGTCTTATCTTGCAGCTCCATAAATGAAGTGATTCACAGGAAGTAAAAAAGCAGAGTGCACACAATGCCAGAGAGATTGCTAGAATTCTGTAGTGATGAACCTTCCACATGATCGCATGTGCCCATCTGGTATTACTGGTTCCAGCTGCTTTTCATTTCAAAAAGAGAACAGAGTGAAAATGGCCATAAGTAAAGAATTTGCTAATTATTTATTTTTTTTACCACAAACTTATGCTCAGGATTTATACATTAAAAATTGCACTAGGCTGGGTTAGAAAATTTCAAATCCTGTTAGGACTTTTGTGATTCTTTACCTAAGTTTTCCAATTCCACTTTTTCTTTCAGCAATTTTTTACTGTTTCGAAGAAAAACAGAGTGATTTAAAAATGGGGAGGCTTCATGTCTCCTGAGGGTGTCCTGGGAATGTCTAAGAATCTTATTGGAGATTCCTAAGTCCCAGTGAGAAGATTGAGATCACCAGAGTAGTTATTCTTTTGAAAATAGACACCATGACACTTGAACCAACCTATGGTATGGCTGCTACTTTCTTTCCAAGCTCTATTCTAGAGGTTACAGACTGATATGAGAATTCATGACTGTCTGTAACACCATGATAAATCAGCAATGTTTCTACTGAAGTGAAGGGATTGAGATTTGTCTTTTAAAATGACACAAATGATCGAGGAAAAGGAAAAGTCCTGGAAGAAAAATTCACAAATATGCAAATTATAGAATGAAATAATAAATCGAAAGGAGTAATTTTTTTTATATTCAAAGGCTTGGATATTCTTGCCAGTATGTCATCCTTTTGACTCAATACAGGAGCTGCAAACAGTCTCAGAATACCATAGGACCAGGAAAAAGCAAATGGTGCCTCACTCCTTGTCCTCCACAGCAAGCGGGAAATCCCACCACTTTTTATCAAAAGGGGATTGAGGAAATAAATAATGCTGGCAGCAGTCCTGCATACCTTTACAGCACATGGGTTAGAGTGGTCAGTAGCATGCTTATACCACACCTATGCCACTTTTTAAAGGAAATTTATTGAGACAAAGCAACTGAGTCATGCTCAAACTCTGGGCAGTTGGCCCATATTCACGATACTTCTTGTTGCCTTGTGACACTTACAGGCAAAACAGTGTAGCTGTTAGGATTATTCAGGATTTTACTGGCTTCCTCACTAGATCAAAGGTTACTTACTGCCTGTCATTCTCCTTTGCTGGATTAACATCAGTATAGTTCTACATTAATCGAATTTATATAATTTACTATATTTTATATTATTATAATATTTGTATTGAATACTAATTTATATTTGATGAAATCACAAATTATACCTTGCTAACATTTTTATTTCTCTGTGCATTTCTTATTTTTAACTTTTATTTTCGCTACCCTTTGTATCATTATACAGTGAGCAGTTTTGTTAATGGAAACTTGATATTTAGTTGAACATACATATCTGTGGAGCCAGTGAAGAACAATGTAGTATCAATTCTGAATGTCTCTTATCTCTTGACTTATGCCAAGAGATAGAGAATTTTAAACAGAGACCTATTTGGAGGCAAAGATTTGAGTTTTCCCAAATGTGGGGTTTGTTGTAAGGAGACTGTGTGAATTTGAAGGAACAGTGCATGCTGTGAAGAGACTTTCCACTCCCATATGTTAGAGGAAGACCAGACAGGGAAAAGAAAGGCAGGGAAGGGATTTTGTCTTGTCCAAAGCACTGGTCAGACTTCAGGCTTACAGATGGAGTAAGGGCACACTGCTGAAGATAGTCTATTGCAGAATAGTTTAAATAGATCTTTTTATTTTGTAAAGATCTGCAATTGTCTGCTGTTTTTTTAGAAACAAAAATGGCTGTGGTTAAAAAATTCATTGTATGTAAGTCATCTTGTCCATTAAAGGTAACAAAGAAATGAAATACCTCCTTACAGAGAATTCAGCCGTGAAGGAGTATGTTAGCAACACAAGTAGTACATCGGGTTTCAGTAGGTTTTTGGAGGCTATGGTTTAAGAGGTCTTAAGCTTGCCACGTCTAGGTCTCAAGGTAAGGGAGGAGTAAGAAAAAAGCAAGTGTCTGTCAGACAGTGTTCCTGAAAGAGGCAGACTTTGAAAAGTGACCCAGCACTTCCCTAAACCAGTTGGATTAGGAAAATACGTGATAAAATGCGTGTATGTGTTTGCAACTGACTGGTGTCATCCGAGAAGAGAGCCTGGACTTCAGATGTTGTCTAACAGCCAAGCTTTCCAGGTTAGCTGAGGTCTGCTGCTGTTTACTGGTGCTTTCTGATTCAAAAGAGACTGTAGATTGCACTCAAAAGTAAAAAGTAGTGAAAGGTAAAATTCCATTCTTTCTGTTGAAGTTTTTTGGGTCCTAATAAAAGTATTCAGTCAGTTTTTACTTGCTTCAGACTGGTTTCCTGATTTCTATTTTTCAGGCCAGTAGGTTCAATAAGAAAAATACAATTTGTTTGTTATTTGTTAGAGAAATGCTTTTTTGGGGATGAGGTGGGTGGGTCATCATGATAAGGAAACCCAGGTAGATGGATCACAGGTAGCAATGCCTGTAGTCCCTCTAGTGGAAATGTGGATTTATTTTGTACTAATATAGAGCTTGTTCTTCATTGAGGGGTTAGTTTGTTTTTTGATTCTGTGTATGGAAAACTATATTGAAATTAAAAATTAGAATTAAGGCAGCTAGAGGGCACTGTGGCTAAACTTTTGTAATCTGCCTCTTAACAAAACCTAATTTCCTTGCCAGATATAAATTATAATTCAGAATTAACAATAGCTTTAAAGTTACCCCTCATGTCTTTTGTCATTTCTAGAATGCATCAAAATTACTATAAAAAGCATTTGAAAGATATGCTCTTTCTGTCTTTCATGAGCTTTCGAATGAAGAGCCAAAAATATGCACAACAGGGTATTATTGAATTCTCACAAAAGAATATATTGACAATAAACTATACACATATTTACAGTGCCATCTGCACATTTTCAGATGTTGAAATCTTCTATCCATTACTCACATTTTTCTAATTAATAAATAATTGGTAAGGGAAGTTGTTATCCATATGTTGTACTAGGATCTTTGTGTATGTAGATAAGTGACAGATGAGATATTCCTATATATGTCAAAAGTTGCTTCTCCAATCAGGGATTCAGTGCAGTGCATAAATTATTACTTTGTGTGTTTGTTTGGTTTCTACTTTATTTGAGAAACTGAGTAAAACGAAAATGGGTTTCTGTAACCTGATCAGCTCCGTCATATATAAGTAGCAATATTTCATCTGCAAAATGAATCTTATGGAAATTTTACCAAAGAAAGGTCTTGGACTTTGACGTACTGAGAATGGCAGCTTCTGAACATACAAGGTTGGATTTAGGATTAGATTTGGATGTATAGATTTCCTCAAGGAATGCCTTAGCCTTCCTGTGACCTCATTTAAACCGGTAGAACAACCCATTGTGAATTGGTACTCACGTGAGCAAAGTACAGCCAGTCTGTCCATAAGTAAACCAGTATGAATTAATAACTCAGGTACCAGAAAACACATTTGAAATCACAAGCTAATCTTTACTGGTTATGTGATACATGAATGGCTGATGGAAAAAACCAATAGACTTTGCAAAATCTATATATTGAGAGACTTAGGGCTATGGTGCAATTTAAAATAAGTCATTCAGAGTGCTAGATTTTGTTTCTGTATAAAAACTGTAATAATCAAATTAAATATTACATTATTTTTCACAATTCCAGAGCTCTTGTCTCAATAGTTCATCAGGATGCAACCTGGCTACATGTACACTTCTTTAATGCAAAATTTACAACTGACATAGCTGAATGCTTTTATGTACATAAATCACATACTAATTAACTACTGTTATTTAATTACGCCATCTATTTTATGGAATCATTCATTAATACCACCTAATTTGGTGTGTGCTGGTAACCGTTCACAATCGTGCGGTTCAGCTGGCATTAGTTTCATGCTGCGTGTTGCAGCTGCACCGTGACTCAACTCCTCTCTTTTGTCTCTGCTTTCTTTGGGAAGATGACAATATAGGTAACAGCTGAGCCAGTCATCACTCCTGAGTCTATTGGTGGACTGAGTGCATGCTGAAGGCGAAGATAAAATGATTTCCATCCTTAGGGGGTGGGATTTTTCCTTTTCAAGATCCTTATGATTGAGCCTATTGTTCCTGATTTTTGGCCTTGTTATTTCCCTGTGTCATTGGAAAATATGTGTCTGCACCTTCGCAGCAGCACTAAGTATGTCCTGTGGAACACCTGAATTTGCAGTAGGCTTGCAAACAGTAAATATAGATATTGAACTTTTGTCACCCTACCAATAGTATTCCACTTCTGTGAGCATTGCACATACTCTACTTTTAAAAATGTTAATTGAAAAGTACTTTGCTGACTTAAACAAATGGTTGTACCTAAGTGTATTAAATTCAGGATTTGTAAGATTTGTTACCAGTTTAACCTTCAACATTTTAATTAAAGGGAACTGATTTTTATCAGTTTTGTTGTTTTTTACTTTCAAGGAGAAAACTGCTATCATAAGCCACCAAAAAAGAAATGAAAGTTTACTGGGGAGGAATGCAAAGAATCAAATCGACCTGTTAGAAACCATAGATTACGGGGAAACTACCCAGGATACCCAGGTGTGAAAGTAAACTCTCTACATTAATGCTTTGTCAGTTCTGAGGTATGCTTGAAGCAACTGAACAATGAATTGCTTTTATCTCTTTTCCCTTCACCTTTTCAGCAGGAGACTTGTTTGGGCCCCTTCTGCTTGTGGTATAAAGATTAAAGCTAGAGTAACTCAGGGATTCAATACAGTATGTGTTTTAAGTGGGTATCCTCCAAGCAAGTCATTCTGCAAAACACATATTTTATAAGTGTAATTTTGTATAATCTCGGAAGTCCACAGAAAACTGGTTTCCCTTTATTATTGAGGAAAATTAATGTAAACCAGGATGCACTGGTGTTTTATGACTACTTAAACTGTGATTTCATGCACATGTAATAAAACCTGAAAACTGCTTTTCTTCTGATCAGTTGATAATCCTTTAAGCCCAGTGAGCAGTTTTGGTCCCCATAATAATACTTTGTCGTTGTTGACAATGTACTGTACATCTAGGTATTACAAGACTGAACACAGAGAAATATCTCCTCTTGCTCCTGTTCATTCCTTGTTCGCAAATTGTAGAAAAATAGATGGTTAGAAAGGCAGGATGGATCCAAGACTGATAAAATTCTTACCCAGATAAATGAAGATGGGCAGGGACTGGTTAAGTGTCAGGCTGCATTTTTACTAATGAAATGTCAGAAGAGGGTGGTGTACATCCAGTTTCCTTCTTCTTGTGTACCTGGTATTTATGTGGATACTGCATTGCAGCCTGTGATTCAGGTGAAGCCCGTTCCTTAACCTTCTCTTAGGGACAAGCTTACTTCTCAGTGCCCCAAGCTTTGTCTGTGAAGATTATATTTATCCAGTCTGCCTGCTTGTATATTGGGGGCCACTAAATATCACCCAGTTTTGAACATTGGTGAGTTTAACGGGACTCAGATATACTATCCCAGAAGCTCCTGCCCTCCTTTGGTAACACACACTGGGATATACAGACTCTGCCATCTCATGGAGGAGAATCTGCAGCTCTAAAATCTTCTCAGTCTGAAGAACTGAATATGCCAAAGGACAGTGAATCTGCTGCTTCCTTTGGTAAGCTGTTCTGAGAACTGTTGTGCTGCTTTTCTGATGCAAAAGTTTCCACTTCCAATGGTTTTATACCTTTCCATAATAGATTAAAGAATCTTTCTGTCCCCAGTGCTGTCTTTTGTTGTCCCTTGAAGGTACGTATATTCTGTGACCAGGTCATCTTTCAGTCCTATTTTCAGGAGTTAAACATAATTTTTAGAACTCTATGTATGTTTTTTTCTCCAGTCTTTTTTTGATGCACTTTTTCAACATGCTGTAAAGATGTTGGCTCCAGAACTGTATTCAATATTTTGGTATCAGTCTTACCAATGCTGTGTATAAAAGTGAGATGATTTCTGTTCTTCTGCATAGTGTTTCTGTTATTGATGCAAATTAGCCAGACAATTCCTCAAATCTTTTGGCCTGACTTTAATATATGATAGAAGAAACACTGAAATCAGTGCATTGCGAGTCAAATGCCCTCAGTGCCCAGCAAATGACTGACTTGCAAGGACACTGGGATAGTAGATGGCACTGAGATTTGTGTAGGAGGGGCTGAGTCAACGTGCAGCCAGCAATGCAAAGCTCAGGGAGGTTGCTTGAATTCCATATAATGGCCCTGCACATGCTAGGGAGGATCTGGACAGGTGGTAGTCACTTTTGGATTAAAAGTATCCCTGTTATGATGTTTTGTTTCACATATAATTGCGCTTCCTTCATCCCTTGAGTTTCTCACAGTGTTTATCTAAGGCCTTTTGAAGCTGTTTACAGTCATGGGAGATTACCTTGTTCCCTGCTGAGAGTATTTGTTTTTCAGTAGCAGCTGTTTGTTGGTTTTAGGTTGTTGGTTTTTTTTTTTTCCTGGCTTATAGTAGATGGTACTTTTTCCTGTTTTGTGCATTAATAAATAAAAGTGACTATTACTAAACTCACACAAAAATGAGCGTTCTGGCAGGTTCCAGATAGTCCGAGCTGAGAATGTGCTTATGTTTAACAGTTCATTGGTTTTAACATCCAGTATTTACTGACATTCCTCCTAGTATCCTCAGAAGATCTGTGGCAGTCTTACTTTCTGGTCTGGAATCACATGAAAGTGTTGCCACTGTGAAACAGGGCAGCCAGGGCTCTGTTGTTTAGGTATTTTTGGATGTTATTAATAAAAAGCTGTTAGTGAAGTACTGGCAAAAAGGTATAGAGTTTATTTCTAGATGAGGTAGTGGGAACAGTACAAAAGATACACCTTCAGAAGAAGAATGTAAAATTTCATCTCTACTGTCACACTAGACAGACCAGCAGATTCACAGTTGGAGTATACTTTGAAAGAACAGTAAATGCTATTAACAGGCAGAATAGTACTTTCCTAAACTTCTGAAAGGGTTATGGAGAGTTGAGGCATGTAGTTCCTGGATGTCTGTCTACTTTACCGACTGTGCTTTGGAGAGGGAATGTGTTGCTATAGTTGAAAAAGTTTTGTAGTGCATAGTTTGAAAGTCAAACTAACTTAATTAAACAAATAAAACATAAAATTTGAGGCATTTTTGCAGTTACTCCTTTACCATGCACTTGGGGGCAGCTGAGAAGCCACAGATGCAGAAGTCTGATATCCCTCCTGGAAAAGCTGGTAGGATCAATGAACTGTAAACAAATATGCTGTATTAACGATTGCATTAAAGGATTAAAGAATCCTCTTCAGGGGAATGTCATGCCTTGCAACAGCCTTTTAGAGTCCTCAAGGGAACACTGCATATGTGGACTAATAAATCCAATTGGTATAACTTACCTGAATTTCCACGTCTTTGAACAAGTCTCTCATCTAACTCAAAAATCTTGGTCAGGATTAAAGTGAAGATATATTCAGAAAAGAACAGCATGTTAAAAGCCAAGAGATAAAGGGTAGAAATAAGTGGTCAGTTTGAAGAACGGAAGGAGATTATGAGGAGTGTGTTATAGGGATCTGCGCTGGTGTTTGTACTGCTTGGTATTTACAGAAGTTTACTGAAAAAGAGGGGAAGGATTGGGATGGCAAATGTTTTGATGGTACTGCGTTATGGAGTGAAGCAAAAATGAGAGCTCATTGCAAAGAGCTACAGAAGGGTTCCACAACACCAGGTTAGTAGATGAAAACATAGAAGATGACAAACTGTTGCCTCTCAGAGAACAGGGCTTGGAGGTGGTTGTATAAAAATATCAGTGCATAGGTGATCAGAGGGCGAGAGAGACAACGTAAGGAATTACTAGGAAAAGAGCAGAGAATAATAAAGTGAGTTTAGAACAAGAACAAACACTGTTCATGTTCCTGCGTCTTGAATAATATACACAGTTCTGTTCCCCCTTTAACACATAATATGAAGAACTCAAAAATACATATAGAAGGGCGTCAATGATGATCAAAGGAACACCTTCCATATAAGAAGTTGTTAAGTATACCAGAATCTATGGAAAGGTCTATATACACGAGTGACACAGATAAAAATAACTAAGAATAATTTTTCACTGTTTCTCACTCTATAAAGTTTAGGAATTATCAAATAATATCAAAGGGTAGGATGAAAACAAAAGGAGGTAATTTTTTACATGACACGTGCTGTGGAAGTCATTCCCACAGAATATTGCAGATGTCTGTGTAGATGCAAAAGTGATTAATAAACTCATAGAAAAAAAAAAGGTATATTGCAGTTTTACATATAGATATCACTTTGGCTTCAGGTTCCTGACACCTGGGAGTCTGTGATGGGGAGGTATCGCCTACAGAGTTTCCCTATTCTAATCATTTGCTTGGTCATCTGTCAGAGGTGAAATATTGTGACGGACAGATGTTTGGTCTGGCAAAGTACAGCCATTATTATATTCCTATTGTTCTGCTTCTTAAATGTTCAATCATAATAAAAGAGATATTTCAAGTAGTGTCATGTTTGTATTAAGACACATGAAATACATAATGAAGAACATTACAGATCACATCGCTGATGTGCCCATTCTACCACTCTCTGAACAGAAAATGCATGCTTTTTGAGGCTTCCTTTAAGTAATCTCATGAAAGATAGAAATTACCTTCCAGATACATGAACTGCTCATAAGGTCATGAGTGACAACCTTAGAAATCTGGAGATACTTTGGCGCTGAAAGGAAGCTTAGCATGAAAGTAGGGAAAAAAGTGAAAAAAGATATTTCCTCTTTGATGACTTATATCTATAGATGGGGAGGTTGGTTGGTAATGTTAGCCTGTGTTTATTTACCTATCTGAGATTCTGGTCTTGTGTCTAATTCCATTTGGAATTCTGTTTGTGTACTATTCTATTTGGAATAGTAGCATTTGATTCAGTATATGTATTATTTAAGCATCGCAGCAAGTACAGAGCCTTTGTATCAAACTTTAAATATCCATCAGAGAATGAGTATTTTCTCATTCTCACAAAGCTGCTAAACACATAGGATGGATTGTAATGTAAAATCTATCAATGTTGCAAAAGAGTAAGTGAGATTATGAATTACTAAAGTGTTTTGCGAGAAGTAGATGAAAGATTGGTGAATGCTACATAAACATCCGTTCTACCATACAAGCTTATGAGTTGACTTCTCTCAGACTATTTACTAGTCTTTTATTATAAAATCTTGTTCTTTCCTTTAAAAGAGACTGCAGATGAAAGAAACATGCAATATATGGACATGAGCAAATGCAAATGGAAAGGTATTTTGAAAGCCTTTTGTGGTACAGTAGAGATAACACTGGAAATTCCTTGGGGTACACAGTGTGTTCTAGTTCTTTCCAAATCCTTCTGTTTGTTAATAAATCTATACTGAAGACAAACTGCCTTTTTCATTCAGCCAGTCTCCAGTTCATTCATTCTCTTCATACAGCACTTATCAGACACTGGACTGATATTCCATCAAATATTTTCCCTACAGTCCTAAAATATTAGCTAAATAAACCATCCGTAACCTGACCCTAAAGAGTGACATCTTGTTATAAATATCCAAAGAAGGAAACATTTGAAAGCTTGACAGGATAAATCAGCTCCTCTCAGTCTCCCTGACACCCACACTTACACATGCGCATGTGTCATGCAACATATTAACCATTCAAACTCTTAAATTAGTTCATATTTGCAATTTTCATCCAGTTTATCACCACAAGTGTACACATATTACGGTTTCCTTTTTACAAATCATGTAGATAACACTTTTTTTCTGCATGTCACTAGTATAATTTTGTTTTTGTCAGCAGGCTGCTAAATGACAGCGAAGTGTCTGCATTGTGCATAAAGCAGCATCTTGTAATAGACTGCAGGTCCCATGTGAGAACTTACAATGAATACATTTAAAGTTACAACAGCAGTACAGCCTGGAAAAATTGCCAGCCATCATTTGATTGCGACGTGTGCATGTATTTCTTTTTGACATGCCTGTATGCACGTCAGGGTAAATCTTCCATGAAGACTGGTGACAGTATTGGGAACTTTAGTTAGAGGCCCAACCTTTACTTAACTAAATGGCACAAGCTCACAGAGAGAATATTAGTAGTAGTATTCTGCTTCTGCTGTAGAAGATATAGAAAACTTGATGGTCTTGAAAGGCAGTATTTCTGCATCGCTAATAAATGTACCTGTGTATTCAGAAACCAATTGCTAAGTCTCAAGAATTTCCTGTGCAGGGATACGAAGCAAGACAATAGATGCAATTTTAGCAACACTTGTGTAATATAACCACAGAGGATTAGTAAAATATTACAGCAGCACAAGTGAAATAAAAGTATTGTTGATTTTTTGTTCACTTATACTAGAAAGTCGTGAAGGTCTTTGCATGACGCTTTTCTTAAAAAATGTAGGTTTTAGAATGGAGGTGTTTGGAAAACTTCTCTCTCTACTTCCATAAATTTTACTGTTTTATGTTGTGTATAATTCACAGACTTTTAAAGTCAGGCCATTTGTTCCACTATTCAATGTTGTTACTTGCTTTCTGGCTGGATTAAAAGGCTCTCTGCTTTCAATAATCTCCCACGTAGGTACTTGCATAGTGTAATCAAGTCCCCTCTTAATCTTTGCTTTGATCAGATAGACACAGACTCTTAAATCGCATTGTAAGGCAGGATTTACCGTCTTCTGATTATGTAGTGGTTCTTGTATTTTTCCTTTTTTCTGGTGTTTTCCATCAGAACATTAGAATTTGAAACAGCACTCTGAAAATACACTTGCAGTCCAAAAATACCTCCATACCTAGGAGTAATAATATCACAGCCTTGATAGGAATTCCTTTGCTTATATTCCCAGGGATGTTGTTATCCATTAGCTGTAGTACTGCATTGGGACCTTCTGTTTTTTATCTGTAATGGTGCTCATAGTGTGCTTTCTCAGATTATATCCCTCTTGCTTTACAGGTTAGTACTATTTTATTGCATATTAGAATATTATTTCAATGACCACAGTCTAAGAAATGATCCAAATTATATAATTGTGTCTATGATTGTCAGTATAGCTCTGAGTCATCTGCAGTTTTAACAGTGAACTTGTGGTGTTTTCAAATCAGTGACAACTGATCTTATAGGACCCCAGGACAAATATGTACAGGACTGTCTCTGATAATGCAGAAGCATTCACCATCTCTTCTTTTAGATCTCAGTTCTGAACAACTGGTTTGTTTTAGCACTCAAACATGATGGCTTGGAAAGGTTTTATTGTGTTGTTGCTATACAAATGCTGTGTGCACTTAAGAGATGGTCTTTAGTCGGTAGGGCTCTTAAATAGAAATTGTTGAGAAGACTCACCTGCATCGGTATTTTGATAATGCTCACCTACATGGAACATGTCATATGGTGAAGTGCTACTTTTCAGGATATTAATAGTAATCAGTGGAGTGAAATAATGAGGCATAAAAAGTCTTTCTCAGCCATTTCAAAATATGGATACTATTTCTTTTGTTAAAAAGTTTACCTGGCTGTTTATGTATAAACTAACGGGTTTTTTTTAAGATAATCAAATCTATAGGCAGAATCCTTACAGGTTGATTGTAAAGAAGCTGTCTTTCTTGACTCCTCAAAAACTCACCTTTCCTATTACTGAAATCAATGGAGCTATGTAAAATGTTACCAGATGTTTAGAAGTCAACATTTTAGGAACAAAACCACCAAAACTTTCCTCTGGAGAAATCCGTCTTTTCTTTATCCTTCTTCGTCCCACTACCTCCAGGAATACTTTGCTCACTCTCACAGAGGGGATTAAGTTTCACAGAATATAGGAGGAAATCAGAGCTGTCCTCTCTTAGGTGCCGCACTGATGAAGATACACTTTTTCTGAGTGGTATCCTCCACTTCGCTAGTCTGGCCTTTCCCGGGCTGTTTTGTTCGAACTCAGATGCCCATACTAGAAAGAATATTTTCTGCCCCAAAGAACCACTCAACTTGTTTTCAAATGACTACGTTCTACATGATGTTGAACTCACGGTGACAATAGAGTGGTTTACTGCTATCATGGTACAGGAAAAACTATACTGGGAATTTTGTTTTCCTTTCAGCAGAACACCAGTAACTGCTGAAGACTACAGGCATGAAATACTCGTCTCTTAAGAGTGTTCACTTCTTGCTACCATCTGTGAAAAAGTGAAGCTTTAAACATTTGTCTCCATGCATTTATGTGTGGGAGGTGTGATACTTTCAGTTTAATAAATGAGTCTTAGCTTGTTTACAATATATCAAAATTGACTATAATTTGGACAGTGTGCATCTGTTCTGGAAAATGTCTAGTGTACTTACTTTATAATGGAGTGTGATTATGTTTATACTTGATTTCTCCTGCACAATGAACCATAATTAAAATTTAATTTGTAATCCTTTGGTAATACAGTATGAAGTTGCTGTCAATTAATTGGAAACAATTAATTCATTAGATGGAAATGAAAGTACCACAGGAACAATGAGCATAGATAGCAGGACAGTGAAAACATCTGTGGGAGACAGACAAGCGTAGTTCAAGTCTCCAGGCCACATTTCCTTCAGCAGTATTAGTAATTTATTTGCTACAAAAAGATGTGTCTGTACCTGCTTTTAAAATCTGGTTTTGCTTTGTAATCTCCTCCTTGGAGTCTGACTTCAGTCTGACTGTGCTTGAGTTGCCCTTTGTATATGGAAATCTGCTTGAGGCTGAGGAGCGTGGTTTGGGTTGGCCATTGCCCTGCCTTTTTAGGAGACGGGCACTTGAGAGAGGATTCAGAGAAGGAGCAGGGAAGCGGCAGGCTAGCCACTGAGCATTTCTTGATAACTCAGTTGTTTGGTTTTTTTCATTCCTAGCTACAGGTGAATTTTCCAGCCTGGAAAATGGGAAAAGAGATTCAAAGAGGGGAAGGGGCAGAGACTGAGAAGTGGAGTCCTCTGCTGTGATCTCCTAACAGTTAGGCAGAAAAGTTGAAAGGAAGTAGCCAGACCAGAGAGCTGCATGTCTTAGGACCAGACAAGGAACATATTCTTTAGATAGATCAATTTGCTCACCAAGATAGGAGGAGATTTAAGATGTTTCTCATGTACGTAAGTAGTAAAGGAGTTTGTATGACTCACTTAGCATGCATTAAATTTAATTATGTCTTCCACAGGAACAACCTAATTAATTGGTGCTCTGGCCTGTGATACCTTCAGAGTACCACTTTAATTGATGCAGTAAGGGAGTATTCTGGTTAGTCTTTTCCTTATTGTTATTATTTGATGGAATCTCTTTCTGCTCCCCCAAATCTGTTTGCATCTCCCAGAAAACTAGATTTTAGGCTGGTTCCCTGTCCTGCTGCACTTACACATCATGAGCTGAGCATCCTTGCTCTATACAATTTGGAATGTGTAAGGGAGTTACTTCAGGCTAGCTCTAGTCTGGTCCTGATGTGAGCAGAAGTGTCACTGCTAGAGCAGGGGAGATGGGAGCTGAGTAGGAAGCTGGGACCTCAGTAGTGTGCAGCCTTCCCTTTCAATTTCACATTTTTCATTTTTCTTTCTATATTCCTCACCACTGGGAGGCAGCTTATGTCCAGGATCCAAACCAGTACTATTCTGTAAAGCAGCTCTGAAACTCGGTTTGTGTTTTGGACAAACAGATGCTTTGTAGGGAGATACAAAACAACATCTGATCAGGTGCAATGCAAGCTCCAGTTTTGTTCTGTGTCAGGATAAGTACAGAAGCCTATTACTTCAAGGCCACTAGGTTATTTGTAATAATTTCCTTTTGTGTGATTGCTCTGAAGTTCTGGTCAACACTAAAATGAGACATCTGGAAACAGTATTTCTTTGGATGTAAAGATTGTGGGCTAAGCTGAGAGAACTGGATTTTCATTCCTGTATACTTTCAGTGTGTATTATTTATCAAGTATCTTTTGCTCAATGGATGCACCAAGTTGTGATTGCCTAATGAGTATTATATAATAAAAACCATTACAGCTTCAGAGGGTCTGCCTTGTACTGCTGTTGTTTTGGGGAGAAAAAGTTATTTCAAGGGAGAGTTGCTGGTGAAATTTACTATGGTTAAAATGTGCACAGTAGTCCTATAGAGTGTTAAAAGAGTCCCGGAACTGTCTGTAGTTCAGGGAAATAGTGGTTAGTTGCTCTATGAAGTTTTCCAAAGTATCCTTGGATGAAATTTTTCATGCCAGGAGGAACATTAAGACATGAATAAATTATTTGTCAGTGTTGTTGCCAGCATATACATAAGTAAAACACTATTGCTGTATGTCTGTTATCATTGGAACCTAGCATCAACACAAAGCTTCTGTGCTGATAGTTTTTTTTCCACCCCACTTTAGACCTACATGGAGGATCTTCTGCAAGTAACATCCCAACTTATTTCTTATAACTGTTCACACATGTCATAGAAGTTATGACAAAGGCCAATTTAAATTTATTATTCATGCAGCATCATCCGGTGAAATTTCAGTTTACAGTGAAGGAAGAATCATATGAGAGAATGCAAACAAAATGGAATTTACTCTCTGAAACATACCAAAGAAAAGTTAAAAACCCCCAACCATAAAGGGTTATTCATACACTTTAGGTGAATAGATTCCCTAAATTGTCACAGTCTGCCTTTTCTCACTGCTCTGTGTGTATTAGTGTGGCAACCTAGCTGGTACCAGGAACCTTGCAAAACGAAAGGAACTTTCTGTGTACTGCCATTGTTAAAAGGCTTGTTATTACACTCAGAGAATAGTGACATGGAACAGAGAGAATTTAAATTTTTTTCCTGTAATATCTCCTATATTCAGCCTTCGTTTCATCATGACTAAAATGACATTATATTACCCACTGGACAACAGTGCTGTTTTGGCTCAGGAAGGAGTGCTCCTATTCAAAACAGCGTTTCAAGAGTATATTTTGTCTGCTTTTGATCTATTGTAACAGCATATTTAACTCAATATACAAAGGCGACATCTACTTAGGATTGTTGCTTCTTTTTAAAATGCTAAAAAAACCTTTTGTCAATCTGTATTTGTCAATAGAATGTTATTAAGGCTATGAGATCAAAATTTGACCTATTTTTTATGGTTTGCATATTGGCAATATCTACACTGAAAGCTTTTCCTCTGCTTGTATCATCACAGAGCATTCATTTTAAAGAATTTGATCTTGCTGTCTGCAGGTGAAACCAGTTAAAGGCAACAACAAATCTTATTCGATAAATGACTTGAACTACAGTGCAAGGCAGTGAAACTCAGGGGTAACACCGTGCTGCTGTTGTCATTTTGAAACTGAAATAAACTGAAACAGTTCAGAGTGTGATGTAGTAAAAATGTGCTTTTATCTTTTATTAGGTTGGTGATGAGTTCTGCTGAGAACAGCGGTTGCTCTGTGCAAGAGCATCAGATGACTGAGTTTCATAACAAAGCATTAATTTTGCATGGTATGTCCTCTCTTCAGAAGTTTTGCAGTGTGACTTGAAGAGCTTTATTCTATCTGCTGCTCAGTAATGAAGGCTTTGAAAGGGCCAGTCTGATTAAAAATGCTGCCGTTCCAAGGAAATCTTCCTGTCTGTGGACCACTGGGAAAGAAAAAAAAGAGAATAGTGAAGTTGGGTTAGGAAACAGTATCTGTCTGTGGGTTTATAAATTCAGGAGAGAGAACAGAGGAAGGGAAGGTACATTTATTTCTGTTTGTGAATGTTGTTGAGACTCTTACTCAAGTTTTATGTATGTACAATTTCGTCGTCAGCTATTGCAAAACTGGGGTAAAGCTAGAAAGATTCTTGAGAAGCCACTTCAGACATTGGAAGCTAGGAGCATGTTAACTAAGCAAGGTCAAGAGCAAAGAGAGGTGAAATGGAAAGAGCAAGGTATAAATGTTTCCAAACTTCAGCTCATAGAACTTCCTCGTATGTCCTTCTAGATACACATGGAAATCTATGTAGAAAATATGTCATTTTCTGCCTTTAATTTCTTCCATTTTGACTTCACCACTGCAGCAGACAAAGAATGAGCCTACGTCTGCTTATGGCTTCTCACTGAGACTTAATAATGGGACCACATAGTGTCTTAAAGTAATTCTACCCCCTTAATAAATAAACTCACCTTTTTATAATAATTGTAATTTAATTAACTTAGGTATTTTTTTTTAATCTACAAGGAGATTTGCATTCATTATGTAGCTATATCTTCTATCAGCTATTAAATCTACTGGAGGAAATGTGGCAGAGAACTTAAGCGGCACGTCTGTATTTGAAAAAGTTACTGTTTTCATCGGGGGGTTGAAACTCTTGAACTACTGGTTTTCAGCACTCCTGCAGTATTTCATTAAAAAGGTTTCCCCATTGCCATTCTTGAAATCTGTCCCCAGATTTGTTCTGCATATGTTTCTGATTTTCCTGCGGCAGATTTTTCTTGACATCTGCTATCAAGATTACTGTAGCTAGACTGAGGTGGAAAATGCTCTGACTCTTCAAGTGTGCCGCTTGACCAAAGAGTGGCACTACAGACAGACCCAGCAGGGGCAGGGGGAGAAACCCAAACAACCCTCATACGTCTGTATTACAACTAGATAAAACTTCAAAGTCAGCATTTTCTAGAGAAAATGTCTTTTCTTCCAAATTGAAAATTTCAACAGGACAGTCTTACTTTACTTCCCCTCCCCCCACACTTTTAAGGAAAGGTGATGCAAAATGTTGGCTTTTAAATGAGTTTTCCATCACTCTCTGCATGAATCTAAATCACCGGGGTTTTTTATGGGGTTATAGGAAGTATGGTTTAGGTAAATCGTGTCTCCATATGTCTGTGTCACCAGTGTGCAACAGCCAGACTGTACCTGTTGTGACGTGTTGTATCTTTTCTGGTAGAGGGATAGTCCACAACACAATGTAGGAGGTGTGTCTGCAAAGTGAAGTTCTGGAACTAAAAGTTTTCAGAATTCATCTTTCCTCAGAAAGCTTCTCTGTGTCAACACTTTGCCCCAGTTTCAGAGAAAAACAAGTGTAGAAACAACAAATTTAGACAAAGAATGAAAGCTCTTTTTTTTTTTTTTTTTTTTTTTATTGTCAGCTTAAGCATGCATATAGAACTAACCTTTTCCAACTAATTCAGGATTTTTTCAGCCACCTACTTGTTCTTTGTTATTTATTTAAATGAAGACATAACCTTGGGAACCCTGGAATCAAGTACAGAGTATTTTACGTACTTGGTTTATATAATATGGACTAGGAATATTTCATTAATGGGGTGTAGCAACCATAACTTTTTGACAAAATGCACGCTTTATGTATTGCTAGTTGGAATGCATTCATTTTGAGATGTGTTTATATGGAAATGAATAATTATAATTATACAGGAATGAAAACTCTTTAACTCCTTAGGTATTTCACATTAATTAAGCAGATATTTCAGATTAATTAAATATATATAATTGCAAATGCAGTATGATGTTAATATTGATGCTGAATTCTTTTAAGTTTTTCAAGTTTAGCAATTATAAACATTGGGGTACTTCCCATTAGTCATTCAGGTTGTGCAAAAGAATATTCAGGATCTGTACCCTTTGAAATACTGAGAACAAACCGTTTGTAGGTAAAAATAACATCAAAGCAGCTGTAGAAAGATACAGCAGGGCATACACTGCTTGTTAAAAGTAGACACAACCAGGAAATTGGGGTCAAGTTCAGCCCTTTAAACACTTCTACAGGAGGACTAGTCATCTTTAAGATATAGACCATTCTTATAATCAGACTTTTAAAGTGCTGTCAGATCTGGCCTGTAGGTGACATATATACTTTATCAGTGATCTCAAGGTGGTACTTTTTACCTACTAACCAGTAACTACAGAATCTAAAAACATCCTTACCATGAGACACTATGACAAGTTCCTAGGGAGATAACAAATAGAAAATATCTGCTGTACTTGGCAGGAACAAAGGTTTAATATTCTTAACCTGCTGCAAGCGGTAGAAACAGTTCATTAACACAGTTGCTTATATAAGGTGTATCTGTATTTTCTTCTTTATTAAGTTTTTTATTGTCAGTGGCTCTGAAGCTAGTCATTTCTGTAAATGAATATGTGGGAAGGATCTCTGGGTTACCTTTTTTACATTACCAAAAAAAAAAAAGTTGAACATGAGCTGGCAATGTGTGCTTGCAGCCCTGAAAGCCAGCTGTACCCTGGGCTGCATAAACAGCAGTGTGGCCAGCAGGCTGAGGGAGGTGATTCTGCTCCTCTGCTCTGCGCTTGTGAAACTCCACCTGGAGCACTGCATCCAGCTCTGGGGCCCCCAACATAAGAAGGACATGGACCTGTTGGAGCAGGTCCGGAGGAGAACCACAAAGATGATCAGGGAGCTGGACCTCCTCTCTTATGAGGACAAGCTGAGAGAGTTGGGGTTGTTCAGCCTGGAGAAGGGAAGGCTCCGGGGAAATATTATTAAGGCATTTCAGTATATAAAGAGGGTTTGTAAGAAACAAAGAGGAAGACTTCACTAAGGCCTGTAGTGACATGAAAGGACAAGGATTTTAAACTGAAAGATTTGGATACAAGGAAGACAATTTTTACAGTGATGGCAGTGAGACAGTGAACAGGTTGCCCAGGGAAGTTGTGGATGCCTCATCCATGGAAGAGGTAGGATCGGGCTTTGAACAATCTGAACTGGTGAAAAACAAACGTCCCTGCCCACAGCAGGAAGGTTAGACTAGTTGATCTTTAAAGGTTGCTTCCAACCCAAACCATTGCATGGTTCTATGATTCTCTGAAGTCTTACATTTGACCTTTGGTTTAGTTTTGCTCTTTTTCTTTGGATGGAAAAGCCCAGGGCAGTTATTTGTCAGAAGTAAAAGAATGTATTATACAAAACCACATAAGTTCTTTTCTGTCATCAGAGTTAGTCTGGGATTTATAGAAATGTAAGCAACAACCTGAACTGAGCTGAGGTAAACACACCAAATTCTACATCCCAGTCTGATGTAGAATTTGATTAGAACTGCACCTTTGTGCTAATCTGTATGGATCCAACTTCTTTCTTTTTTTTCTGTAGCCTTAGGATTCATTTGAAATGCTATCTGTTAAATTGCTAAACTGTGTTCAGTGCTTTTGTGAGTGTGTCTACTAGGAGTTAAAGTAAATTATTTCTATTTATATTTGTAACCTTGAAATGGAAGTGGAATGTCAACCCTTCTGATTTTGGCATTCTCTCGAGTAAGGCAAGTAATTCTAGCAGCATAATCTTATTTATCTCCTGTCAGCTCCAGGTGGTTTCCTTAGTCCATATCTGGGATATTCATTCTAAACAGAATTATTTTCTCCTCAACCAAGCAGATTTGCAGTGTCAGCATCTCTTAGTTCACACCCTAGTTCTGTAATCCACAATCTGAGCAGACAAGATGAATGTTGGCATAAGGAGAAATAATAAAAAACCGAAAGACTGAGTCGACAGAACTAAGCAAGTAAATAAAAGGTGTAAAGATTCAGGAATGGGAATGTAAGGGAATCAGACATTTCCCCCGCACATATGTACTAATACCACACAGAAATTTATGCATAATGCCAATTACTGTAAAAAGCTATAAAATAAGAGAAATAGAAATGCAGTAACTTGTCTATTGTTTTTAGGTCTGAGTCAAAAGCGCTCAGAAGTATATGTGTTTAATTCCGAATGGTGAGGAATTACCATAAATTAAATGTACCCTTAAATATTTTGCTGATGATGCTGTTTTAGTGGTGCAAATTCAAACACGTAATAGGAACAAATTTGTAGATATTTCATTCTTCATTTTGTAGCAGGTTTTTTAAGTATTATTTGAGCCTTCTATTATATGTTAATGCTAGTATTTGGTGAAATCAATCTCTATGTAATTTAACAACACGGTAATATGCACTGCTAATGACCATCATCCATCTCATCTGGAGATTCTTATTTTATTTCCTTTCTGGATAATCACTAACTTTAATGTATCTTAATGAAATGAGATAAATGTGAAAGGTAGGGTCAGCTCGTCAATGGATGTAAATCAGTGCAGTCCAATTGATATCTATGAGCTCACCTCTATTTACAGCTTTCCATAACCTTGTGCAGAGTTTCAGAATTACAGTTAAATAGCTGATGTTCTTTTTGCTTTCATGCTTGATTCATAAAGCTAACATGTGGTTGTAATACAATTAATAAGTGCAAAATACATTTGTATAGTGTGAAGCTTTATATTGAAACTGGCAATTCCAAACAGAACTACAGCTATGCCTAACTCCTTATTGAATGATGTATTTGACACCTATTTTTAGTAGTCAATCAACCAGGATCAGATACTGTTTCACACTGATCTTTTGCATTTACTTACTGGTCTACTTCACAAATTCATTTTGGAAGTAATTACTGAAAACTGGTGATAAACTTGCGCTGGTATTCTAAATTTTACATTTTTTTATTTTACTCTTTGTGAAGGTTCAGAAATAGGTAGTTTAATATCTGATGGATTAGGCGAAAGCCTTTAGAATTGCAGTAGTGAATTTAGAAGCCCCTATTCAGCCTTAGCCCTTTTTGTTCAAATGGGCTTTTCATTTTATTTTCAACTTACATGACCCTGAAAATGTAGAGCATCCACTTAAAGAGGAGCCAGATGAGATGAAACCATGAGCTGTTTAAATCTGTGGATCCAAGGAATCCTTAGCTGACTGTCTGATCCAGTGTTTGCAACTCTTAGTTACACCCGTCTTTTCTTCAAGCAAGTCTCTACTTGGGAATCTTGACATGAATAGTGATGTTGCAGTCTACTTGTTTACAATTAATTGCATCTAATTATAGATTATTTCTGATTTTATGTGTTTATAACATGGTTATATATTGTGACTTGATCCTAACTAGTATTGTTTAGCTATGTATATAAAGAATTATTATCCAGTTTCCCGATAGTCATCCAGTCATCTGTCAAAGCAAATATATACCATTTTCTTTAGTAAGTTTATATTCACTTTATAGAAAGTGCTGCATACATCACACAAAATAGTGGAAAACTAGGACTCCAATGCTTGTAACTTTATAACAGTAATTTGAAAATCTTTGACTGTCTCTATATTCCCTTTTGGTTTTATTCGGTTTTCCTATGTGAATGTTGAAGACGCTCAGCAGACTATCACCTAAACCAGCTGAGGACCATCTGCTGTGTAGTGATTGATAAGAAAAGATCAGTATTTCCTCAGAATTATGTTCCTTCCAAAGAACTTGGTTTTACCAGGATGCCCTGGTTCAGCAAACCACTTCGCAACACCATTAAATGAAGTGCGCACTTTCTGAAATCAGTAGCTTTAGTAATGTGCCTGAAGGTAAATGTTCTGCTGTACCAGACTACAGCAGCCAGTCTGCAGCAGAATGTATTACCAAAAGAAAAAAGATATTTCAGTACCTAATTGCTAGTAAAATACCTAAATTCTCCCTTTATCTCTCTGGTAGCCACATAAATGTCGGGGGCAGTCATGCGTTCATTTCCCTCCTTACGTGATGCGTGTTGTACCTGGACATACAACTTCATTAGTTCCCTATTGCATCATTTTGGCCCAATACTTGTTCTTAATTATAATTAATAAACCAATGGAAAATCTGTAGTTCTTGGAATATTGGGCGGTTTGGGTATGTTACGGTTTTGTTAAGATACTGAGTGTGAGTTTCTAAACCATAAAGTTAGAACACAGTTAAACAGGCGGTTAGTCAAGAATTTCAAAACATTATGAAACCTATCTGAGATTTTGAACTCCCCGTCTGCAAACTTTAGATATTTTTCTAAGCAATTTGTGATTGTAGGAAACAGTAATACTTAATTCTTAAACGTATATTTTGTTGTGGAGGGGATTGAATCTTAAAGATTATTGAATCCTGTATCCTGATAGCTCTCAAAAAGCATCTTAAACTTTGAACTTATTTGTACGGTTACATTGATTTGAAGCTGTTAAATTGAGCTTCTAGAATTATTGACTATTACCATTTTGAATGTAAATGATTCCCAGTGGGACCTATTTTGACTCTGGAATGAATCCAAGATACAGGCCCTCTGACTGAGTATACAAATAAATCCCTAATCTCATTGAGGAGGTTATTTTAGGGAAGCCTAGCAGATTAGTAACATGATGCCTTGCAATTCCATTAATGAAATCCTGTCAGAATAAATTAATGAATAACATACTGACATTGCAGGCTTATGTTATGGCAATGTAATACAGTTGGTTAAGACAGTTTAAGTGTTGTTGATGTTAAATACTAACCTGTGCAGTTACTACATTGCTCGATCTTTCATTTTAACAGTAGTATTGATTTGGTGGAAAGCAGAATTTACAAAACTCTTTTCCGATAAACTTGGATGTATATGACTAAGGCTGCAGTCTTACTAGCACATGAACAATGTGACTTTTGTACAAGATTGGCTTAAAGGAGCTTGTGCTTTGATTTGAGATTTAAGAAACTTTCATTTTGATTGGTAATAGCCTTTCTGTCCAAGGATGTTGTAACAAAATCGCATTTGGATTATATCAGTCAGAAATGAACTTAAATGCCTCAGTGCAGAAGGGTATAAATACAGAAAGATAATTTCTGTGTCTATATTAATTAATACACTTTAATTTTTGTTATTTTTCACATCTACATTTATTTTTATTTATTAATACAATTTAACATTTAGAATTTTAAAAAGAATGAAAATACACTGTGTGAAAATAAACATCATTAAAGAAGATGGCTAAAAATACATCAGGAAAAGGGGAGGGACCAGTATGATAGGTCTTTTTCCAAAGAGAACCGAAAGAAAATCAGGCTCAGAATATCTCACACACAGTGATGTTTGAACTAAAGTGTGAGCATTATTCATCTATTTAAAACTTCATAATAAACATTATTCAGCTATTTAAACTGGAGCTATTGCTCCAGTTTTGGTTTAGCTGTACAAAACCATCCTTAGCTTGGAGTATCTTTAGATTACCATGGGAGTCAACTTTATATCACTCCAGACTCTGAGAATGTTAACTAAACAGAAAGAGTTGCACCTCAGGAGAGGGCATAATGAACAGCAGATCTTAAGCATTTTTGCTTCTAGAACCTGTAAACAAATGAAGTAAATAGTCAAGGCTTTGAAAACTGGGGATAATGATATCTGCTACTAGTATTTACATTTGCTGTTTGGACTGTGGTGAATCTATTTCATGCAGCTTTAACTATTCTTTTCCATTAATTTTCTTGTTACCACTGTGAGTTTCTCCTCAAGTCTGAAGGACCTGGTTCTAAGAAGCTCTACTCTAATAAAAAATTGAATCCTCATCTGCATTAATATGAAACAGCTCTTTAAAACCAAAGCAAATTGGCTTACTTTACCTACATTTTCAGGGGCAGCTTGACTTCACTCTTTCACACTTTTACACTCAGGATCTTAGTTCTTCAAAAATTCTGAGGTGGGGGATAGAAGTGTAGCAGATTGCTATCCCACTGTAAAGAAACTGTTGCCCCCACCTGCAGAGCCCGTATTCCTCTTCTTGACTGGAATGGCAGCTTGATCTGGGAAATTAGCAGTCCATTATGCTAACCTTTTTTAATTTTGATCTGTTATCCGAGCACTGCCTTTTAAGAAATTCTTTCAACTTGTCTTCCTAAACTTCTGTTTTTCAAGTTCTCATCTTCCTGTGTAATGAGTTCATGACTGCAATTGACCGTAAATCAGAATTGGGCTGAGTGGGAGTATTTGAGGTTTCTGGTTGCAGAAAAGAGAAAAACATACACATTATGCCTCTCTTAGAAATGCCTCTAAGAATCCATGCAAAACGGGGGAAAATCCTTCAATACCATTTGTTAGGTATATAAGTGTAATGAACTTGTAAATGTGTCAGGAAGGGAGTCACATCCCAGATCATTCTGCGACTTTGATCTACCCTTACTACTTGTTTCCTTTGTAAGGTTTGGTTTAGTTCAGGGTCTAAGACTGCATGGACTGTAGATCTAATTGTTTCAGGAAGGTCAGGTGGCTACTTAGTGTTTTCGTCCAAAGTGCAGCAATTATCATAAAGCTTTTCACACCTCAGAAAAATTTGGTGGGATCAAGGTCAGCTATAATTATGTATTTTTCTTTGTTGACTTTGAAGAAGGAAGAAAGTAGATAAATGGAAAGAGGAAAGTGCTTCACTTTCTTCACAGTTTTATGAAAGCGATAGGTAATGGCTTTTTCCTCCACCCCATAAGGAACGAGCAGCCAATTTTAATAACAAAACCCATATGAACTCTCTTTCCTTCTATCTCTGATGAAAGAAATTAATCAAAAGAGTTATCCAAAAGCAAAAATTTTAGAAGAAGAACTTTAATTTTCCTCATTAAGAAGAACATTTAATCTGAATATCTCGGACATCCATCCAGACACAAATCTCTATTGATATACAGCTCTCATCTATGTTATAGAGGTGCAAGTGCTTACACAGGTATGTGCATGGTGCCTGAATAATACCGTAGATGGTTTCAACAGAATCAACACATTCGAAAATGAATACGTGTACCAGCAAAATGCTCTTCTGCTACTGCACTACTCCTGATAGGGCAATGCTAGCTTTTGTTTTGGGCATGGCACTTGTAACGTTACGATGTACACTACAGTGAGTTTCGCAGGATTTTTTTTTAAACCTGGACTAGATGGGTTAGTGTTGGAACTTGGATATACAAAAAGGAATTTCTTCCCTGAAATACAACATAATACAGATACAATATGAAAATTCATGAAGACTTTTAAAAAAAGCCAAACACCGCAAAACCTTAAGAATAACTAAAAGCACAAAAAGCGCATTTTGTGGTTTGAGACTATTTGGTTTATACAAGAGTAGGTCATGAGGATATTGAATGAAGCCTTTGATTTTTGAGATGGAAGATAAGATTTCTGGTAATAGTGTGTTTAGTTTAACAAAGATGTAAAAGATGCAGTAGCTGACAGTAAAGTCTGGGCAAATTCAAAGTAGGAATGAAGTGTAGGTATTTCACAGTGGGATTAAGTAAGTATTGGAAAATTAGATGATGTGTACATTCTCTGTATGTATGCTTAAAGTACTGAAATTGAGACTTTCTAATGGACTTAACCTCATCGAGAAAGAGTCCATTTCTGCTAACAATTACTGTGTAGAATTTTATGACCTGGATTATGGAGATCAGAGTGGATTATTGTGTTTTACAATTTACAGCCTTTAAGTCTGTGAATTCACAAGTGCTCTATTAACCATCACGTGCCTTACTTGAAAATCAAATATTCTAGTCAAAACATGGTAAACATATTTAAAAGTTGAAATATGAAAGAAATTCACCTCAAAGGGACACCATGCAGGTATGGGCAAAACTATATAAGCAGCGTCTGCAAATAAATAGTAGTCAAAGCCTCAAAATCAGACTGCAAAACTCAAGGTGAATGACCACTCTTTTTTCTCCAGTTATATCAACTATGAGTAGTTTCACTCCACTTTCACTCTGTTAAGAAAAGACTGATGAGTGAGACTAGAGCCCATATAAGGTCTGAAATTACAACTATGCAAGAATTCCTCTCTTTCAATATCACTACTTTTCTGGGCGCTTGCCGCACTGGTGTCTCATGGCTCTCTTTCCAATGAACAACAGTCACATGCTCACTCAACCTGCATTAAACATAAATTTCTTTCTGCAGCCATGGACATCAGGAAGCTGACTTTAGTGCCTCCGTTGCCCAAGTAAAGAGACACTGGTGACAAACTTTCATTATAATCTTTTTCTTGTTACTGATGTATACTGAGGTCAGATTTTTTTGCTTTATTGCAGCCCTGGCCAGAACAACTTCAAGGTGTTGAGTGTGGACCCTACTTTTACCTTGAACTTCATATATATTTTATTCAAGATGGCCATAGTGCTTGTAATTATTTGAAAATGTCACAAAAAAAAAAAAAAAAACAGTATTCAATAATCTTAACAAATGAGTAAGTTTTTATCTTACAACAGGAAGAATGCAAATTGTCAGCATTCCAAATTTGGCCTGTCAAACACGTCATCATATATTTCTTCCCTTTCGTCTTTTGGGGAATTTATTCCCAAGACTACCTGTGGGAACAAATACTCCCAGTAACATAAAAACCATTCCACTTTTTAGTTTCTCTCTGCCCTGGAGGTCATCTGAGAGTATTGAAAGCTAATATTTGTTCCAAACTAGCACTGCTGGTGGCATCAAGAAAATGCTGCTTTCCTGATTACTTTCTCTCTTTAAGGAGTTAAAACAAAATGTCTCTACAGTCCATTCAGCTTTTAGAGAAATAGGATTAACTTCTTATTCCCATTCCAAAAGCAATCTTTTCTCTCCTCATTGTTTAAAAGTAAGAGTTCATATACTTATTTTCCAAATCTTGACTTGTTTCTCTACCTGCAAAAAGCCATATAGCTAGTGCTGTCTTCCCACAGCTACTTTTGCATAGCAAGGCAATGCTATATGTGCTGTTATAGCCAGCCATACGAGTTACAGTATGGATATGGGGCTGTGCCAGACTGCATCAAGATTAGAGAGAACACAGGGTGAAACAGTATGTTGGAAAAGTAGTGGCAATGTATCATATCCACAACACATTAAGAACCCAGCTGTCCTGCGGAGGAGACACGTATGTTCCTTATCTATGGCATGGTTTTCTATTGCTCCTGAGCAGTCTGCTTGTAAGAAAGAGCTCTCTTAGCCTTAGAAATGCTTCCCAAAAATATGAAGAATTAATGCCAATGTCTTGTTTTCCTTTATGAAAATAGAAAAAAACCAAATATTTTTAAAAGTGCTAATTACTCTCTATTTTAGTGGTCCAGTTAAAGACCAAAGCCAGCCCAGTGAAGATGCCCTCTTAACTATCCAAATGTATAGCCATTTCTTTATGATTCTGTTAGTAAATCCTTGTTTAACAAGAAATCTTGGTAAGCTTTTCAGTCCAAAATGAGCCAGCACATTTTTTTCAATTTGCACTGTGTTTTTCTTTATGTAACAACATGAGTACTGCCAAGAAGAGTGTAGTTTGTGTGAAATTTGAGTGCACTTTTTCACCAGTTCAGAATGCTTATCAGAAAAAAAGAAAAAAAGCTTAAAAGAAAGCAAAATGGTACATTTCTGGCAAAAAAAAAAAAAAAAAGAGATAACTTTCACATCAAATTTAAATGAGCAGAGTGTTTGTCTTCTTCTTTCCAAATCTGATCAGTTGAAATGTATTTAAAGTAATTAAATCAGCAGAGCATGTGGTAAACTTTCCTTTTGGAGTGCTTGCTGCTGTCAGTCTTCCTGAAATGGGTCATTCAATCTGCAAAAGAGGACAGGAATATTTATACTGTTATCTTAATGAAATTCTAAGCAATTTCCCAAGTGCATCTTCAGCATAGCTCTAGTTATCCTTTGTGCTGCTCCTCACCCCTGACTCTGCAGCAGTTGGGGAGATCAGAAATTTCAGCAACGCTCTGGAGTCTGCTCTGCTTTTGAGGGAAGATCTCGACTTCCCTCGCCCTGATCAGGTTGAAGTCAGCCCTTCTTTGAGCAGCAGTTCCTTCCAACCTAAATTGCTCTATATTTTCATGAGAAGTATAAAAACCTGAAAATATGTAAAATCCATTCTTTTGATTCTTTTGCATTGTTGCTTGCTGTTTTTTATTTGGAATAATCACCTGTAGAACAGTTGAATTCTGGTCAGTCCAGAAAAGGGTAAAAGCTGTCAGCTTTAAGTGCCGGTAAATGTCCACTCTCTAGTATAATGGGAAATGTGAAAACTGGATGTGAAAAAGTGAAACTGGATTCCTCCAAGGGGCAGATCTCCTGCCTTTTCTGAGATAAAACCTTTGGGGAAATTAAAGAGATGACTTAATGTAATGCACAGTGAGCCAATAAATCAGAAGGGACAGGGTCACAGTCCATTCTTTTTTTTTTTTTTATCTAGCAGAGGATTTTGTTTTCATTTGCAGTACAGAACAAGAAATGGAATTTCAGTTCACAAATGTGACAGACTACTGACTGAACAGCCTTCAAAAAAAGACAAGAAAAGGTTCTTTAAACATTACAGGAGATAAACTCACAAACATGGGCATAATTCTTTTATAGTTTTCTCATAGATTGTCTGCATTATCCTCTTAATTTTGAGATTTCTAGTTGATACATTTATCAGAAATACAAGTCTATGCTATTGTGAAGGTTTCTGCTTCATAAATTTTGAACTGAAGACCTATTGGTTGTAAACATCCTAGACAGTGACTGAAAGTGGATGATACAAGGCTGATTTATAAATAGGAATGCAGTACTTCTGTCTAGATTAAACTTCTGCCTAGATTAAACTGAGTTGAACAAAATGTGAAAGTGGAATTTTACCAAGCTGTGGGTATTGGTTTGTAAATAAGTGATGTTAGCGGATGAAGATCATTTATTTTTTTGAAATCTTCAATTGTGTTTATTTGAACAATGAAAAAACAAAACAAAAACAAAACAAAAAATCACAAACCAAACAAAACAAAAAAAACCCCAAAAAACAAACCCCCAAACTGTAGACAGTACTCAAGATGGGGCCTCACCAGTGCTGAGTACAGGGGGACACCTCCTGAATCATACTCACCATGTTCTTGATACAGGCCAGGATGCTGTTGGCCTTCTTGGCCACCTGGGCAACTGCTGGCTCATGTTCAACTGGCTGTCGACCAACACCTCCAGGTCCTTTTCTGCTGGGCAGCTCTCCAGCCACTCTTCCCCAAGCCTGTAGCGCTGCATGGGGTTGTTGTGACCAAAATGCAGGACCCGGCACTTGGCCTTATGGAACCTCATCCCTTTGGCCTTGGCCCATTGATACAGCCTGTCCAGATCCTTCTGCAAAGCCTTTCTACACTCAAGCAGTTTGACATTCCCACCTAGTTTAGTGTCATCTGCAAACTTACTGAGGGTTTATACTCGATTCCCTTGTCCAGATCATTGATAAAGATGTTAAAGAGAACCGTCCCCAGTACCGAGCCCTGTGGGACACCACTCATGACTGGCTGCCAACTGGATTTAACTCCATTCACCACAACTCTCTGAGCCTGGCCCTCCACTCTCAGCTGGTAATGTGAATAGCTTTCAGATAGTATAAAACTGTTTCTGGATCAGATTATCATTGAACAGCAGCGCTTTGAAATGTTTTCCACAATGAACATCAGACAAAGATAGAATAATTGCTGCATAGTTTATTTCATTCTGGTTGTATCTGTCCTGCTAACCATCTGTTCAACTTTATCTTTAACTTACTATTTTAATTGCAGTTTACTCATTCTTGTGAAGCTTTCTTACCGACAATGTTTTATCAAGTAATCTTTTACACTATTTGAAAGTGTCTTTTTCAGCCTTATACATAAAGAAAAGGTAAGGTTTTTTCACTTAGAATGGTATTTTCCTGAACTGTGTATTTTATCTTCAGTATCTCATTTGTTTTAGTTCCAGTTTGGGATGTGTGTATAAACTTGCAAGGACATTTTATGCCAGTCTTAAAACACAAAAATCCTTATTTTGTCATATCTCATAGTTTAAGGAGCCAATAAAGATGAGTTTTAAGTTAAAAAAGTACTTTAGCATTTAACTGAACTGAATTATCCAGAAGATATTTAATCTGATTTGGAGATGTCAGTGCAGGTTAACTTCAGTAGGTAGCATTAGTGTGTTATCAACACTGTTTTGGTCACAAAGCTAAAGCACAGCACTATATGAGCTACTATAAAGAAAACTAACTCCATCCCAGCCGGTCTCAGTGCAGATGTCTAAAAAAGTCAGATTAATTGCATCGGTAAAGTGCTCATAGTGTTTTTAATTTTTAATTAACTTCAAACTATAGCCAAAACCACAGAAGTTTAACATCTTGGTATCAAAAATGCACATACATATATCCGTCTCTCCATTATGTGATGATGTGTTAGTTCTTTACTTGGGAAAAATTAGGAGAGTATTCTTTTTGAGGATGAAGTTCACACTGCAATTTATGTCTTTTCTCCATTTGCATGTCTTAAAGTGATAGTGCCTGGGCAAACACTGTGTGTTGCTCAGACATTGTGTGTCAGAACCACAGTGTGTGGTTCTGACATGTATGTCTTCAGATAACTCATTTCCAAGTAATTAAAATAAGATTGTATTGTAAAATGGACAGTCTGCAACAGAGCTGATTTGAGGATAAAATCCTCAAAAAACTTCTGACAATTTCCCCCCTTTATTTCAATAATAATTTTCTTTAAAATGCTGAGTATTGTCAATAAAGAGAAAACTTATAGCAGATCCAGTACTGGACTCTTTCAGATGATACCAGGCATTGGATGATCAAGTAGTCATGATAAGAGTGATTACTTTGTCAGCCAAGGAGTGGAAGAACAGACTCTTCTTCCCTGCATTTTCCATGTGAAATTCTCTGTCGTGATTCTGTGCCAGCTCTTGTCAGATGACTGGCCCTAGACCCAGTTGTTCTTTATATACCATTTTCAAGTAATATAGTAAAGAAGCAATCTCCTTGATTTGTTAATTTGTACATTGCTTGAAGTCTAGTTCTTTTCCATCTGCTCTGCAATCTGCTGCTGTTATTGTAGTATGAAAGAAGCCAGCCAAATCCTCAGACCAGATCCTGAGTTGTCATGCCACGTTTCCTTCCATTTCTTCCAAAGGTACCTGTGAGTGTGGTAGATCATTGTTTCTTAACAACTCCAACAGTTTCTGTATCTCAGTGTGGTCTTATAGATTGCATCAAGACTGATATACACCAGTTGTTTTCAACAGATACAAACCCAAGTATACATAACAGAAAGATGTTTCCTGTTCTTTTGCACCTGTAAGTATCTTTAAAGAATACATTTTTCTCATATGAGAGTTTCCTAATCTGTTTTGATTGATGGACAGAGTATTAGTTATATGTATACAGACTCTAGCATGTGGATAAGATTTTAGAACAAAACATTTACAGAGGGTGTGTTTCAGAGTGATATTATTTAAGGTTCATTTGTGGCTGTACCAAATTTTACTATCCATCTTCAAACTGAATAAACCCTTGGGGTTTGGGGCTGAATTATTGTTTATGTTCACATGGTTCTTTGAAACGCCTAGTATGGCTGATATGCTAGTACCATTTTTGGCCTTCATAAGACCACTGTGCAGTTATTTGTGCCATCGTATGATGGTGTTCCAGTCTGGTATATGTTCCCAATTTCTTGGACAAATTGCAGTTTCAGTCTCCTTTTATCTGCACCTTGCCTTATACAGCAAAGCACATGTAAGCAGCAATATGCACTAAAATAACATTATAGAAAGCTTTGACCTATTCTTTTGTTTGAAATTGAGATTTTAACTGAGTACTTTTCCGAGAGGGAAGCATCTCTCTGTCTTCCTTCTCACATTCATTCTGTTTGGGCTCTGACCTTTCTTCCTTTCTAAATATTTTGCATTTGGAATGTATTTCTGCATTTCTGTGTATCTTGTCATTTCCTTTCCATCAGCTTTGTCAGTCCAGTTTCCCAGCTCTCCTACCCTTCTTCCATCTTTTAAGTATTTTTTTTAACATTCTGTTTCCTGTATTGCATATGATTTTCTCTGATTTTAGCTGATTGATGGTCTCCCTGTGGCCCTTGTCAAATTCAACATTCAGTAACCTGGCATGCTGAGGGATCCCAGCACCTGCTGGTGGAATCTTTGGAGCAGGTGTGAGAGCCATTAGTGTTCATGAAGAAGCAACTGAGCAGGGATTCTCCAAGGGCCTTTGCTCCACTTTTTTTAGCCATTACCTATATACAACACAAAGATCCTATAGGAAACAGAGTTTATATTTTAATTGAACTTTACTTTTAGCATTTTGACTTGTTTTGTCTCTTGATGTCAAAAAAATTAACATATTCTTCATAAGCAATATGTGCCTGTGTGTATGATTAACTTATGTATTACTTGTATCAATATAAAATACTTATATTTGTCTTATTTTGTGGAGGATACTTAACAAATACTAAACTATGTAGTGATGTGGAGATAGAAATGATGTACTGTCTTCCTTCTTCAAACTGTTCAGGGTGATTTATAGCAGCATATACTTTTTTTTTATTGAACTCTAATGACAGGACAAGTTGTCTTCACAGAAGTATTCTGTGCCAAATCTTTGGCTTCTGTAGTACTGTGTAGCTAAATGGATGAGGTCTTGGCCATAATCAAAGGAGACCACTTGAACCAGAAATCCAGGGGAGTGAATTGTAAAGTGCAGTCATTCCCTAGTGCCCTTTTAAATTTTGTTCAGACATTTAAGTAGTACTAGCTTTGCTTTTGATAAAGGATTTAGGTTTAAATGAATAGGTTTAAATAAATGTAGCTTAAAATAAACACTCGTTAAGTATAAATAAGACCTCAAGCAATCTGACCTAATGCCAGTTAGCCCTGTTTAATATGAAGGGTTGGTTGACTTTTTCCCTTGAGTTTCCTTTCAACCTCATTTTATTCTGTGATTTTACCTGCTTTATGTAATTATTAATAATTGCTTATTTGATAGATCTGTCAATAATCTAATACTTAAGAAATCTGCATTTTATACCCAGACTTCCACAATGTCCAATCTCCATTCTACTAATTCAGCAAACACCCCACAAGCTCCACTGCAGGTTTTACTCACTCAGTCTTCCTTTTTTCGGTAGATGCAATGCAAAGATGGTGAGACTCTGCCTCACCATCCATCTATTATGTCTCTGATATTGTCACCAACTGGTCTACTTTCTGACTCCTTCATTTCAGATACCACTTGTTTATATAAAGAATAATTCAAAGAAATACTGATTTCAATAATATTTGTTTAGTTTAATCACCTGTTCTACAACCTTGAGAATTCTCTAATATTTTTTAAATTTTAACAGTCATAATATAAAGTCTCTGATTGGTTTGGATAATTTAAAGTAGTCATTACAGGACCTGCACAATTTATTTTACTCATTATCTCACAACTTTACCTACATACAGTGAAATCAGTTCATAAAGAAAAAACACGGTAAGTTCCTTGTGAAACAATATTTAAATAGAAAATAAAAAATTTGTAAATCTATTTTGATACTACTTAGATGTAATTCAGCTTTTAATTACCTTACTGTTGAAAGATGAACAGTGGTTAAACTTTGAATCCTCTAAAGGACTATCTGACCTTCTTCTGTGTTGGGGTTTGAGGTACAAATGCATTTTTCTCAAAGAAAAAACTTGCACAATAAATGCTAATCCAACGTTATTTGGACATGAAAATATTTTTCAGGCTCCCAAGAATTTTTGCAGATTAGAAGGATTTCCTGTCCCAAATCAGCAAAAGGTATTAAAAAAATGAAAATGCTTATGATATGCAGATTTGGAAAGAAAGCTGAAATGACTACAGAAACAGGTTGAAAAAAAATCAATCTAAATATTTCTAAGAATAAGTAACTAAAGTTTTAAAACAAACCACAAGATTATTTTCAGTTTGAGAACTGGGAAGTTTTTTGAATTCTGTAAATACGCTCGTATTTTCAATTTTTTATCTCCCCCCCTAAGCTGTTAAAAGCAATACGTTCTTGAAGTGACTCTGCATGACCTATCATTTTATAATAATAGTAAAAATGCTCCTGAACATCTTTTCACTCCTGACAACTTTGAAGAAAGAGACAGAGGTACCAGCAGCACCGTTTTTAAATGTTATCAAAGCACTTGGTCAAAGTTCCAACTACGTAATTTAATTTATGTTTATATCCTGGCAACAATATGAGCAGTTTTGGAGTTTTTTTAAAACGAGTCTTCTTTTTTCTTGCAACTCTCCTTATCCCTTCTTTGCTGTGCTGAAATGTCAGCACTGGCAATGGAAGTGTCTAACCCATGTCCCATTCTGATGAATTCAGCACCATTCAAAGCCATTCTTACCAGTATCTTGCCAAGTTTAAAACCAAACCAAGTACTTATTTAAAAGAAAATATTTTACTACATTGCTCTCTTGCTAAAGTACTAACCTGACTTAACCTTCCCAAAGCATTGCCTGTTATATTCCTTAGTTTTTTTTAATGTTATTATCAAATTTTAGTGGCTATTTTTGTAATGTCACTTGCCAAACAAATCATCTGCATTTTAAAATATGCAAACCTACATTTAGCAGAATGTAAAGTGTGAAAAAAGAAAAGAAAAAACAACCAAAGGTGTTTACGACATTTTTCTAAGTTGTAGAAACTCTGAACATACATGTTTCTTCAACGTACATGTGTATAACTTACCTTGCTCTTTAGCAACTTGTTGAAAATCAGCACTTGTCATCTTTCTCAGGTTACATACAGCAAGGGCTGAGACTGCACAATTGCATGTTTGCAGAGTTACAGTATGATGAGACAAGATCCTCTTTAAACCCTCAAAACGGGCATACCCAGGGCCTTTTGTCCTATTTGTGTCCTTGGGCACCTCTGCTAGCATTTTGGAACTTTTTATTGTAAAACTATTTTGATATCATAGTATGTAGGCAAACAGAGTGAATTAAATAAGGCATGTAATGTACCAGCTTGTACTACAGTCTTGTAGAGTAGTTGCAGAAATTTACTAGCCTATTAAAAGAGATGCTAAAAGTGATACAGTTCTCTTGTTTGATTGTCCACTAAAGCAGTTTCCTATAATTCACTTAACAGTAAGTAAAAGTCTTCTCTCCTGTAGTAGCAAACAGTCATGTAAGAGACAACCCTTTATTTCATCACTTAAGTAAAAAAAAATTATGTGGTGCTTATAGAGTTTAAGTGGAAGCATAAACAGCTACATAGGAGCAGTTGCAGCGCTTGTATCCGTGCATGTGTAGTGGCATCTGGAAAGACTGTGCTATGGATATTCAGGTGAACATTCATCTATTAATACAATAGTATTATAAGTGTTTCAGGCAACCTATCCTTGGCTGAGTAGTTTAACCCTTATTTGCTGCAGGAGATGCAGCAGAAAGATGCCAAAAATCACTCTGCAGCCTTTGTTTTTCTTTTGTCTCATTACGTGTGGTGATATGTGTTGCACAAGATTAGCAATCTTTCCAATCATGGAAAATTTGGAAAAGATATCTTATCAGGCACCTTTTATGTTTTTTCCCCAACTACGCTGTCCATAAGAGGTGCTTTGTAGTGGAGACTGTAGGGGTTATACAGCATTTTCGTCAGAGTACTTACATGATGATGGAGAAAGTTGTTCATCGAGGGGAGGAGAAATCTGGGTTCAATTCTGAACTCAGCCACTGGTTGTCTCTGATTTTATTTATGTCATTTAAGATTTGACATTAAAAAAAAAATGTAAGCATAGCAAAATCTGTCATTTAAACTTGCTGGGAGTACGTGAGCGCACTCACCAGAGTTTATTAGCCTGGTGAGGCTGCATTTCTTCCATAGTAGAGGTCCTCAACACTTTTGAATTTGGAGATCTCTAAGATTTTCCCAGCAGAGAAGCAGACTCTCACGTCTCTTGGAGTAGCCCTACCATTACAAATTGCCTTTTGCAAAACCTTTAGAAATAAGCTGTTGGTCTTTAGTGATACCATACGTAAAAATCATCTAAATTAACCTCCTGCTCTGGATTGTTGTCAAATCTAGAGATTAGGATGACAGCCTAGAAAGAGTAGCATCATTAGGCAAAAAGTTAATCTGTGTGAATACCACCTGGTCCCTAAAGCAAATGCTCTATTGGTCATCAAGTGCTTGAGGTTTGTTGGCATAGGATCCACAAAAATACACACAGGGAATAAGAAACTCCAACAACTTGCATTAAAGAAGTTATATTAAAGACAGGAACATATTTTAAATCCTTTCCCAATTTGCTTGAAGCACCTTAACTAGGACTGTACTTGTTACGTAATCCAAACTCCTGTCTTGACCCGTGTCATTCATTTCCCTTCTCTAAAAGTAGAGGAAAGTGAACGTCTGTCTTATATGTGAATGGTGATGTTTATACAAGACATGAAATGTACAGCTTCAGTTATCCCTTACCTGAAGAAGGCTGAAACATGCATTTCTCATCCTCTTGAAGAGAGCTATATACAAAAAAATCCCTACTATCCTGATAGTAGTTTGTTATCAGTTTTTCTTTTCTTACTGTGTAAGTGATGGTGAGATTCAGTCCTCTGACTTGGAAAGGCTTTGAAGCAGTGTCCCTTGGAACAGGGATTGGATCTCATGTGTTCTCTACCACTTAAGTTATGTGCATACACCTTCACTGCATTAACTGACAGAAATGCAATTGCTGCATTTTTCAATGGGCCTTATCTTCTAGGCAGGCTTGCAAAACACTTCACAGATGGAGCTCCATGGGCAAACCAAGTGGAGGAATAACCACTTTATGGATATCAATCAATATAGGATGTGACCTAGAAGCCAAATATCTTATTCCCGTGGAGAGTGAGCAGCCCCTGTACATGCCTAGCAGCAGAACCTTGTGAGCTTTAAGAGCCAAATCCCCAGAGTAAGTTCAGCAGCCCTCAGACCTGTAGATTGATGAGCAAAGGGTTCCAGAATCACAGTTGTATCGCCCAATTTAAAAGAAAAAAGGTGTACAAATACATTACCGACCATCGATGCTCAGTTACAGCATTAATCTGTCAGTCTCTGTCCGGTGTTCTGCACTGTGCCATGGATCTGTCTTGCTATGGCCAAGCCATTTTTGCGTCCTAGTTTTGTTTAGCCTGCTGAGCCTCTTGTGGCTGTTACCTCTTTGATGTCTTGTCAAGCAAAATCCCTGGTTCAGTGCCTCGTAATTCTCTCTGTTCTGNTTTTATACTGAGCATGATGCAGATGGGATGGAATACCCCAGCTGGTCAGTTTCGGGTCACCTGTCCTGTCTGCTCCTCCCTACAGGTGTGACCCTTCTACATTTTTCAACTTCAGACTCTCCAATGGGGCAAATAACAGAATTACCTGACCTTGGTTGTTATAGCAATAAGTATGAGCAAGGGCCTCTCTGCACACCATTCCTTGGTATAAGCAGGTCTTATCACTGTGAGAGTGAACAGTTTCTGAACAGTATGCTTTTAATTTCAGAGTTTAGTTAGTTAGAAGAGGCCAAGCTAAAAAAGTAAAACTACTGAACAGAAAATTGGTTTGTTTTACCTCAAACCAGGACATAGTGTTATAGAAAAAGTTTCATCTGTACCTCCAAAGCGTGCTCTGGGGATGGTCAGGGACTGTATGACTAGCTGTTGTGCTCTCTGTACTGTCCATAGGTAGCTATGTGTTATGCCATTCTCATTATGATGTGCCAACTTATAGGACAGCAGGTCTTGTCTCTTTGCATCTTCCTGATCCCTGTGGGTCTGACTTTTGCTTCTTGCAGTAGAGGGATAGCTTTTCAGCTGAGCAAAGAGCTACCAAATGATTCATTTGCCATCCTGTCATTTCAGAGTGACAAATATGGATCAGGAACGGCTTCTGCAGTCTTTTATGTATGTTTTCAGCTATTCTGACACTCTTTGCTTCTGCTAAATTAAGAGTAATGGAAGCTTGTGGTGTCACATCTAAACACATATTTCTTTGCAGCCTCCATGAACTCCCATGTTGTCACTTGTTGGCCATTGTCAAGGCATTTCACTTTCCAGGTGTACCAAGGAAGATGAGTTCCTTATAGATAAGCAGCTACTTAGGGGGAATGCCAGATAATAAAACTGCCTCAGAAAAGCATGTATCAGACTGCAGAACATACACAAACTCTTTGTCACTCTTTGTCATCTAGGCCTCCATCCTTTTTGAGGAGCCTTAAGTTACAACTTTCTATGGGTGTAATTCTTGTAGACTCTGTACAGAACATGCCCTGGGTGCCATGTGCCAGCCTAGTGCTTTAGATACTCTAATGTGTAAAAAGCCAGCTGAAGAGTAGTTAAGGTGTACCAAGGTTGATGAAGTGGCTTGTACATCTTTATTCAACTCAAAATGTAAAACATTCCATTTGCTTTTAGACTGCTCATCATTTTGGCAGATGCTAAAGTGTCATCCTTCTTTGAAAAAATGCTCTGATATCTTCCTTTCTTTGACCAATTTCTCTGGGCTAGTGTTGGTGTTTACGTCTGTCTGTTTTGTGCACTCTCTACTCCTAATTCCAGAAAAGTGGTAAAACTTGTATCTTTGTACTGATTCACTGTTATTAGCTTATCTTTTGCAACACCGTGCGTGTAGGCAGCACCTTATGAGGGGTTTTTTTGGATTCTTTTTTAGAACGATGTGCCTCAGGTCTCTTGTCTTTTGGTGTCTTTTGGTTCTTCTGTTTTGTCCTATTCTGTCAAAATTGTAGTCTGCCTTCCACAGGCCTGCACAGAGCAATTTCCCCAGGCTTTGCAGCTTCCACTTTTACTGTCAAAGATTAATAATGGGTTTGTCCCAAATCCCAATTGCAAACTTGTCCTTTATCTATAACATTCCCAAGTATTGGTTGCTCAGACTTTAATTATTTACACTTATCCTGTCCATTTCTGAAGAGCTTTTAACTCCGTTATGAGCTTTAACTGCTGTGTTTCTCCACTCGTTTTTTTGGTAGATTGTGCTATTCATGCTACATGAATGTACGTTGCTACAGAATACAAGTATGGCAAACAGAAGTTTTTTGACAAGCTATGGAAAATCTGGACTGACCGGGACAATTGACTGGAACCCAATAGCTATTAGCTCTTCTGTCAGGTGCCAACATGGGGCTTAGCCAGGAAGCAGAGTAACCAGTTAATGAAAACTGCTCTAATCACTAGCTAAAGCCAGAAAAAAAGTGGGGATCTTTCCACAATAGAATTAATTTTTAACTTTTCGTACTGTTAAAATATATATCCTGGTAACATCATCAGGCAAGCGTGGCTTTTTTGAAAATGTCAGGTACTCTCATTTATATTTAAACTAAAATCTGAAAATAAAAAATGGAGAGGTTTTTCTTTTTTTAGCAGCAAAAAATCCTTTTTTTTAGAAAAG
The DNA here is from genome assembly GCA_013400055.1 of Nycticryphes semicollaris. Lineage (NCBI taxonomy): Eukaryota > Metazoa > Chordata > Aves > Charadriiformes > Rostratulidae > Nycticryphes > Nycticryphes semicollaris. The sequence continues at coordinate 600,536 of VXBJ01000066.1, read as the reverse complement.
GCAATTTTCTGTTCGTGTTTTGAAATGAAAATACTACTGCAGAGAGCATAAAAGACACAGGATGTAATGCTATATTTAATAAATTAGCAGTGTATTTCATTCCATTTCTAATAAGATAATGACAGTGCCAGAAATATTTTCCCTGTTCCATAAAAAGTTGTAGCTGTATTTTAATCAGTAAATGCACTTAAAATATGCACAGATTATGTTCCTAGAGTTTCTTTATAGTATGCTATTTTAAATCTAACCGAAGGTCTGTCAATTTGCATATCTAATTTAGACATTAGTTGCTTATAGACTACAATGCACAATTTCTACTAGGCTTCTTGCACGCTTTCCTGTTTCAAATTAAAAAAAGGACTGTGAGGATGATATGGTGCATTCAAGGCCTTTCTATACATTTGAGTATTGTATCCAGCTCATCTGAACTTACTATAACTCTTCAGATAATGTTTGTAAAAACTAGTGACTACGTGGAGAATTTCAATTTCAATTAAAAAAAAAAAATCTGGTTTGATGTCTTTTCTACTTGTTAGTACCTACATATAGTGATCACTGATCTCCCAGTCTTTTTGGATAACCCATCTCGTGTACATCAGCCTGCCATGGGTGGCTGTGACAGACCCACTATATATGACAGGGTTATAGGATTTACCCAACTGGTCTGTTTTTCTGGAGTGTTGTGCAAGTGTTCATTCTGTTTCTGTACACCTGTAACCTTGTATAATGCATATGAGAATGTATAATGCATACGAGAAATGACAGTAAAATGTGGGGTTTTGTATGTGGTTCACATTGATGCAAAAGCTAAAAATGCAGGTTGCTTTTGGGGGCCCATCCTTACAACTGACATTTATGGCATGCCTTTTTTGTTAATGAGACACCTAATTGAGCAATGCAGATGATAATTTGTTACCTTCATAGATGCTACAAGGACAGCATCCCCAAGATGCAGGAAAAAAGGGAATTCCAAATGTTTCCTAGTTATAAAAAGGCTGGGAGAATACATCTAGGAGGGGTGTGGTTGCCAGTTCTCACAATCTTCCCTAGGTATCTGTTGTTGCCCTCTCTTGGAGACAGGGTATTAGAACAGGGTGACTTTAGTTTGACCCATTGTAGCTGGTCTTGTGTTCTTACATCCTTATTCACAACATGACAAATTTAGAATATCGATGATCTTATTAACTACATGGAATGTAATTAAAAATAGCTTGGAAAAAATGTTTATTTTTAATTCCAGCAGAAACTCTGAGCTAGCATTTGTATGCTGTTCAACAGATTTTAAAAAAATGGATAGTAATTATGTCTCTGACATATTAGCTGAAGGTCACAAAAATGTGTGTAATGAAAAGACAAACTAGGGTATGCCATTTTACATGTGTCATGAAACTACTCAATGACATAGTATAATGGATAACACAATATTCATGGAAGTTTTTACGTGCAACTGTGCACATTCTTAAATAGGTATAGCATTATATAAGGAATGTATACACTCCTTACAGGTACCTTGAAAACGTAAATCACTTGGGAAGTTAAAATATAATTGCTATCGATTGAATGGGTTAACTCCTGAGGAGAATCACCTCTTCTTAAACAGTATAAAAGCCTTTTAGCAAAGGACATGAGTACATTAAAGACTAGGATTTTTTCACAAAGATTTTGATACAGCACAAGTAACTTTACCTTCTTAATTGTCCTTATATGAACTTGAAAGTAGAGGTCAGATTATTATGTGAGGTTTTAAACCCAATCTGTTGCATTATTTAAGCAGAATGGAAATGCTTCTTTTGGTTTTAAGTAAAATATATCTATGAAAATACATTATATAAATTAAGAAACAGTGACTTCTCACTGAAATTCTGCAGAGCTTGCTTGCAATGTTGTGTTAAAAAAATGTGGTTGTATAACTGGTAGAGTGAAAAGTCAAGTGGTGGCTCAATTATCTTTTTATAGAGAATTTAAAGATGTTCATTTTTCTTCATAAAGCTTTTGCAAAGTTACCGATTCTGAGAATGCTGCAATTCCATTTGTACAAAGGAAGAGCTAAAAAGTGTAAAATAGTTAATATTTCCAGAAGCCTCCCATAATCCTAAAGCCTTTGCCTATCCTTCTTTTAGCACCTTCAAAAGTGACATGGGCTGAAATCAGATTCATGTTACCATTCCTAGTTGGAATTGACCTATCCTGGTTTAGTACTATGTCAAGACTGAGATCTAGGCGAAAAAGTGATTATGAAAGAAATGGTAAATCTTTCACAACTAATCATAAATTTTGTCACTAAAGCAAATTATTTATAACTGCATTAAGCAAACATGTATAGCTTACAGTCTGCGTTCTTGTTTCCACAGTGCATACATTATAACAGACTTCATGGGCATCAGGAATGAAAATTTTATGAAGGTAGCTGCAGTTGGGACTTGGATGGGAGATTTTGTCACAGCATGGATGGTAAGAAACACAATATTACATTTTAAAAAGAAAATAAAAGGAATATGTTGTTGGTTTCAGGGGAAAGAGGAGAGCAGAAGAGGGAAAACACTATTTCTTGAAGTGTTCAAGTATTTCAACTCAGACTAGTAGAAAATTAACGAAGGCAAAGTGGCATAATGGCAGGGTGTTTAATTAGCTGGGAGTCCAGAACAGCTACAGTTAAAATGTACCAGAGCAATATTTCATTTCTTCTGCTGTGAGTAGGAATGTTGTCATTGACTTCTGTCAGGACAGGACAGAGAAGAGATGGCCCTTCCTTGTTATGAAATAGCGTAACTTGCTATCTGGTGAAACAGTGACTAATGACTAGAGATAAACAAGCCTAATGAAAAGGATTTTAAAAAAAAAAAAAGAAGAAAAATTAACTGAAAGGTGTGATAAAGAATGATGGAGATGAAAGAAAGAAGCCAGTTTCATCCTAGAATTTGAAGGTAGCATGTTTGAAGTGAAACTATCAGATTAGATTTGTTTCTAATTTAGAATTTTGAAGCATAAAGTTTTACAAGAGATTAAATGTGTTAATGAGGCTGCTTTTCACTCAGATTATAGCTGTTAAAAAGGTTCTCTGCTGAAATACGGGCAACCCAAAGATCAGCTTAATGAAAGAGAAACAGATAATGACAGCTAACTGGGAAAAAAACAAAGTGCGTGCACATGTTTTTATTGTTTAGGTAAAGCATTTCTTGAACACAAAGTGACATAAAGTAAATTCTTTTTTTTTTTATTCTGTTTTTTTAAAGTAAGCTTAGATTTTTATGGTTAGTCAAGGTAAGAATTTTAACAATTATGACTCTGACATTAACAACTAAAGTGAGGATAACATTTATTTAAATTAAGAAGAGAAGTCTGTGATTTTTAAGCTTGCAGAATATGTTTTTTATTAATCTAAATTATTTTTCTAATGATTCACTGATATTTCTATTTGTTTATTCAAAAAAATCAACATAATTTTAGAGACATTCATTAACATGGGGAATATGAATGTAGTGAATGTTTATCAATATCACATAAACATATATGGAAAAGATCTCAGCACTGTATGTAGGTGGTGACTACAATAATCTCTCATGTAAACAAAAGAAAAATCCAAGCTGGATAGATTTTAGGATTGTGGTATGTGTTATGAGAAGACATTATAGGAATAGTTTAAAGCAGGAATGACTGTAAGATAGTCAGTCCATAGTCTAGAAAATTGTAGGAATAGTCTTAGAAGGGTCATCCAAGTTTCTGTCAATTTGTCTTCTATCCTCCACATGTTTGGAACATACTGTACCACAGACAGGAATTAAAAACCCATCAAGGATATTTTCAGCATATTGTTCAGTGTGTATCAGTGGTTTATCCAAGACAAATTTTGCTCTGTGAAATAGTGACCATGAAAAGCAACTACAGAGTAAATCATCTGTACATACATAACAGTAAGGACATTGCAGAATTGGTGCATTGACTGATGTGTACAATTAATGTAGATTTCTTGTGAATCAGTACTAAAATTCAGGGCTACTTTTGAATACCTATAGTTTGACTCCTTTTTGATGCGCTTGCACAGCTTTATCCCACTATGGAAGGAAAGATGACGCATAAACTAAGCTGAATTGAAAGGGGTCATATTCATTATACATGTGTGACTTAGAGCTCCAGTGCCAGATTATCTAGAAGTTGCACCACAGTAGGTGATGTTCCATTTTTTTTAGTCCCTATTTCCTGATTTCATTGGAAAAAAACTGTTACATGCAGCAGAGATGTATATATGGAAATGGATGGATCCTTTTCTGTGTCCTGAAAGCCCTCTCAGGTCTTTTATACAATGGAGACAAAATTGTATTGTGTCATAGCAGATTCCAGTGGATGATGGGGTTATCTGACTGAAGACTGGGAGAGACTGCAGAGAAAGTTTGGAAAGGGAAAGCAGTTTGTAAACTAGGCTGGTTCTGTTACCTTTCAGGAAGAGCAGAGGCTGTGGGATTGGAGGGTCAATGATTTTAGGACATGCAGGAGGAGAATTAAGAGGTGTGGTGATTGGCATTCAGATCTTCAGAGCAGAAGAGAATACTGAGATGGCTTCTGCAATGCAAATCTCTAGGCAAAGTGTATGAATCAGTCAATGGAAATTAGAATGTTTAAGGGCAGATAAGCCTAGGAACATCAAAGTAGCTACAATGTCAGGTAGAAATGGATTAGTAGCAGAGTGGACATGTACATTGGTGCAAACCTCCTATACATCCGAACTTCATCAATCTTATTCTATATAACCAGAGATTATAGTGTTGTTTATAATATTTGAATTTGCTTGACTTTGCATGTCAAACCCAGCATGGAACTGATATCTAAATGACACGAGTCTTCTGTGGGATTAATATATTTCATGTAGTTCTGCAATCCTGTTTGGAAACAGGAAAGAAAAAACAAACCTTTTAAAGAAACCTTTGCACATCTTCCCATTAACATCAATACTTACATCTTCTCATGTTTAAAAAGTTTCTGTAAAGAAGCCACCAATCCTGAGACTACAAAGGAGAAGATGAAAGCAGATGTAGCCTTCACTTTAATGTATTTGAAGCATACTGGAATAAAGAATTTATTTCCCATATAATCGGGAATTTTAAAAGTAAGCAGCAATAAAGAAGAACAGATGGAATTCCAGTTTAAAAATGAGTAATCAATAAACAATAATATTGCCCTAATACAGCAAGTAGAGGCTCATTCAATCAGGAAAGTGATTGAAATAGGAAAATATGGTTTGGATTGCTGTTTGTTTTGGATTTGGAAGCGAGCCATCCCCTTCAACAGTTCTGGGCTCACTGACTAGTTTAGTGACAGGATCTGACTCGAGTCCTAATAAAATCAGCAATACTCTTTCCATTGTGTGTAATGAGACTGGGGCCATGCTATGGGTGCACAGGAGCTTCTCCTTTCTTCCTCTGGACAGGAGTTTCTGTACTAGCAATTGGCTTTGCCGAAATCTGTAGTAAGTGTTAGATGTTCTAAATAAGTCTGTGAAGAGGGGAATGGTTCAACCCACTAACAGTGTCTCTGCAATTTTCCTCTTTGAAGCCAGGGAAGTATACCCTGCACCTGCTTTGACATGCTCTCCCGCTCTCATAAAATGTACATTCTGTTCTCATGGAGAGTGGTTTTGAGGCAGACACCACAGGATTTGGCACAGTAGGATAGCTTTGAAAAAAAGGCTGGATTCCACCCAGACAAGCTGATGAACTAGCAATTATGGCCTTCTTTTGGGAGAGTGTGAGCAAGCAGAGGAAGGAGCTGGTTCCAGGGCAGAATCTCTGATGATACGTCAGGTGGTCTCCTGACTCCCTGTGTAAAAATGAGGAACCTGCTGCAGCTGTTTTTGGGAGGCACAGTCTTGAGTATGTGTTGTAAGGCAAGCTCAGAGTGTACCTACAGGAGCAGATGGCACTGAGCATTGACACAGAGGCAGAGAACGTTTGAAAGATCACTAAGCAGCAGAGACCCTGCTGGTTGACATCATCAGAAACAATGATAAACTCAAGGGATGGTTTAGTTTATTATTCATCAAAGTAGTATTTACTGAAACTATACCACCACGGTCTTTTTAACAAGGAGAAGCCGAGACTTCTCTTAGCACTGTGCTTTACCACAGTGTCTTAGAGTGTAAGCTGAATCATTGTCACAATTCCTGGCTGTTCTTTCTGACACCTTCACTTGACTTCAGTTTGACTCACTTGGGACCATGAAGACTCCCAGGACCATTTCTGTCTTTGATCTTCTTAGCAGGGGAATTCATAGGAAGTTAGGAAGTAGTACTTCCAGCATAGCCTGGATAGAAGGGTGATAGGTCACCACATGTTTCACTGACCCATTATCCATGAGTGACATAGACCCATCTTATCCACTTGGATGTATGGATATGGAGGTAGAAATCTTCTACCTAGGACTTCTTGTCAGGACATAGTATTGGGATTTCAAAAGTTTATTACTGAGTGATGAATCCACACCTACCTTTCCTCATTAGTGGAACTGGCTAATGACCCTCATATATACAAGATGCCTGAGCTTCTGTGAAGTTTCTCAGGCAAGAGAGTCACATCATTAGGTGATCCTGCCTATATCTCGTGACATATAACTTGTGGCAGAATGCTGATCCCCTTGATAAAGCTTACCTGTTCTGCGAGAAGAATTTTCTGTTCTCCGAGATTTTCAGTGCTAGCTAAAAAAAAATTCCAGGAAATTTACTTCTCTGGCCAAATGACCCAGGTTTCCAGTCTTATAGTTTCAGAGGACAAATCTTACACCATTATCTGTTCTGTCTTTGCTAGTTGTGAAAGAAATAGATTTTCTTCTGTTGTTTTCATTCACATTTCTCCATTACGCATTTTTAATCTTCATCCTCTGATGAAGATGGCTTCTGTATATTTCCATTTTATGAGACTAGCATGTCTTACCTCCCCGTTCACAGTGTAGCTAGTAGAAGGGGCTTGTGACTGGTTCATAAAGAACACCCTAGAAGGCTGACACCAGTCCGCATGGTCCTTGATGTTATTAAAATAAATAGCTGACAGGTTTAAGTGAATGGTTACTGCCATGCAAGCACATAATAAATCTGTAGACTTCTAAATCAGGACTTTTTGTCATGTGCACCATGTTAGAACTCAGGCTGCATCTGTAAGAGCATAACACTTGGACCCAGTCAGACCATCCAACCCAGCATCCTGCTTCAACTATGACTATGAGCAGAAACCCATCAGGAGAGTAAGAACAAGCCAGTCATATATGGCAGTGTCCTTTAATACTCTTTCCAGCTACATGCAGTTTTGTGTGTGTAAGAACTCTTGATGGATGTCTCTTCCCTGTTTTTGCCCAGTCTCACCTTTAGCTCAAGTACTTCTTTTAGCATCCACAGAATTATTTGGCAACAAGTTCCAGAGGTTACTGTATAAGGAATCACCTCCTTCTGTTTAACTTGTTTCCTACTAAGCTAATTTGATGTCTTTAGTTCTTTACTGAAGAGACAACGCTTCATCCCTGCACGCCTTCTCCCTAATGTTTATGACTTTGTAGACATATTTCATATTTGCTCTAGTTTATCCCTTCTTCAGGCCGGTGATCTCTAACCTAGTAAGTTGTTCCTCATACACAAGCTGTTCCATGTATTTGATTATGTTTATTGCCATTCTTTGTAATTTCTCCAGTTTTGCTCTGTCCTCCCTCGTAGGGGATCTGTCCACAGTATTCAAGGTATGAATGACTTATGGGTTTTACAATGATATAATGAAGTTCCCTGATCTTCTGTTCCTAATAGTACCTAACATTCGTGGCAGGGAAATGTTGACAATACAGGGCACTAAGAGCATGTTTTTGTGCTACTATATTATCATAACGTCAGCATCTTGCTCCTGAGCTTTAATGGTCAGCTGAGGGCCAATCGTTTCAGAAATGATCCTAGAATTGTTTTTTCCTCCTGTGCATCATTTTGCATTCATCTACAAAGAATTTCATCTGTGTTTTTATTGCCTAGGGACTTACTTCCGTAAGGACCTTTCTCAATTCTTCGCAGTCAGCAAGCCATCATCCTTATTACAGTGCATAACTTAATATCATTATAAAGCCTTCTCACCTCACTGCTTGCCCATTTTACCCGGTTTCTTCGGAATATGATGAATGACTGCATCTCCTGCACAAATCCCTGTGGAACTCCGCTAATGACCTCCCTCCATTGCAAGAGCTGGCTGGCTAACCTACTTACCTTCTGTTCCCTGTCTTTTAACCAGTTATTTATCAACATAAAGACCTTCCCTAAAGCTCTGACGATTGGGTTTCCATAGAAGCCTTTGATGAGGGATTTTTCAAAGCTTTTTAGAAAATTCAGGTTAGGCTATTTCAACCCCATCTCCTTTATCCATATATTTTGTTGACCTCTTTTGGTAAGCCTTTTCTGAAATATCCCCATTCCTCTTATTTACAGCGCCAGCCACTTAGCACTCCTTTCACACCCTCAGTGTTTTCTCCTGCCATTAAAGAGGTATTCAGGCAACATTGGGTGGCCCTGAAAGTATTGTTTGCATGAAAGACAAAGTCCCAGCTCAGGAGCTATGAATGTGTGGAACAGTATAGAATCATCTTCGTGTGGCTTATCAGTGAAAGACGATGAGATTATTTCCTAGACTACATGCAAAGTTAAACTTTGTATGTTCATTTTACCTTATTTTCATTAGTTGTCTCTATCCTTTTCCCTCAACACTCCTTTGTTCACTAGTATTTGGAGATATTTACTTTTGACTGTTGCCATTGTGACCCTGAAAAACAGTATTTATTTGCAGAACATACAACAAGCTGTTGAATGATTTCGAAGTGCTTTCCTTGTGTCCATTAAGAGAAGATTATTCTTTTCCTCATTTGCTCTCAGACATAACTATCTATGTCAGCATCCTAGAGGAATGAAGGCTTCATTGCCACTGTGAAGAAACTAGTTGACACTGGGTTGACTTACCTCTTTATTTTTATTTCATCTCATAACGTGTATGTGTTGTTAGAGCGTGTTCAAGCAAAGTTAGCAGCCTTGATGCTGCAATACTATCATGTTCCTGAAATTAGCAAGTACTTTGAACTACTGAGTGCAAACAAAGTCAGAGAATCATAGAATCATGTAGGTTGGAAGAGACCTTTAAGATCATCAAGTCCAACTACTAGCCTGGTACTGCCAAATACACCACTAAACCATGTTCCTCGGCACCACATCTACACATCTTTTAAATACCTGCAGGGAGGGTGATTCAACCTGTTGCAATGGTTGAGAACCCCTTCAGTGAAGATTTTTTTCCTAATTTCCAGTCTAAACATCCCCTGGCATTTCCTTTCGTCCTATTGCTTGTTATTTGGGAGAAGAGACCAAGCCCCACCTCACTACAACCTCCTTTCAGGTAATTGTAGAGAGTGATAAAGTCTCCACTCAGCCTTCTTTTCTCTAAGCTGAATCAACCTCAGCTCCCTTAGCTGCTTCTCATAAGACTTGTTCTCCAAAACCCTCACCAGCTTCATTGCCCTTCTTTGAACATGCTCAATGCCTCACTTGTAGTGAGGACCAATTGCACTGCCTGGTCCAGAACCAGAAGATCTGGCATTAATTTTTGAGGTAGAAAATAAAATAATAATGTGACTAAAAACTGACATCTTCTTTAGTACAGGGAAGGATACCAATATATGCTGAAAGAAAATGTAACATCATCATCATCATCATAAAAAATGATAAATTTTCTGGGATTTTTAATGTAATTATTGAACTGAAAGAGTAGCTACAAATGTTCACTCTTAAATTTATGTGAGTCTTAAAAAGTAATTCTTCTGTCCAGGAAATTCAGCAAAGTGTAGTATATTGTTTTGTTTGCAAGCAGTGAAGAATCCACCATTTTGATGCACATTCCAAAGTATTTTGGAGAGTCACAGTTCTTGAGTGACTGACACCTTTTCTAACTCATGTCTCTGTCAAGGACTGGGCATGACAATTCAGATTATGAACAATGTCAATCTTCTTGATTGTTTCTATTCCACTGACATATCAAATGACAAAATAAAACTGTAATTGAATCGTGGTGGCATCTGAAATACTGTATAGCTAACAACTCTGCCGTACTTCAGTAGCGGAAATGAAATTAAACTATGAAGCATGAAGTGGAAGGAGCAAAGCAGATGACACATCTTACTAAACTCACTTGCCAGGACTGCACAGCAATGTGACTAATAACATCATTGATGACAACGTGTTTCTTTCCATTCAGAAGAGCAGGCACAAGGCCAGTTGCCCTTTTTACTCTTCTGTGTTTCTGGTTTTGTTTTTTCTTTCCTCATCTTAAGAGTCATCCCAGTTGCAAAGACATTCTGTAGCTAATTGCTCTATGTCCAAGTGATAACCCACATGTAAATTTGTTGACACAATGGCTGTTCATATACTCAGTCATTCAACACCTGCTAATTTTGTATTTTCAGTTTTGTAGGGCACAAATATGCTCTCATCCTGCTCTGCTACATGGCTGGTACTTATATAAGGTGGACTGTGCCCGGTGTCATCTGAGTTCATCCAGTCATCCCATCAAGTCAGATTGTGCTATTATTTATTCATTGATTGATGGGGTAGCCATCTGTTCATATGCTCTAGGTTATAATTATCTGCCTTTTCAAGCTTGATCTTTTTTGTATTCCCCTGTTACCTTGTCATTTGAATTCTGACCAGGCATTGCCAGAGGTGTTACTTCATCCCTGACTGTTTCCCAGCCAGTTAGTTCCTTCAGCTCATCGTCACAGCAGATATCTTTGTTGATAACCATTTTATGGGCTTTAAAACATGTGCTTCCTATATCTAGTAGTAAAAGCCTCAGGATTTTCTTCTGAACGCCTCAGCCAACTCTACCTCAAAGCTCAACAGTAGGAATTGAAAGCCCCAGAGTCAGGCCCAAAATTTATCCTAGAGTTTCTCCAAAGCAGCCACTGCCATCTTTCTATGAATAGCAAAAATAGTTCTTTTTATAAGGAGTGTGAACTCAAACACATACTTTTGTGACCTTTTATGCACATTTCTGTATTGTGTGGGTCTCTGTCTCAAAAAGTAATGCCAGATCTGCTTCTGGACCAGGCAGTGCAGTTGATATTGAATGGTCTTACCACAAGAACAAAGCTCTTTCATGCTGTGAAACAATCTGGACAAATACTGTTCATTATCAGAAAAGCGGTTCTCAGTTCTCAGTTCTGTTCTCAGTCAGGTTCTTCACCCCATTTTCAGATCTCAGTCCTGGTGATGTGGGGTTTTCTGCTGGAGCCAAAAGTCTGCAGATGACCAGTCAAGGTTCACCTGGTAGCAATCTCAACCCAATAATCTTTTAGTGGGCAAACAATGAGTTTCTGCTACCTTATGGTACTTAGTGTTCTGGTAGAAATAGTTAAAATGGTCTCAATTGGAAGGATCTGGTTCTCAGGGTGACTTGAACTAGGTGCTGAAGTCTCCTGTGGGCCCAGTGTTTCAGCTTTGTGACTTGTTCACTGCTGCAACTTTTGATAGAAGAACATTTCTTGGATATTTCTTCAGCTAAGTGTACACAATACTAGTATACATGTATAGAGGTATTCTTCCCAGATATGATACCTCTAAAAAAAAAGTAAATTTTAAATTCTTTGCAGTTTCAGTTTCCAACTTCTACCACAGTCAAAGAAATTAGCATACTTGTTTTTCCCACCTTTATCTCATATCTTTGGGCCGAGCCATCAAGATGGATGTCTCTTTTCATTAAGTTGACAATGCCAGAAGTTCCCACAATGTTTTTGAAGAGTTGACATATCCAAAAAGTTAGATCCTGCTTGCTGAGACTGACCATGGTGACAGCAAGCCTCCTCTTTCAAGATTGCTGTGGGGCTTCTTTCCATCAGTGGAGCACACTTCAATTACAGTTCAAGCTACATTCCAGCTGGAAGTTGTCTCTGCTGCTGGCATTGCCCAAATGACTATGGAGAGCTCTCATTATTCTTTCGTAAAGCTTTATGATGTATGCAGGTGCCCATAATTGATGTGGTAGGTAATTGGGTAGTCTCCTATTTCTGTACAAGCTGCTTTACTGCCCAGCCACAACCACAGTCCAAGTGAACGCACAACTAAGAGTAAAAAAGAAATTTTCTGGTAACTGGAAATCTTTAAGATGCAAGGGCCTTGTGTTCATTCATTTTCCACACTCATTCTTACCTCCGTTAGAACTTTGCTTTCTAGAGTTTGCAGATGATGTAGATATTATTTAAACAATAACTGCAATAACTGATTTTTGTGTCCTACAGGCAAAGAGAGAGTAAATGGAGCTGTAGTGAACAGCTGTGTGCCCCCTTAAAACTATCTGTTCTCTTGTGCTGCTGTGTTCATTTAGCAATAGTAGAAGTTCACCTGTGAAACGAATGTTTTGAATAGTCATGTGGCTGGTTATTAACCTTTTTTTACTCTTTGGAAGCTGCAGTTGTTTCTGTAAAAACAACATGTAGTCCCAACAAGATTTACTTGTTTTAGAAAGGACTTAATAGAAGGCCAGAAATGATAGTAAGTAGAGAGGATTGTAGTTATTCTTCAGAAATTGACATAATTTTCTGTTACTGTCCTAGTTGCTGGAAAAGAGGAAGAGATACATTTTTAGCATTAGTTTTCTAATTAACCTAAGTTAAAGACAGAATATATGTATTATCTGTATGCACACTGTTCTTCCACAGTTCTGGCTGTAAGATCATGGGAAAAATCCAATTAAGTACACTCTTCAGTTGAATTCAGGAATTCAGTATTGGACAATACCTCTCATTCATCTTATCTACGGTCTTGTATTCTGCACCGGTCAGTGTGAGTTGCTCACAGTGAGAGTTAATGAAGAGCCCCCATAGACTCTCTGGGAAGGTGAAGCAGGTAGGACATAAAAGAGGGTGGACAGGTACATTTTCCATGACGTCTTCAATAATTAGAGCCCCAGCTACTGTCAGTGGGGGCCACTGGAGATCTTGTTTGTTCCAGCTGCCTAGCTGAGATTTTCATGATCAAAGCAAGGCAACAGTTTCCTCCTGGGAAGGGACAAAGGCAAAAAGTAAATCAGTAGGAACAAGGCGTATCTGTTCTTTACTGTGGTGAAGTAAGTGGAGCACAGGCAGAATGGAGGAGGCTCAGGAGATGCAGGACAATGAAACAGATGCTCACTGCTTAGATGCTACAGGTTTTGTATTGAATGCCCTGACACACTGCATTCCCCCGGAGAATTTGGAGCTCTGTCTGACTGGAACAGTGAAGTGAAACCTCTTTTCTTTTTTGATGATATTATTGTGTGATTTTCTGATATTAAAAATGGAAACTAGTGCTATTTATTGTGAGGACTTCTGAGATAACTCATAGTGAACAATAAAATTATGTGTTTGTTAATGCATTGTAGCTATTTCACTATTATATATTCACAGATAGCCTATTTCTTACTTAATTGTTGTAGTGCCTATATGCCCTCCAAAACCCCTTAAAAACTAATACAAAATTCATTAAGCAGATGAGAATTCTGCAAAAGTAGTCGAAAATTCTGTGTCATCTTGCCCAGGGAACCTGTGTGGGCACAGCATGCCTCAGTGATTTCACTAGCCAGCAATGGCTCTGTGATTGCCTTTTCCATGTTACACATATGCCTGTGCATAGGGCATGAGCAACTGGACTGTTCCAGGCAGACAGGAACTGAGAGTTAGCAAGCTGAGAACTCAAATCCTAGACAACGGTATAGTGGTGTGCTTGGAAGTTAAGGTGGCTGTCGTCTGCCTGTGGTGAACGTTGGACTCAATGTTATGGTTTGTACCTTCCAACCTAGACGATTCTGACTTGAAACTGAGGCATAATACTTGCTTCCTTTTTAACTAAGACTTATTGGTATATTTTATTCTGGCAATAAAGATTCTTTTAATTCCAGAACAGTGGTGATATCTGTTCTGAAATTTCCAGTGTTCTGAGATGCTTTAAAAATGCATGAATGTCAAATATTAATGGGAGCTTTTCTGTTCTCCAAATATTGTAGGTGAAAGATATGACTCCATCTTTTTCAAAATCCAAAATGCAAGGGAGAAGATACATTTTCCTGCAACTCAAATCTTCTCCGATTGATTTGTTTTGTAGCTTCAATTAGCCATATAATTATTAATCAGTGAGATTTGGAGTCTTGTATTTTCTTTTCCTCTTTATCATACCCTCCTTTGCTCTTTTTCATGCAGAATTTTATTTGCTTATTGATGGTATTTATGCAGCAGATCTTGATATATCCTGGTTACATGTATTTAGAAACTCAAGTCAGAGTACCATATAAATTAAAGTAACTGTGCAGCAATTCTGAATTCTGACATGATGTGCTGCCTAGAAATGGTGTGAATGAGTGGGTGTTAGAAGTGCCACAGAAGTGGGACTCTAGAAATAACATGTTCTTACTGAAAATCTTTGAGTACAGATGGCAGAAGTGTAAGCTATTGGAATCTCTAGAATGGACACTTCCTCTCTGGAACGGTCTGGTTCTGTACGAGACCGCAAGCACTGACTGGCAGAAGAAAATAATTTTCTTGTTTTAACTGAAACTGAAGCCTTTATCTCAATAGATCTGCCAACATGCTCTATAATAAAATAGGAAGAAGTTGTTTGATAAGTATTATAAAAGAAATGTTGAGCTGACCATGCAAATTCAGCTGAAGATCTTTAGTGGATTAAATATATGGTGAAATAAGACCTTCTGTACCCACAGGGAGAGATTAGCAGCAGATGGCAGTGGTACACAGCAAAGCATTTTTTTAATTATGAATTCCTTCAGGGTCTGTAGGATGAACTATTAGAAACTCTGTAAAGGGAAAAGAGGAAAGAAGGATGTTTTATTATGAAAAAGCATATCACAGCACTCTTGCATAACAAAATTATGTGTAAAATCCATACTTCTCTACAAGGGAGAGGATGGTTGAAACAGGTAAACTAAGAAAGAAGAAACTATTGCTATTCTTAAACTGCATACTTTTGAGGGGTGGCTGTTCAACTGAGAAACTTTATTACAAGGTTGGAAGAAGCTGCAGATGCATCTACTGTCTGTTTTCCTTCTGTATAGACTTATGTCTTCTATTTTTATGCTTTCCATTTCACGTTCCCTAGAGTGTGATCATCATAACTGAAATCAATGATAAATTTCTATTGTCTGGATTTAATCTCTGATAATGTTTTGTAGAGAAAATATATTTAGACTATAGAAAAAGAAAAAAAGGTTTAAATGCCCAGGTTACCCAAATACCATTAATTTTGAGTTGAATTATGCCTAAAAAGAAAATAAGGTTATTCTCAAAATAGCTATGGTATCTTAAAAACGTTATCCTGTGTTGCCACATGTCAACCCACACGTTGTGAAGATCAATGCAATATATCAGAAGAACAATTAAGCAAGTGCCTGTGTAAATACAGCACAGAATTAATTTTCTTGTTTGATACTGCATAATGTATGATGTTGTAATATGGTGCGAGAATGCTCTTAATCCACCCTATTAAGAACTAGCAGAACCCTGCATCAAAGTGAGTGAAGATTCCTGACGTGTAAGTGAAACCGCTAACTCCACCCTGTATATACAGAAGATGACTGTAATGTTGAGCATGAAATGGTGAAATCTTACAAATTGTCAGACTTATGATATGCTAGCCAGAAGGTCATATTTTCAACATCCATAGTTGTGATTGTGCTCAAGAAACAATGAAAATTCAAAATGTTCATGCACAGTTTCTACGGAAAGATAAATAATCAGATAGGTCAGCTTCCAAAACCTCCTTTGCCCAAACTCAACTTTAACTGGTCCAATTCTGCTGACTGCAGCAGACTTAAATAGAATCATAGAATCATAGAATGGTTAGAGTTGGAAGGGACCTTAAAAAACATTTAGTTCCAACACGGGCAGGGACATCTTCCATGAGAGCAGGTTGCTCAAAGCCCCATCCAACCTGGCCTTGAACAATTCCAGAGACGGGGCACCCACAGCTTCCCTGGGCAACCTGTTCCAATGTCTCAACACCCTCACAGTAAAGAATTTCTTCCTAATATCCAATCTAAATCTTCCCTCTTGCAGTGTAAAACTGTTACCACTCATCCTATCACTACACTCCCTGATAAACGTCCCTCCCCATCTTTCCTGTAGCTCCCCGCTTTTTCCAGTCACAGGTGCAATCCCACCACTATTCCATGATGTCAATAAGATCATAGGCCTGCAGGCATGTGCACATCTCTTACTCTTCTTGTTTTTTCCATATGCTACATGTGTTTGCATAGAGGCATTTGATTTGGGTCCCCATGAAGCTAATTTACTGGCTGGAGTGGCTAATATTCCCATGTTTCGCACTCCAGGTGCTCTCCAATTGACCTGCAACCCCTCTCCAATTTCTGGGCATCTATTACTGGTATTGGCATCACAGGATTCTTAAAAACCAAAATACACAACTGCTTCTTAAAAACTCAGTTATCTAAATAGAAAGTTTCAATGGACTTGAATTAAAATTCATTATAAAACTTCATTTAAAAGATGACACTTCGTAAAATGAGTCTAATCTTGCCTTGGTCTCTTTTTATTGTTATTTTACATTACTTGAAATGGGAACTTCAAGTACTTTTTTAAATGGATAGAAAGATTGTTGAGTTTCACTTAAACTTTTGTAAGTACCTTTAAAACCTCCATTAAGAAGCTATTTTTGTAATTTCTTCCAGTACTGCGCTTCTCCAAATCACAAAAGAAATCACTGCCTCCTACACTGGCAGTAATAAAAAAGATTTTGCATTTTGCAGACATTAGGGATTGATCTTTATAGCAACTCGTGGAGATAGGTATGCTAATATCCCCCAGTTCTACAATAGAGAGCTGAAGCAAAGGAAAAGGGAAGA
This sequence comes from Nycticryphes semicollaris, assembly GCA_013400055.1. NCBI lineage: Eukaryota > Metazoa > Chordata > Aves > Charadriiformes > Rostratulidae > Nycticryphes > Nycticryphes semicollaris. The sequence continues at coordinate 583,638 of VXBJ01000066.1, read as the reverse complement.
GATTAAGCTTTTTGAGGCCAAATTAATCAGGCATTACCCACAGCTTCCAATAATGTTACACTGACCTTTATATTAGTGTAAATGATGACAAAAAGATTTATTTTGGGCAGCAGATTCTCAGTCCTTGTATCTTGCAGTTGAAAATGCTTCGGTGCTTGTCTGGGTCATGCAGGGAATTGGTGATGGAGCTGAGACAAGGATGTGCTCTCAGCTTTGCATTTGTCCCATGACTGTTTTCCTCAAATCTTTAAGTGAATTTGTTTTCCCTATCTCTGTTGATGGCAGCATTCCAATGTATCTAAAAGGGATCTGTCTCTTCAAAGATACTGAATAATTTCTTTTATGGAAAATTGAAATGCCATGTAAGTGCACCGGGGATACCTAAAGGTAAGGAGCTGCTCTGGGTTTTTATTCTAGCTCGTGATTAAAGCATATTATAAGGTTTCTCTGCACCTCTGTGTAGGTGAAGGGATGCTTCCAAGTGGCAGGGCTTTTCTGGTAAAACATTGTAAGAACATCACATGAAGTTTGAAGCTCATGCAGACGTGAATAAATTAAACCATTACACAAATAAAACATAAGGAATTCACACACAACAGCAGTGTGATTGTATGGACAGTAATGAGAACAAGCATGATTTTATATCTTCCAGAACTTCATATTTTCCCTTGAAGTTAGCAAGACTGTTAAGAAGAAATGTCATTTAAGTTATCTCAATTTCAAGACTCATTTTAAAGAAGATCTCTGGACATTTATAGATAAAAACCTCTCTGTGTGTGTGTGTGTGTGTGCGTGCCCATGCGCGCAGTCAGTACTGTGCCTGAAAGACAACCTTTTATTGCTAATACAACCTTTATTACTAATACAAAACAGCCTTCATTTTTATAAGGCAACTAGATATTATAATACTAAAGTGTCCTGACATATATGAGGCAAAGAAGTATACCTTACTTATTACTAAGCTGGCCTGTGACCACAAAAAGCCTTAGGTTGTTGATTTCTTTTGAATGTCCTATACTTTGATGATTTCCAGGCATCTTCTTATTGTCATAACGGAAGCCAAACTGGGTCCATACCATCTATAAAGTTTATTCTTGCTTTGCTCACCTATTATTTATATTGATATGAATTATTTCCAAGGTTATCTTATGCTATGAGGTGAGATAGCATGAAATCAGCCACATGATCCTCCAACCCAGATATTTGTGAATTACTTCAGAACAGATGCCGACACTGGGTGATTATTCTTCCATTAGGGCATACCTCTGGCTTCTTCTCAGGTCAGCTGTACACCTTCTTTTACCTTTGGAAAGGTAGACAGATTTGGGACCCGAAGGTCTAGTACGGTGAGAGCTCCATGCCTGTCTAACGTTGAAGGTTAAGTGCTGCTGCTCTTTCTTATTGAGAGCTTGTTTGGTATGCAGTGGAGTGGAGCCTTGTATTGCTATAATGAAAACCTAAATTGCTAACAAACATTACCAAATTCCAGTTATTTGACAAGTAGGAATAACAAGGAGGGTACTGAGAAGTTGGCTGTAATGTGGGTTTTGTATTAAAATCTCTGAAATCTAGCCATTGAAGGATGCTATCATAATCTGTTACCTCGGAAATTAGTTTTTGCCTCGTAGGTTGCTTTTTTTGAACTCCTTCCCTGTCAATCTTTTAAAACTGTAGCTGCAAAAAATAATATCTTTTATTATCTTCTTATGTTTTTACTCTGGGATATTTATTGATATATTTGGGAATATCCCAATATATGAATAAAGATATTGGAATATTCCCAAATATCTTAAATTTTGCTGTCTCGCTTCCTGCCATCCTCTTTTTGCACACCACACAGTGATAATGTGAACTCATCATATTTCTTTCTGCCTTTGTCATTTGTTCATTTCAAGTCTCCTGCCCAGTATTTTTAAGACTGACCAGCCTCTCGCTACACATTGTACTTCAGTTCTTTATGTAGAATTAAAAATCTGCCAACTTAATTTATGATGACTTCATCTACTATATTTCTGTCTTTTGTGCTTTGTTTTCTCTGACGCCTCTATGCTGTAAAAACTTAAGGCACTTACTGTGTCTTTTACTGGTTATTGTTTTTTTTTTTCAAGCTGTGCAATGCAAAGGGCATGCTGTAATAAGAATTACAGAGGTTAGCCATGGTTGAATTCTTTAGCATTAGCACAATCGCTTTGCTCTTCTCTTGTATCATGGCCAATGGAGTAAGTCCTGCAGCCCCATACATGTTGTTGTCTCTGCTGTAATGATGTAGTTTGTTTTGATGCTCAGAGGGGAGAGTGTACAAGCTGATGTCTCTCCCTGGCACTGAAGACCATGCTTGCTGTGCAGTACCGATTCATATTTGCTGATATCTGTGTGCTTCTCTTCAGCCCAGGAGAGACCTCTCTGTCAAACGTGTCAATAAAATGTAAACGGTTGAATACCTTTTATTGAGGTTTTAATCAAAGGGGTCCACAAGGCTGTGGAAAAGTAACTGAAATTGTGAGATTGACAGGAATACAGCAGGAGTATGACCATAGAAATGCCCTAGCTAGTACTAATGGCTATAATTTCACAACACTATTAAGGGAAATTACAGAAGACACCGTGGGCTGAATTAACCCTAGCTGTAACTGTTTTCTTACACAGAGTTGCACAAGGCAAGACTTGGTGAATGTGGTCCTTTCTCTGTAATTAAACTCCTTTTTTACACCTGCTATTAGTAATGATGCACAAATGCTTACTGAAATATGTTGACTATAATACTTCAATGTAGGGCAGACTTGTCAGAGAAAACTCATATTGGCATTAGATATTGTGATTCATGAAATGAAATAAATTGCTAAAATTATAATGCATTTCAGAATTAAGTGAACAATTGTTGCAAATTATTAGTTCATTTTTGGAAGAGGAGCAGATTGAATCACTTGTATTTAAATAAAAACAAATTCTAAGACATAGTAGTAGCACAGGAAAAAATACACTCACTTCACTGTGTTAGCTTGTGTACTTTTCGAAAATGACATTATGAGGCAGAGAAAAACATGGGTCCCTTATAGATGCACACGGTGTGCTGTCCACGTGGCTAAAGCTTGTGAACATCTCTACAAAGTGTCCTGACTATCAGCAATAGTGTTGATAGTCAGAAAAACACTTTTATTGTACTGACAGGTTAAAAGTACTGATGAAGTTAGAACCAAGATATTTTTAAAAGAAAGAAGGCAGCTGAATCAGCACACATATTTATACAAATCTAATTGCACGCTGATCAAAATTGGTTTGACTACATGAGAATGATCATCCCCTAACTGATACAGTTGTATTGATGTAAAAAGCAGTGTACAGATCAAGCCCACACACCAGAGAACGAGGAGGAGCCCCTTAAAAGTTTCAAGAGAGCTCCCACTCCTTGTAGGCTGTAGCACTACCAGCTGCTGCTCCAGTTTCAGTTCACTTATAAACATTGAATCCAGCCCCTAGCACCATTTCACTGAGGTCACTTGAGAGAAAGATTGAATTATTCATTGTGTTTTTAAAAGTTTTTGAACTTCAAATGTTGAGGAGTTCACAGTCTATTCTATATAAAATACTGAATGACTTCAGAGAGCAATGTTGATTTTGCTCTTGGGGCTCTGCTGCTGTTCATAAAGCATTCAGGCAATGTTCTTGTAGTTTATGATGTCAGAAGTGCAATCCCTTGAGTGAATTATATATATTTGTATTCATGCCAGGTCATTTTATTACCCTAAGGTTTATTGACAGTCCGGTTACTTCCACCAGATGACAGGTTTTTAAAGTCTGGGCAGCAGTTTTCTACTGAAGCATCATATCTCAGGTAAGGGTAAAGTCTCAAGCTCTAAGTGTGACATCATGGTAGTATGAGAAGAGTGTTAAAAGTTCAGGCCTGTTCCATCTGATCTTAATAAATCTTTATGACAGCCTGCACTCTTTTCCTTTCAGGTGCTAGGAACTCTTGTTAAAGTGGGTATAATTTTTCTGAGACTGAATTTTCCTGTACTTTTTCAAAATACTCAAGAGAAAATGTTCCTGTCCATCTCAAGCCCTATACTCTTTAAAATACAGTACTTCTAAGCAGACTGCTTTGAATTTCCTATTTCTGATAAGCAGTTCTCCGATGTAAAAGAAAAGGCACTTTATGGGAGAAGGAGAGAAGTGTCTCTGCCGATGGAAGTGTCTTTCTGGTGGTAAGGCCGTTGTCTTTCTAGAGAAAGAACTTACATTGTAATTCCCAATAACTCTAATTCAGTGAGATTGACTTGAAATTCAATTTTCAATGATTTTCATTGATCTCAATATAAAATACATCTGCGATAGAGTAAATAGGCAGTCTTCTAGACATGTTTTCTAGTCTAGGGGCAAGACAATTATGAAAGTACATTAGTTATCTTACTATTTATGTCTATTTTGTCTTTACATCTGGCAATGTTTATACACTGATGGCTGGTACCCCATCCATCCATCCATTTTGCAGGGTATGGTTGGGCGTGGAGAAAACTTACTGGGGAAGGTAAGCTAAATGCCTGAGAATTGCAGCTGGTGAGATTTAGTCGTTTTGCTCACTTCTGAGTGGTAGTGCTCTCAGGGAGATTTAGCTTCTGTAAAGGTAGGTCTTCTGCATTGCTGAGCCTCTTCCCTTGGCTGACAGTTTCATTGTTCCAAGGGAACATAGCTGTCAGAGAAGGTCATAGCTGCAGAGGGGATGGCAGTCTCTCAAGTGCCTTAAGGCCAGTCCCACAGAGAGTTTTGAGGACTGTGGCAATGACCTTCACCTGGACTCTGAAATCATGGGGGAGTTTGCATGGAGACCAGCATGCCAGGACAATGTGTTCATAGAGGCTTGTGTTGCTAAGCAGTCAGGCAGCTGCTTTTTATAGCAGTGGAAGCTTTTTCACGATATATGTTTTTCATTCTTGGATGCAATGAGATGCAGTAATGAAGCCTGAAGGTCATATCCATGTGGATTCTTGCTGCCTAGTCTGTGTCTGATAGATGCTGGAGACAAGTAGATTTTTTTACTTCATCCGCCAAAATGTTGATATTTAGTAACTTGGCAGATTTTTAAAAATTTCTTTGTTGTCTTCATTGTGAGTGAAGAGGAAGGAGTGGGTTGCCCGGATGTGGGACTAGTTCTTGCACCCTGTGCGTCCCATACATTCTCAGGATGCACAGTCTCCATGTGTGCAGATTGAGGTTCATGAGTTCCCCAGTTTGCTCATAGGGTGACAGTTGTTGACTACCACGATTAAGAACTACAGTTCAAATTTAGCTCTATATTCATGTCTGTGTAACTAAGGAACAACAGCCCATCTGTAGTCTGATTGCTTTCCTTGCATCTCCAGTGTTTTCTTTGGCTTTTAATTTGCCTGAAAATAACAACAAGAAAGTATTTCCATTGAACTAATTAGTGCTTTAAGAAAAAAAAATGTGCACATCCCTTTCCTAAATGTAAAAAGGGAGACTTGGTACCCACAAGCATGTCTGACAGCTAGACTAACTACTCTGTGCAAACAGTTTTCATGTCATAGTCTTGAAATATTTTTAGATAGAACAGATAACAAGACCTTGAAAGATTACTCAAAATCGTGTTTCTGTGCAGCATGTGTTGCTACACAGAGGCACCGAAGAGAAGTAAGAAAGCCCACTATTATCACCACTGACTGACATTACTGTAGTATTTCATGGATCTTGCTGCACTGGGTTACATTAGTGGCAATTAGCAAATCACTTCTTTTTAAGTATTTGTGCCTCTTACTGACTTTTACAGACAGGCTAGCAACATCGTGTTAAAAAACAGGAAGGAGAACTTTTTGTGAAAAACCCTGGTCAGAAAGGGCATGGAAATGGAAAGCAAGGAACTTATGTCCTGGTGCTGTGTCCAGCAAGCCACCTTGCTACCTCAGGCACTTAACTGCAGCACCTCTGTGCCTCTCTCTGTACAGTGCAGAGAGACCGCAACCAGTCTCTGTTCAGGGGGCAGTTCAGTCTTTCCAAGAGTGTCCTCTGAAGGCATCATCCTTTTTGTCTTGGTGAAACGCAGCAGTTAGTTGAACTTCTAAAGTTGTGTGAGAGAAATCAAGGCTCTTATGGGCATTATTGGAAAGTAAGAAAACAGGCAAAACATACCAAAGTCTATCATTTTCTTTCTAAAATGAGAGAATACTGAGCATGTCCAAGAGGAGAATTAGCATGTACCTGTCCTCACACTGTCTGTCAGTGATGCTGTGTACTACAGGACAGGACTGAATCCTGAAATAGAATAGATGATTTGTACTTTTTTCTGTTCTCCTGATGTTAATCTCAGTCATTGCATTCTGTTTGGCTTCAGAGATTAATCTGTCATAAATGAAGTAATTTAAAAGCGTGTACTGAAAAGAAACATTCTTTTTTGCATCATATATTCCTTGTGCTCATACTGGCTATTATTAAATTATTTGAGAGCTTAAGTCCCCTTCGTGCTGTACAGATGTACTAGTTTATTAGGACATCTCCACTTGCCAGTAGAATTAAGGAGTTCTCAGTTATCATATGCTGATTTTCTACACTAACCAGGCCCAATTTTAAAAAATAAAAGCTATTATCATTGTTCTCAATAGTTCTTATACTGAGTGGAAACAATGCTGTCATCCTTCCCATAATTATGATCTTTTTCCTATACCAGGGCAACTGGGGCTTATTAGTTTGTCTTGAAGTAGCTCAGGAAAACCTTGACTGTTTGAGAGTGGATACATTTCTACTAGACTAGTAGGTGCCTTCCTCCCTCGTTCCCTCCCTTCTTCCAGACATAGTACAAGTAATCATATTGGTTATGTGTCTCTTCACCAGTAGTATGGTAGGTCTAAGCACATCAGGGGCCCATAGTAGTCCCAGAGCCTTCTGAGGAATGGAATGGGCAACCTGCTACTGGACGTGATGCAAAGCAAAGAGGATTGCTCTGGTTTCACCAGGAGCCATCAGATTGGTGAACTGGATCTATGATCAGTTCTTTCTGTAAGACAAAGGACAGCCTTTTGTCCTGATTGTGCAACGGTTTCATCCAGAGCGAGTCTTCCAACAGTGAAAACAACCTCTCTTATTTTTCTGTTGGTATAGAAGAATACTGAGAATTTTAATTCGTAGTTCTCTAAGTGCAATGTCAGATTTTTTTTTAACATAGATGGAAACTTAGGAAGGAGTCCAAGATTTGGCTTCTGTTGATAAGATGAACATAACTGCTGTACATATAATTTTAGTGAATTTACAGGTCTGTGCTGTTAACCTCAGAAAAAGTACTTCTAGATGAGGTCTAGCAGAGGTTGTTTTTGTTGGTCTTAAAATAGACAAATGCACAGTTTTTTCATTGTATTAAATATAGCTGGAAAAATTGTTAGTCTGACAGGGAAGCTCCTAGAGCTGTGCCCAGGCTTAACGTAGTCCAAGAATGTAGCAGTTTGGGGAAAAAACCCACTATAAAACCTAAGAGTAAAAGTTCATATTTAATCTGATTAAAATTATTAATATTTATTTAGAAACTATTGAGATGTACAGTTTATTAGTACTGAAGAAATAAAATGGAAACAGACAGCTGGTAGAGTCTTTTTTCATCATTCAATATAGACATATGAAATATAAAATGAAGTCTGAAATTTAAACCAAAGTGTTATTATAATTCTAATAATAATTACTGCCTGAGTTGCTAACTAAAAGGTGTTACAAGGAATGCAGGTAGCAATTTTTTCCCTTTAATCTGGTAATATGCCACGAGTATAATTTGAAAAACAGAAACATTGAAGTAAGAAAATCTAGCCAGAACACAGCTGTGTATGTTGAGTGACAGTTATCGGTCACATCACATCTTGGTATCATGTTATATTTCTGCTGCATTCTCTTGGCTTCTCTAGAAAAATAAAGCTTGGAGACAATTATCTACAACTACTGAGGAGTTTGGTGATAAGCCCAGAAGAATAATAAAATTGTTTTAAAGTCAGTAGCTTAAAGGAAACAGCTGTGCAAGAACAATACTTTTGAAACAGAGTGTATCTTGACAGAAGCTCAGATCCCGTGCATTTCAGCCTTGCTCATTTGTCAACATAAAGGCAAGATAAAGTCTTGTGGGGTTAGGTAAACTCCATAGCTAAAAATATAGTTTGACACTTGTAGACACATGACAAGTCTGCACAAAAAATATATTGTTATTCTTTTCAGCTATGAAATAATATGTTTTTAAGAGATGGTGAATACTTTAATTGAATTTAGATTCAAGCCATGTAACATTAGTACCTTCAAATAATTTTAACCAGATGTTGTTATATTTTTCTTCTTCTGAAGTTTTACAAATACAGATGGTAAGGAAATCATGTGTGAAATATTTCTAAATAGAACCTTTAATTAATATTTAGAAACTATTTTGCAGTTGGTATAATTTCTAAAACTGTTTATCTAATTTCTTAAACTGTGTGCCATAATTAGAATGGAATAATTTTATTAATTTTGTTCAGTGAATGCAGAATTTGTATCTTTTTAGGAGTTGTGTATTTCATATGTACTTCCCAGCAATTTTATAGCATAGCTGTTCCTAAATCAACCATACCATCCACACTGATGCTAATTGTGCTATAAGCATTACATACTGCACATTAGGAATAAGTGATGGACACCAAGAATGTCGGATCTGTCATTTACCTCAAACAGTTCTGGTGAGAGTGTAATAAACTGTGGCGGGAAAGTCTGACTGCCTTGTGAAGTCCCAGAATGCAAGAAGAACAGGAAAGATTTTAGGCTAAAATCTGTTCTCTTTTAGGTGAGTATGAAACGGTGATCTTTCTTGCCATCCATTCACATTGATGGGTTTGTCCAAAAGTTTGCAGCTGTATAATGGAGAACAGAATTTACCCTTTCATCTTTTTTCTTAGTAACTTTCCACTGATTTTGGCAAGATGGAGATCCTGAGTCAGAACTGCTGTTAAACTTCAGAAATGAGCAGAAGGTATTTTGAGATCCCTTGTGAATCATAAACTCCTCCATCTTTGTTTTGGTTTTGCAAACCTATTGCTATTGCCATGTGTAGCACAGCTGAGGCTTTTCTTCCACATCAAACATCACAAGATTTACAAAGGGCAGTTCCACAGAATATTATACTTTTCATGCATGGGCAGCCTCTTGGATTTTTGTGGGAAGTGTCTCATGCCAGCTAACCCTTCAGCAGATCTCTGGATGGTCCCAAGCTATACTTCCAGTATATGCTGTATTTGCAGCATCTTGTTATTAGCATCCCAAAAAAATGGAAGAAAAGAGGAACTAAGCCCTTGGCAAGCCATCACTGAGCCTCATCCATCCAAGTGTGTGAAATTCCCTGCTTCTGCAGGAGTGAGGAATCTACCATGAGGTCTGCATATCTATAGCTGGAGCTACAGGTGTAAGAGGTGATGCCCTTTGCCTGGCTGGTTGATGGAAAATTGGTATTATGATAGTGATTTGAGGATGTGGGCAAAGAACATTGATGGTTAACAGTCTGAACACTAAGAGAGCTTGAATTAGGAGCTGGAAGTTACAGAAGTGGCTTGAAGCGTTTATTGTCCTCTCATGCCCAAGTCTCAGACTGGGCCTATATGTTCTATTATCTTAGAAACTTATTTAAAATGCAACTCACATTAGACTGGTCTTCACACAGAAGAAAAATGTCATCTGTATTCAAAGACAACTCTAGAAAAAAGAAAGCATGTCCAAAATGTGCCCATAGCTTGATATTTACTGTGGAAAAAAAATAAAATTGCTGAAATCTCCAGTGTAGCAAACAGGCGCAGCTGTCTGAGCAAGTTCATTTAAACTCAAATAACTAGTCTTAAATGGGTTGTGTTCATGAGCTTCCCCTAACATGTCTGTGTGGCTGGTATCATTTGTCTAGGGGGTTTTTTTTGTATCTTACAGGAGTTACGAAGCTGAATGTACTTATTGCCTTGACAACGTTGGGGTCAAACAAAAGTGTGGTAATGAACATGGCCATGCAGAACTGTCTTAAGTGGCCTCTTCAGTCTTTTTCTACCGTCCTTCAGCTGGATGTTGTATCCACACACACAAGTCAGCAGAATTGCTCATGTGAACCCTCTCTATGCACCTTAAAATGCTATTAAAAAGCTTCACGATTTTGATTTTAGATTGCTCGCTACAGATTTTAAACTACCGGATTTTAGTTGTAAGTGGAAAAGGTTGCAAAACAATATAAGCCATGGGAATTTGCTGCTAGTCATGTCCCAATTGACAACTTAATCTATTCCTAATCACTGTGCCCTAATATTTATTGATGGTTTCTAATTTATAGTGCAATTAATGAGAAAGAAGCATAGTCAGGAACCACAGGACTTTCATGCTGGAGTTGCTATCACACTACTAACAAGAAAGAAAAAACCTTTGAAAGTGACATCTATAAAACTTCTAAAAAAATGCTAAAATAATTAATAATGGATTTTCTATAAAATGGAAAACATTTGAACAATGCGTGCTAATAAAAATACTGCAAGAAATTAAAAGCCAGAAACTTTTTGGATAGAAAAATATAAAGAATCCATAATGTGAAAGAAGACAGAGGCTATAAAAAGGTAATGTGGAGATTCATTCATAGCAATTCAGGATTTCTCACTCAAAAATTTTAAAAAATTCATGCTTAAACTTATGAAATAGTTAAGCAACACTTTCAAAACCAAGAATGAGCAGAGGAAAAATGTATTTTAACTGCATTTCATTATCTTCCCACAGCAGAATGAGTATTGTAAAAACAATACAAAAAAACCAGACCATACATATGCTGTCTGTGCTTGTGGATTCTGCTATAAAATAGTGTGGATGTATACATACCGTATATTTAGGATGTCATATCAGAATTTTGGTGCATAAATGCCCTTCATAAATGCACCATTCATAAATAACCTTTTTAGTGCTCAAATGAGACCTTTTGTCATGCTAGAGCTAAAACATACACGTAAATAGGCCTTACTTGTTTTGCTTGGGTACGCACTTAAATCTGATATTAGTTCTCCCATTTAAAATAGTTCATTGTTTGCTTTTCTTACACTTCTGTAGCAACAAAACATCTTCCACTCTGCTTCACTCTCCTTTCTAGAAGCACTTCCTCACTGTCCGTTTTTGGTTTCTAGCATTTTGAAATCATTTTGTTACAAATAATTACAGTGGATTTGTGTGAGTGTAGAAAGAATGCAGATTGCCAGAAAGCTGGCATACTTTCTGCTTTCTCATTGACACCCAATGAATGCTTTTAGATCATTTTGTGTAAACAAAAGAATCGAAGGATAAAAATCCCTCTTTAGTGATGGAGGAGAAAATGAATCACTGGGCTTGCACCAAAAAAAAAAAAAAACCAAACCAAAAACAGAAGTCTTGAGCCTTGAGATAATTTCTTTATTTATTAGATAATATTATTCCATGGTAGGAATAAGAAGATACCCAGTGAGACCAGTGTGAGGATGGCACTGTGGGAGGTAGGTGGCAAGCAGGAGGGTCATTCAGTAAGAGAGTGGTAGATAGTCCAGTGTAATAGACTCCCATGCCTTAGAGACTGTGGCAAGAGCTTGAGCCTGGCATTGGTGACTGCATTTGACTTTGCAGTTTGTAAACTGCTACTTATACAAAAGTCTTTGTGGAACTGGGACCTAAGCTCATTTTTTGGGCACTTAGTCTCTGGCTGTCTGATCTTAAGAGTACTCGGTTCAGGCCAGAAAGTCATATGCGCATGAAATATTTAATCCTATGTTTATGCATAAGATACAAGCATAGACCAAAATGCATGCAAAAACACAAAACCAAAAATGCAAATGCACCTGTCATTTATGTATAAACTTATTTTCTTGTATTAGCATGAGATTTGCAAATATCACTTTTTAGTGCGCTATTAAAAAAATCACTTTTAAAAACAAACTAATCACTAATGTAATTTTACAAATTTTAATGTAATTTATTTTTTCAAAAGCCTACATCACCCTTTTTCTACTTGTAACAGGGCTTAATATAAGTATCTCCATGATACAGGAAATCATACACTCATTTGCTGGTTTTATGCTACATTGGTTGTTACACTGAAACAGCTAGCAAATTGTCATTTTTCTGATTGTTTTCATCAATTCTATGCACCAGATTGCAAGTAAAAGCTCCAGATATGTCTTGTTTACCATCACTGGTAATTGCCAGCATGTTTTTGGTAATTGTGTAGTCAGGAATGGAAAAAACTATTGTACTAAAAATGGAAGAAATATTACTTGACAATACTGACCTTGGGTGTTGTGCTGTGGTTGAAGAGCTGAGGCTGAAGAATGTGGTTCTGCAGTCATTCCTTCCTTTGCCAGATCACTAACTTGCCTGCAAATTCTCTGTGTAAATTGTTTGCACGATTGTCCCAGATCTTTCACAGCCTTATTTTCATAGTGGAAATGGTTGACAGCAGACACCTTTGTGTGAAAAGCTAGGGATAGATGGCTTTACAACAAAGCATTCCAGAGCTCTTTCTCTTGGTGTTCTACTTTATTAGAACTCAAAAGTTTCACAGCTTCAGGGTTGGGCTTGTGTTCAGTGAAGATACAGTGCCAGAGGTAACTGGCACAGGCAACCTACATTCAGCTAATCACCTTCCTGTTTGTACTCCTGCTACAGAAGAAGCCCCAACAAATCAATATTTGATAGGTCATCAAACAGAGCAAAGAGAGAGAGTCTTCTCATGCTAAACAAACTTTAATTGCTGGATGCTGAACACAGGATTACAACATAGTTTAACCTGTTAGACTATTAGCTGTACTCAAAAATTCACATCATGAATCACTTTAACTTCATTACATTTCATTTGCCAGTTGGAAAAAATAGCAAGTATCCAGCCCAATTCCAAATTGGTATGTGCAAACCCCGGCGTAAGAAGCACAAGGATGTGCAACAGATAGATGTCAGGCCTGGGTGGTAAAAAGAGAAGCTGTGTTCTGTGGTACTACAGCAAAATTAATATACCTGCCTCTCAGGAGGCCCAGGCATTTTAGGTTGGCTGCCTGTGAACTGAAGTTAAGTACATGCAGATGGCATTGTGGTCCACTGAGAAGACATGCTGGCTTGTATTGATGCCAGCTTAGAGATTTCCTTGCTGTGTTCCAGCTTTGCTGCATTGTGGACCAAAGGTGCTCAAAGACTCATATAAAGTCTCTTCACATCTTTATCAAATGAGACAGTAAAGCTTATACATTTCTAAGCAATTATTCCATTGTTTCTCTAGCAGACATCAAACAGATTCATGTGACAGGTCTGGATGCTGTGTAGTTTTGAGATATCTTAATTACTTATGAAAGTGAAAAATCTGGAGACTACTCTAATTAGGAGTGCTTTCATAATTAAGAACTTTACTGGCACTGGCAGCCCAGAAAGCCAACCACATCCTGGGCTGCATCAAGAGAAGAGTGGCCAGCAGGTTGCAGGAGGTGATTCTACTCCTCTACTCTGCTTTTGGAAGACCCCACTTGGAGTACTGTGTCCAGCTCTGGAGTCCTCAACATAGAAAGGACATGGACCTGTTGGAATGGGTCCAGCAGAGGGTCACAAAGATGATCAGAGGGATGGAGCACCTCTCCTATGAAGACCTGCTGAGGGAGCTGGGCTTGTTCAGCCTAGAGAAGAGAAGACTGTCTTGGCTTGGTTCTTGTCCTGTGGGTCAATCTCCTGCATTATGTGAACAGCTGTTTGGATTCTGACACTTCAGGAACAGGTGATCAATCTGAAATGTCCAAGGAAGTATTCTAATATCTGGCTTAAAGTGGTAGCTTTCTCTAATCTTGGGATAATCTACCCGTCAGTGTTAATCTTCATTTCTGTTAAGGAAGCATAAGCAAGTACTTTTAAGCTCTGAACTCTCTCTCCATTCTTTTGCAACTGTACATTATTATGTCCATTTACTGAGCTTATTTCAACCATGTCTTCTCATTTTTAGTGTTTTATCATTTTCACACTTCTGTCTCCCTGTCTTCCATCAAAATTGCTCTCTTTTTAGAACTTGTTTCAGTCATCTCCGACTGTCTATTTTCTTGTTTCATTTTCCCATAAAAAATGATCAGATTTTTCAAAGCTGATAAGGGTGTTTATTAAACTTTCGTTTTCTGGACATATGATTCAGGAGATCCTATTACAAAGAAAAAATACCTAAGTATACTGTATTTCTACATGAGAAATACAACTACAGCTAAGATCATACCAATTTCAGCTAATCTAGAGCTGTTATCATTTCATTCTTCATAAAACATTTATGCCAATATATAGAGAAGTTTCCATTTTAATAGAAGTCTTTACGGATATTACGGGTTTTCAAGCATATATGGATTTATGTTTATGTGCTTATATAAATACATCTCAAAAATTCTGTTCCAATGCTTCAGCCAACTGGCAAGGGCATTTTCTTGAGATTCCTATTTATGTGACAACATAACTTAGGGAATCTGTTTTCCAGCTTTATGCGTTATGTATATACCAAGCATCACTACTTATACTTGTCATTTTTACTTGAAGTTTTTACCACTTTAAGTCTTCTAGATAGTAATTAAGTCAACTCCTAGGTTAATATGTACCTAGGTTAAAATGCAAGTTCATCAGCCCTAGCTTACAGTTTTTACAGAATGTCTTTCAAAATGGAAGTGGAACGGAATTGTCAGGTACAAGGTCAGAGTGCTCTCATACAATCAGGCTACTTAGTCATGGGATAAGTAATTTTAAAATGCATTTTTCTGAGCAAGGACTTACAATTAACAATTGAAAATGCAGAGCCATTGAAAGTGGAGTGTAGGGAGATGACCTCTTATAGTCAAGGCAGGGAAGGTGAGACTTGAGTAAAGCTGAAAGTATATATTTGATATAGAGGTGATACAACAAATATAAAGTAAATTAACTGTAAATATGTATTTAATTTACCTATTGCAAAAGTGGATGCCCAGTAAATGTAGTATCTTTATCTTTTCCCTGATAAAGTGAATTTTGTTGTCTCATACCCCTTGAGAATAAGCAGTTTGAGAACACTAATAATATAACTGAATTTCTGACTTCTCTTCAGAGTTATAAGGCAAAGATATATATATATATATATATATATATGTATTTTAAGTCCTTCTGTTTATGCTTAGTCATTAGAGAGCTTTTTTTTCTTTTTTCTCATTTATCAATAAAAATTTCCAGAAGGTATTAAGACAATGCAGTCTGGGTTCTTGAGGGGAGACTTACATTTCCCCAATTTATGATGTTTTCCTCCTTGTGCTAAGAGAGCAAGGCAAAGAACTGGAGCTCAGCCAAATCATCTACTCAGAAAAGCCAAAATGAGAGTGCTCCTACGTTACGTTAGTACCATAAGGGAAACATATATAAACATAGACAGGATGAATGAAATAAAGGTGTTTTTTAAATTGTACATTATAGCTAATTCAAGCATGTAAATATAATCAGCACTCAATTTCCTGAGAACTCTTGAGGAAAAAGAAGAATTACTTTGTACCAAAAAAAATACTAAACAACTTATCTGACTGAAGAAAAGGGGTGACTCAACAAAACAATCAACAAGGGATAAGTACAATACTAATAGTACTTTATTTTCTTAGTTAAAAGCGAAAAGGTCAAAGCTTAAGGCAAAATAAGGCAGTCCTGTTATATTCTCCATGGCATTATGCTAAATGTAAAGCAGCCTGACAGCTTCATTGGAAGCTGCCTCCCAATGTTGTTAGTACAGAATTTTGCAATGACTGGAGAACATTCATTATTACTTTAAGGTACCGAGTATAAACCTCTCTAAATATGGAATGAAAAACAGCCAAAGCCGAAGTAAGATGTGGAGAAGTCAACTGGTTTTCCACTAAATACCAGCCAGACAATTTTCAACAGAAGGTGCACAATCTTATGCAAAACACTGATTAAAATGCTTAATCAAGTAAGCCAAGATGACAAACAAGACCAGCTGTAGAGCAAAGATTGTACCATATCAGCTGTGTACACAGTATGGCTCAGACTTGAGAAATGTCCACATGAAAAGTAATAATTGACAAAAATTGTTGTTCAAAGAGAATCTGATAAAAAAATCTGCTTTACACCACGTTGATAAGGCAGCATTTTTTAATTTGTAACATCTGAACTTTTAAGAAAAGCAGCTTTCCCTTTCATGTGAAGTTGGTCTCCTTGAGTTTTTGCACCTTTGTTCTTTTTTAAAGAATATGGTGGTTTTCTCTGCAGTGTGTCTTATGAATATGTATAAGGTAAAAGTACATTTTAATGAGTGACCATTAGCTGACTTCATATGGCTTTGTGTATAGAGAGTAGATAAAGAATAAGCATGTTGAACAAATGGCAAATAACTGTGCAACTATGATCTAATGTTATTTGCTTTCTTCTAAATGATATCAATCCTGCTTCCCCATGGGATGAATGTTTGCAGACGGATAGTGATACATACGAAGCCAGAAATGAAAACTTGCAAAAATCTCGATTCTTTGTTTATATAAGACAGACTCAATTTCAAATGAAAGTATAGCATGGGAACAGACTTTATAATATAGAAGGCTCAATAACAACTCTATATTAAGTATTGTGTTCTCAAGTGTGTTTAAAGATAGAACAAATTTCCTTCCATTCTCTTTGAATGCTCTGTTTGCCCAGAGTCCCAGCATTCTTTCACGCCTTATTGATCTAAAGCAACAAAAAATCTAAGTTCTGCTTATAATCAGATAACTAAGCCTTTTGGTTAAAAACTGCTATTTTCTATGGCCAAGAGGATGCAAGAAAGCAATGTTACTACCAATCATTTCCAGCCATCCGTGAGTTCCCTGCCTGCAAAACCAGGCATCTACTTACTGTCAAATTGGCTGTAGAACACCTTTCACCAGAAGTCCAGAAGGAAGTGTAAAATCATGTCCCTAGGGTTAGAGCAACTTCTCTCAGTTCTCATCTTGCTGCACCTCCTTTTCCAAAATATGCTCAAGCAACCCAACTAGTACTTAAGAATTCTTCACAAACCGTTATCCCCTGTGTGTCTTTGATATTATTCCCAAACAAGGAACAGTCTGAAACATTTTCATTGTATCTATTAATGTTTAATAACCAGCTTTCCCCTTTGGTGTTTATTATACAAAAAGATATCAGTATTCTCAGTTGTTAAAAATTGTAATATTTTGTCATGACTTTGCATTAGCAGGAATTTTATCTGAAAGCCAAAGTTTGCAGTTTTCTGTGACTGTAAGTGCGTCTTATCTTCCACTTCATTTCAAGACATCATATTTGGGGAGAGGTCCTTGAAAATACAAACTTTAAACCTGAAAGCAAATAAAGGGAAGTAATTATAGTATCTTTCTTTCTTAATTTTGTATTTCTGATAATATCATTGTAAGGGAATAGCAATATCACTACGCTTGAAACACTAATGGTCTCCAAAATTATGATTCTTTGACAGAGACAACCTAAGTGTTGATCTCAACTTTCTGAAAAATTAATCCCAAAGTTTCTCTATTTAGAGAATAGGGATATACTTAATTTTGTGTTCTTTCAGCACTGAGAATGCCTTCAAGAGTTTAAGAGTGATGATTATTTCTCTGCTTTCTGGAAAGTGTACGCATTCCTTTTGTGCAATTTTTCAATGGTATTTTTACATTTTAATTTTGAGGTCTTAAGAAATTGTTCGAATGTTCTTAAGAACATAATCTGACAGAAAAAAAATAGCTGATGACTTTTAAAAAGTGAATTATTTGTTATTCAGAAAAGCCAGTGACTTTGCAACAGAGTCTGAAGTTTTTCCTCTGTTGAAGTGGAACCAAAATTAACCACCTTGCACTGCATACCTTCCATGCATGCTCTTTATTCTGGAAGTAAGACCAAATTAATTTTTTTAAAGGGCATTGGACAAAACTGTGACCATGCTTGAACATCAAGTACATAATTGCCTGGGAAATGTGGACAAATAGAGGAATTTCTAAATTGGTGACGGATTATGTTCTTAATGTGGTTGTAGCTTCAATATAAAAGAGTAATTAAAACCAATTAATGATGTTGCCCATAAATCTGGCAAAGGACCAGCAGCTGAGCAGAAAATTCTTTTAGTGGCATAATCCCCCGTGGTATGATAAAAAAATGTTGTAAAGAGCCATGGGAAGGTTGTTCAGAAGTGCTACATGAATTCTTGCAGCTTGTTTTCTTTTAACAGTTTTAATTTTCAAGCTAGAATTTCTAGAAACTATGAGAAACTTGTTTTGTTCAGAATTCTTCTCGTTCTCCACTTAGAGTGAAAATATACTCATAGAGTAGCTGTGTTAGCTTATGAGTGCAGAGCAGAAAAGGCTGTGTAAAAGGAGTTTCGAGTTCCCGTTTACTTATTCTGGAGCTATGGCTTCTCTGAGCCAGTCATCATAAAGAAGTGAAATGAATTGAAACCACTCTGAGTTGTCAGTACATCACAGCTCTGAATCAACTGAAAAGCAGCACAGTGTCAGCAGCATGGAGATGGATTTTCGTTTAATGAGGCTTTTTGTTCTGGCAAGAGGAAGCAGGCAGGTGTCTCAGCAGAGTGGCTTGTGTGCCTCCTGCCCGTCGCAGGGGACCTCCCAGCAGAGCCATTGTTTTCCTGTGGCTTATGTGCCTGGGTGTGAGAGAGTGGTGAAAGGCAGGGGATAAACACCAGAGCTTGAAATCATATCCTTCATTTTTATCTGAATTGATTAATTAATTTTTATCACGTTCTGCATGATGTAGATACCAAGAAAGATTTTTGAAATATGTGCTTATGCTACTTATATTTACTCCAGTTAATGTTTGCTGTTGGTCTAGAACACCGTATGTAAAGTGAAAACAATTTCCAACCATCTAGTGTTAAAACACACCCATTGTATCTCACATTCACTCAACCTTCTCCACAGGAAGATATTTCCTCACTAGTCACAAAGCAAAAGTTAGAGAAGAAAGCAGCAACTCCCCACGTTATTCATTAGTAATATTCTGTTGTCACAAATGTTTCTTCTTCTTTTACTCCCTCACCTATTATAAAATCACCCTAACACTATCTCCTCACTGCAAGTGTTGTCTATACATTTGTTGGGCTTCTGTCATCAATTAATTTACCAAATGTAATTAAAAAGTATTAGTGGGAAAGGCAGATGAATAGGCACCAGTGTTGATGATGGACACCAAAGTTTTTCTGAACATCATAAACTTAGCCTAAGAATTTGGTGTGTCTTTTCCATTAAAATAAATGGATAAACCTTATAAATGTGGTTAAACTTAAAGCACTGGTAGATCTATAAATGGGCACTCCCACATGATTGCTTTGAGTGCAAATGTAAGGTAGTGCATCCTTGGCACCGTTCCCTAGAGAGCTCTAAAATTTAATCTCAAACAGACAGAAAAACATCCTGTAGAAACCTGAGTCAAGCACCTAGGCAAGTACCTCCATATCTAGTATTTGCACTGGATTATATCACACTTTTGTGATGTGACTTGTCCATTCCCTGCAATGCTTTGCTTGCTCCCCTCTAGGACCTGCTCAGGGAACTTGTTTGTTTATCTGAATCAGCCCGCTGAGGGCAAAAGCCCAATTTTTAGGCAGAGGATTTGTGAATACGGCCCTTTGCATATGACAAACTCTCATCCCTTGTGAGCCATCACCTATTCCACTGAGTTAACGACACTTCAATAAGAAAATCCATGAAATGGAGGAAACTGGATTGGGGTTCATGTTACCAGACTTTCAATGTCAGCACGAACATCTGTGTTTGTTTTAGAGTGAAGTAGGTACATCTTTACACCAGAACCTATTTTGAAATGAATTGTGCCCCAGAAACACCTTTTTTCCTTCTTACTGGCTATAAGAAGAATCTACATTGGTCTAGATGTGTATGGCATACCTGTACCAAACATGGCACAACTTCTGTCTCCGGCTTTTTACCAAAACCACCAAGTGCCATGAATAAGTACAGCAGGCTCCTTTGCCATCACAGCCTAAGATGGAACTGAGCTGAATGCCTTAAATAAAAATCATGGAGTGGCTTTATGTCTCGCACTTTTTCTGTAATACACGATACTACCCGGACCTCTGCCTCTCCATTTGTAACACTAACAAGGAAGCTATAAATCAAGAAAAAATACCTTCTGAAACGTGGTGTCGATGGCTGTATAAACAGCAAGCACTTGCCACATGGCAGCTGGCCTATTTTGTTGTGCATATACAGTGATTTGTGTGCACAGTAGGGACTTGAAACATGGTAGGAAATGAGATGGCGTCGCTTAAATTTTTTCACAGAAACCCTACATCAATTGCACAATTGCTCCTAAAGAAGTTATTTATATTTATGAAGTGTCAAATAATTTCCAGTTAAAAGAAATGTATTCTTCTGGGTTGTGGGGTTTTGCTTTTTTGTTGTGGTTTAGGTGTTGGTTTGTTTTGTGGTTGTTTTTTTTAAAAGAACAAAAAACACAGAACAAACCAACCAAACAAACAAAAAAAAAAAACTACCAAAATTTATTCAGGAATTATTTCTGCTGGTATTTCCAGAATAACTTGAATGGAGCTAAAATAATTGCAGACTGGATTTCTTCCTAATTAACCTTTTGATATTGTTCCTCACCAAGAATTGATTGTGGGCTAGACACTGGAACTGTGGAATGTTCTGTCCTAACTAAGTTTGGAAATTGAAAAGAGGTGCTGGTAGGGGTGACTTTTCTAAAGTTGAGCCTAAAGTATGTATACATTTTAGGTGTTGCTATTTTGTTCATTTGTTAACCCTGCATGGATTGTGACTGTGGCAGAAGCTGCTATGATACAAACCCAAATCAAGATGTGCTGGCTAGAAAAGCAGAGGCTTTCTGCTTTCTTAGTGGGTGAAGAAATAAATTTGCACGTATTAGTAAAGATGCCAATAATTAATATAAGCCCCCTCAGTGTTTATACAAAAGAAGTTCTTCAACTGGTTTTGATGGAAATTCAGATTTAAGACAATGCACATGTGCAAACACTGTGGATCAGGAGAAAAACAGCTCATAAGTGCAACGGAGACACTTTATTGGTGGGAAATGTGAAAATGCACAAAATAATTCTGGGGCAGTTATGGAAGCAAAACAAAACAAAAAAAAAGTGAACCATAATGTTGTTTATCATTCCTAGTGATCACTGAGTTGTGATAGCCAAGTTTTCAAGACTTACCTACTGTTAAAACAGTACGTGTAGGTAAAACATGAACAATGTGCTGGCTGTGATTAAAATGAGAAAACAATTAAAGAGTAGCTTGAAGGGGCTATATTTTGCCTCTGTGATTGTTGTTACTTTGAAAAGTGCAAATATAAAAAGGTTTCTTACAATTAAATTGAAGGGGAAATAACATAACATGAGCTTGATTGGTTTCAGGGTAGGAATGAAACTACATTAGGAAAGTTTGAAAATGCAGGAAGCAGACAAAACTATTTTAAAATCTAGCAGTATATTTACAGCTGACTATTAATATTTAGCTTGAAAAATATCATCTCCCTTATAGATCAGTAAGCTCAAGTACAACTATTTGTTTTCAAACATTTAAACATTTTGTATGTTTGTATGTATTCCAAAATGCAGCTGAGTGGATTCAAATAGATTAACAGTTATTTCTGAAGGATCTGTAACAAAGTTTTTGACACTTTTGCTCAACTGCCAAAACAATTTCATAATTAAAGGAGGCATTTCATATTATCATTGTGTAAGCCATGGAAGTGTGGAGGTCTGATCCACAGAAGAGAGTTTGCTCCCTAACATCCAACTGAAAGAAGCATTTTCCGTATCGGTTACTTTTGTACATCAAGTGAACAGCTCCGCAGTTTTTAAATATCTCAAAGGAGATGAAGACAAAAAATGCTGGATAGAAACTTTTAATCGCTGAACACTAAATGTCTCACTGATTTGGTATATGATTACCGTGGAGTAGTATAGTACTTGAGGACTGAGTTATGATAAAGAATTGATGTGGAGTTAGTGGGACACCTATATTTAGCTTTTACCTAAAAGCACATAACTGCAGAGCACAGGGAGTGTGCGCACTCAGCCGTGTACATTAGCTCTCACTGGCTTAACATTCTGACTTCAGGAAACATAATTACTTTAACCTGATTTAGCCCCACTCTCTAGAAAAAAAGAAAAAAAACCTACCAAAAACAAC
>VXBJ01000066.1:519156-561447 GCA_013400055.1 Nycticryphes semicollaris | reverse complement strand
TTCAGAAACACATGAGCAGTGTTGAGTCTGTGCAAAAGTTATCCAAGGATTCTTGTGCTGCATGAAACCAAGTGACATCCATGTGCCTACCCTGGGAACCTGCCCTCAGACCTGCCCCAACACTGTGGCATCCTTGCAATTTCTGAATTATCAATTGAATTCCTCAGTTGCAGGACTGAAAATAATGTTTCTTGTCTAAAGAGTTTGAGGAAAGTGGAGAAATGCTACTTACGAACTATTTCAAGGCTGAATTTCAAATTAAATCTATTTAGTGCTACTTCTGGAGAGGTTTATGACTTACAATAAGATATTTTGAGATTGTAAAATTATGAAAATGGAAAAAAATAACACTTATGATACTTGAGTCTTGTAGGCAATGGTAGATATGATAGATATATGTATTTTGCCAAATGCAGATTTATTCAGGCTACTCCATTTTCTAGCAATTTTCCATGATGTCTTGTCCTCCTGACTCAGCAGTTGTGTATGAACAACTTCTTTACTGGTACAAGATGTTGGAGTCCTACTATCTGTTAGATTTTTCCCTGCTTATTACTATATCAAAATAATAAAAAATATTTCAGAGTTCACCAATTAGTTTCTATTTCCAGGCTTTTCTTGTGGATCTTGGCTGCTTCTCCTTTCTGTTAAATTCTAGAGGGCTGCTCTTACCTTGTTTTGATGATTTATCCAAATGCGAAAATCCTCCACTGAGAGTTGGTCTGCACTCAATGAATGTTACGCTATGGAATACATCGTGTCCTAGAGAGCTTGTCCAGAGTCCCTTTCTCTTTCAAGATATGGTTTCCGCAGTTGCTTTTGTGGCAAAGTCTACTATGAAACTCTTTGATGTACTTTTAAGTTTCTAAAATGCAATTTGGCAGATGAAAAGGCTTGGGCAGCAGCTCATGCCGCGTTAGTTTTCCAGGAATGATCAGTTTGTGCTCTCAAGATGACAGCATAGTTCCTTCTAGTGAAGAATTTGGAAGCTACTTTGAAGTCATCACCAAAGTATTTGGTCATTTTCTTATTTTCTTCTCTTCACACCCCCCACACTCCCCACCACTTGCAGTTAGCTGTTAACAGAAAAGATAGTTGTTCTTACCTGAAACTCCTGCTGCAGAGGTTGCTTCTATTGGGAAGGATCCTGTGACATACAACGAAGCATCATTTGACATCACTGTCTGGGGAGGGGGGATCTAAGGTATCTGCAGAGCATCCTCAGCAATACTACACTCAAAGAGCAACTGCGTGGAAGGAGTAAATGATCCTTAAGGTGTCTCACTGCTCTACTTAGTACATCTCAGGTATCTTAGGTGTATCCCAGGTACCTCAGGTATCTTACTGTTTTGTTGGGGATTTTTAAAAGTTTTTATGATTTCACTTTTTGCACTTGTCTGTGTAAGCTGCTTGTTCCGAATATTACTTTGAATATCCAGTTCTTTCTTCTATGCGATATGATGTAGTTATTAAAATTATTGTAGTATATCATATCAAAAGGAGCGATTTAATTTTCTGTAACAAAAATGGGAATAATAATATTTTGTTATTAATTTAATGATAGTAATATTCCTTCTAAAAAGCACTGTAAGTTATCTTCATGGTTAATGTGAAATGAATAATATAAGTAGTTAACAAAGTAACATTTTTACAGGGAAAAGTGAAATTTAAGATTCTATAATATATGTAAGACATACTAATTTTTAAATGAAAATATTTTACTGTGGCATTTGTGTCACTCAAAAAGTCAGATAATACATATTATGCAGTTTAGATTCTGCACTTTAATACAGTGTAACCATTTCTCTCATGAGATACTAAATAAAATGAAAGTATACACTCATTATATGTAGTGGCCATTCCTTTCTGAATTGAAGCAGTGTAATTAATGGATTAAAGTATATTAGATCTCTTTATTCAAGAAAAAAAATACATTACTTAATTACATTGTAAGTGGCTTTCCCTGTTTTACATTGATGATGTAAGATGCATACATACAGAGAATTACTGAAGTGATCAATTATTTTTTATTCCTGAGTATCAGCAGTGTTTTCAAATATAGTCCAGTAAAATAGAGAGAAATGTTTGCTGGCCAGAAATTGCATTGTGAAATACAAAGAGAAGGGAAAAAAATTACACACGCAGGCATTACTTTATACTAAGTTGTGCAAATAAAATTAGAAATTTTTTTCTCTTTCTAAAAACATGATTCTAACAGCACCAATGAGTTTTTGATGTTCTTATCTAAAACTTATTTGCACTATGACAGTGTTGAGTGCTTTTCTCCTGCGAGTTGTTTTCCACAGTGACTGTCCTTGACCAAGCCAGAAAATGAATTTGATTTCTCTAATGCAAAAGGTAATTGGATTTCTCTTTACGGAATGCATCCCTTTAATGACTATCTCTGCTTCAGCCAATTTAGCTGCAACTGACCTGACATTGATCTGGTGATATGACTTTAAATAAATGCCAAAGCTGGGAGATGAAAGACCAACTGTCTGATATCAGAAAGAACATTTCCTGCCTCATCTTGCCATTTTCCTCAGAAAATGTCTTCTTCTTGAATGTCATTCTTATGCAACATGCTACTATAATAATTGGTCATAGAGCAACAGATTGCATCCCTCTGCCAAATATAATAAGTAAGCACCTGGAGAAAACATTTTGAAAATTGAATAAAACCTCTCAAAATACCTGTTTTCCTTGCTGTCATGGTTTCAGCTGGGATAGAGTTAACTTTCTTCTTAGCAGCTAGTATAGTGCTGGGATTTAGGATGAGAAATACTGTCGTTAGTGCACTATCATGAGTTTTGAGGGGTTTTTTCAGTTGTTGCTAAAGGCTCTCACAGCCTTTTCTACTCCTCAGACCACCCCACCAGCAAGCAGGCTGGAGGACACAAGAAGTTGTGAGGGGACACAGCTGGGACAGCTGAGCCCAACTGACAAAGGACTATTCCATACCATGTGACATCATGCTCATTGTATAAAGCTGGGTGAAGAAGAAGGCAGAGGGTGGATGTTTGGAGTTATGGTATTTGTTTTCCCAAGTAACTGGTACATGTGATGGAGACCTGCTTTCCTGGAGATGGCTGAACACCTGCCTGGTGATGAGAAGTGGTGAATTAATTCCTTGTTTTCCTCTTCTTGTGTGTTTGGTTTTTGCTTTACCTATTAAATTAACTTTATCTCGATCCATGAGTCAGTTTTCCCTTTTTCTCTTCTAATTCTCTCCCCCATCTGAACTGGGGGAAATGAGCGAGTAGCTGCATGGTTCTGGGGCTGCTGGCTGGGGTTAAACCACTACACTTGCAAATATTCATTACCATGTAGACTCTTTCTAAGAAAAAAGGTGTTAATAAAGTAATGGATTAAATCTTTACAGAGGTCTTGTTCAGCATTAAGTATTTATCAAAATATTTATATAAATAATTGGGATCTTATAAAAAACATTAAAGCATGCTCATCTGAGAAAATATTTACCTATGTAAAACAATTATTAATGATGTTATTTTGGGGTATAATCTGTTCTTTCTTCAGGCTAGGTTTAATTGAATCATAAGATCCTAGCATGTATTTTTCTATTTATTTAACTCATCATCCTTTGGACCCAGCTCTACAGGCCAATGTGATGAATACTTTTAACCCCAAATGGACTTGGAACTAAGATTTAGAGGTTGAATGTTGTTTTTAAGTAGTTACAACATAATTATGGGCCATGTGTGTTCTTTTTGATAACTGCTATAAATGTCGTTGACTGAAAGTGGTAGCTCGCACTCTGGATAGTAAACTGTATTTGTAGAACCCAGTCTATCCAAATAAATGTAGTGCAAAATAAAATCAAGAAGTGTTGATTTCAGTTTGAAGTTATTTCATTCAAAAATCTTATTAAGAGTTATTTTCAGACTAACCAAAACAACTAGTAATGTTCCACTGTGTACCAACACCAATGACAGAGAGTAAGAATTTATTTTTTTCTGTATTTTCAAGTAGGTGCTCACACCTATATCCTATAATCTGTTCAATTACTTCTTAATGTTTGCATATAGATACATTTTTCTACTCTTCTGGATCTTTTGCACAATGTACTTGATGAGTTTACTCTAATGTAATTTTCAGTGCTTTTTAGTACAGTTAACTTGAAGTAACTAGATATGAAAACACAGCTTCCCAAAGGTGGAAGCTCCTGAGGGGTATTCACCTCCCTCATTTAGCTGAAAGTTGTTTTTAATACTTTGTGTACCACCCACAAGTACTGCATGCATATGAGTCTCTGGATGGAGAAACAGATGGTTTCTTTAGATAGGAATTATGAAAATGAGAATAAATATTTCATACTTTTTAAATTTCGTGCAAGTTTTAAGGGATTTTTGTGTTTCTAGTCCCAAGTGCACTTTTCTTCCTGATACCAGGAAGCGAGAGGAGATTATAAATGGCATATAGTGCTTAATTCCCAGGCTTGCACTCCCTGGCTGCAGTTCTGATTTCAAGAGTGGAAATTCTGCTGACGTTGCTCTCTGAGAAGTGAGTCCCCCTCTCCCAGAATGGATCAGGAAGCTTTGTAGTCGTAGGGGAATGTAGCTTATGTGCTCTAGGTTGCTTGAACTTCTAGACTAGTTCCTATTTTTATCTTTGGATCTCTGGAGTTTTCCTTGTTTCTCAAGGAGTTGCGTGCACTTGTAAGGGCAGAATATGTAGGCCAATACGCTTTATTTCAAGTGCAAGTAGCACTAGAGCTACTATTTTTCTACTGTCTAACTATTAACATTATCAATGACAACAGTGTCATTTGGTTAAGTCAGCGAAAAGCTCAGTCTAAAACATTATTGATTTTTTTTCACCCTCTCTGAAGAATAGCCTTGTCTGAGACATAAGAAAGGAGATTAAGAGTCAAGAAAAATCTTAATCACACAAAAAGACTGGAAGAATAGGGAAAAAAAGGGTTAAAAGCAAGATGACATGATAAGGAGATTTCAAAGTATGTGTGACATATGTAAAAGAAAGTGTTTATAATAAAGTCTGTGTTAGTACTTCAAGGCCAGGCTGGATGGAGCTTTGAGCAACCTGGTCTAGTGGGAGGTGTCCCTGCCCACGGCAGGGGGATTGGAACTTGATGATCTTTAAGATCCCTTCCAACTCTAACCATGTTATGATTCTATGGTTCCTTTTATGACATCAGTTTAACTGTGTATTATTTAATTTTTCTCTGTAGGTCACTGATATGATGCTTCAGGACAAACCCTACCCAGACTGGGGAAAGTCTGCCAGAGCTTTCTGGAAGAAAGGAAACGTTAGGATCATTTTATTCTGGTAGGACAAGAATAAAATCAAATTATTGTAAATTAACCTTTTATAGAACATCGAAAAATATTGTCTTATAGTTGTCTGGGGCAGGAAGAGATAGAAATGGAATATATGGTTGAAAAAAAAATGAAACTTGGTCTCACAAAAAATTAAACATTACAAAAGCCGTACCTGAGTAAACAATTCCTAAAGTAGTTGATACAAAAATACAATTATTAAATAGACTGATACTGTTTCTTTTATTATACCTTTGATGCTGATAACCGAGATGCAAAATTATTGCTATATGTAATAATATTTATATGCCCCATTGTCAGTCCTTGTAATTACAGTAAGTGGATAGGATATGCGAGTGTCTTTTTGTGACCTTGAAATTAATTACAGTACTTCTTTGAATTAACACATGAATGGGATTTCAAATGGTGAGTCAGCCTCAAATTATTAAGAAAAATATTTAAAAATCAATGTGAAAAATTGCAAGGTGTGAGCGTTTACTTGACCCCAAACATAGCCTCTTCCAGGTAATTTCAGTCATTAAAACAGAAAACAAATTATGTCAGGAAAAAGTAGAATATGGAAAATGGGCAAATGGATTGAATACATCATCAATAATAGAATTATGAGCAAAACTCTAAATTAAATTTTGCTAAAAGAAGCCAGGGTAGCTCTGCTGAAAGAAAACCTTCTCTGATCTCTTAGAACTCTTTGAACATGTCATAAAAATAATGGATGAGGAAGAAATGCTTGATCTAATTTATTTGGACTTTCAAAAGGCTTTTGACAAAGTTCTTTACTGAAGGCAATTAAGAAAACTAGTAAGCCCTATGGAGTGGGCTGAACATTTAGGAATCATCTCAGAAATGTCCCATGAGAGGTATGAATAAAATAATAATTTTCTGCTATGTTGATAAGACAGGAGAGTCCATTATTTCATGTTAGAAACCGTGTTCTTTAGTTGTACACACCATATATATTAATGATGTGGCAGAATTTAAAGATGAAATTAATATTTTGACAAATGATAGCATGGAAGAGGGATCTTAGAAAGTTAGAAAAAATAACAATATTGAAATGTTTGGGTGGGGCTCAAACAGGTACTTGTCTTCATTGTGGAATGTGCAGAGGGACATTCTATCTCGGTGTGCTGAAGTGGGCAAAAAGATAAAGCAGACTAATAAAAAAACCAAAAAACGTTCAGATGGGTAACAAGTGGGATAGAAATGATTACAGAGTCATTTGGTTAAGTCAGCAAAAAGCTCAGTGTAGAACATCATTGATTTCTTTTATACTTGTCAGAAGAATAGCCTTGTCTGAAAGACTGGAAAGGAGATTAAGAGTCAAGAAAAACCTTAATTATACAAAAAGACTGGAAGAATGGAAAAAAGGGTTAAAAGCAAGGTGACATGATAGAGATATTTCAAATTTACATGCCAGAGCAAAAAACCTACTATTAAAAGTACTTAAATGAGAGAAGTTTTCACTTCTTGCAGTCTGAAATGTTATAAATCTGTATTTTCTTTCAAATGTTCACATTAATGAATACTACAAAAGTTTAAATTGGAGATAAATTAAAAATTATGGTTCTGTTCTTTGCATGATTCTCATACTAAAAGGTATTTTTAGTGGGGATTTCAAAATGTAAAGGGTGATATAAATGCATTTATTCTTAAGCAGTGAAATAAAACAGCCCTGAGCAACAGTCTACATTCGGTAGAGACATTATTGACATAGTGCACATTAGACATCAGTAAAAGCAGACTTTGTTTCCCTTAAGTTGGAAAAATAGAAAGGAGAGTTAAAGTGTTTGTAATTTTATGTATGATGATGTGGGGTAGTTGTATTTTGTTTATTATTGCTTAAGCAGTGTGATGGAAGCAGCTTCATTTCTTATCTGCCCTAAGTGAATCATCCTCAATAGCATGTCCTACACAGATACTGGTGTGCCCAAATCCTGTTATTTAGGGCATTTCCTACTGGCACCTGTTTAGCAGAGATAGTGTAATACAGTACACACTGTATTTTAATTATTCCAAATACTAGATGTGTGATGCAGAGTTGAAAGTGGTTGATGAAACAAAAATTTTAGATACACACTGGACTTGTTTTTCTGTTAACATAATTTTTATTTTTCGGTTTATTTTACAAAATTAGAAAATGTCTATAAACATACCAAAGGCAGATAGATTGTCATGAGGATGAAGGCACCATCCACTTGTTTATAACAGTTGACCATGTGACTGCTTTGTGTTTCGCATTTGGAAATGTTTTCAGCTCTCCAATGAAACTAATTAGGAAAGGTTTTGATTTAGTTTGTCACTGCCTGGTTTAAATCATTCCCTGGTAACATTGTCAACAACTGACTGCTGGTTGCTCCTGAGGATTCTGGCTGCTTTTCGAACATTAATTCTTTCACAAACAGCTCAGCTAGCTCAAAAATGTCCATTTGCAATTTGTTTTTGTCTAGCCCATCAATAAGGAGTTTGTTGGAGTGCTTTCTACTGTTTTTTTTTTTTTATGATGGCGGGTTGGGGTTTTTTTGATGGGAAGGTCTCCATTTTGGCCATTTCCAGCTCTGCTAAATGACAGCTTCCACCATCCAGAGGCCCCCCCTTGTATAACGCTGTTATGGTCTGTGTCACATGGCATAGGGGTACCACGCGAATACATACACACTTTCGTACAGATTTAAGAAAGCATGTCATCACCATGGCTTTCAGAAAGCAATGGCGTGTCTAGAAGCCTGGTGGAATTACTGGGATGGTGCAGACAAAAGAAAGGTACCCACTGGGACTTAAATATCTGCACCATCTGGCAGTCAGCTGAGGCTGTGGTAGAGAAACAACTGCCTCCAGTGCTCTGCGGTTACTGTCGCTATTGCGAGGTTACAAGCGCGAATGGAAATAGGCTGATTTATATTTTTGGCTATGTTGATAATTTAGCTGTTTTAGGAGAGACAAATTAGATATGACATGAGAGGATTGGCATTTGAAAGAAGCAACAAGAAAAAAAGGTTGTTAAATTAAGCCAAGTACAGATCTTGGACAAGACTGACAAGCCAATAGCAGTAGCTAGTGATAAGTTAAATAAATAGGACAGTATAGAACAGTAGTTATTTTTAATGTTGGATATTAAAGGAAGCAGAGAGAGAAGTACAATGTAAGAAGGCTGGTTATTTCCCAAATAATTTTTTTCTTCCCCAGGAACACTGAGTAAGTCCAGCCTATACTAAAAGTCTCTTTTTATAAGGATTTATTTATAAAGAAACCACTTCTTAAGGCAGAAGACAAATAAATACATTAAAAATTAACCAGAACTGGAAGAGAATAACCTTAAGAGAGGTCATGAAAAATTACTTCAAACAATTTTAGTGAATGGTCATGGGATATCTGTTTTTATAGTATTTATAACATTTTTCCAAGTGAACAAACCTGTGCAATACTGAGCTTTCTAGGTGGTACCCCAAGGTTTGCTGAGAGCGTAGGGAGGGCTCTTACACATCTGTCAGGGGCGAGCTCTCACAAGTGGTACCTACAGCTGGCATTTCTAAAGGCAGCGCATACTAATGCCACAGTACGTGCTCAGGTTTCCAGTCTCTGCTGCCAAGTCCCGTGGTTAAGCTCTGCCTAGTTTGTGTCTGAAATGACTAGCTCCTTGCTATATTTTCCACTGTGTCCTGCCACATTCAGTGAGGAATCAAACATAGTAGTTAAAATCACCAGGACTTCTCTGGGCTGTGTGTGTGGTTTGGCTACTAGAGGCGAGACCCAAAAGCTCTCTCTTGACAAAATGTTCCAATATTAATTGTCCTCAAAACTTTCCTAACAGGGGATGGGGAGGATGATAATGAGCATGACATGAAAAGCTCTTCATGTGAATTTTTAGCTATAGAGAAAAAGAGAACACCAACAAAAAGAAATGAGATTACTGGAAGAGAGGAAAAGAGCTGCTGGGGTCTGTGTAACTAGGGAAGAGAAAATTGATATTCAAAGGTAGATTATCAAAATGGGAGAGTGTAGCGATAACAGTCAGTTGTGCAGTTGAATATTGATTGCAGGCAGGGTGACAGAATAATATATACAAGCTGAATGTTTGAATATGCAAGTAGCAGACTTGAATCCGTTTCCGTGCTGTCCCTGGCTAGACATTCATTGTATGTGTACACAATGATCAGTCTTCTTTGCTGCAATAATGTGTCTTTGACGCGGGAGTCTTGTCTGAAATGATACAAAGCACATACCAACACGGAGGAGAAATAAAATAATACAGAGAATTGTAAATTTTTGATTCCCTGTGTTTGACTTTGCAAACTAAATAATCTTCTTTTAGGATGGATGCCCATAAGCTCTCTCTGGTGTTCTTGAATAAAAAAAACTACATGCTCAGAAATGTCTGTTAGTAATCGCAGTACTTTGGTTCAGCAAGTTAGTAATATAGGTTTAAAAGCTTTTATTCAAATTAATCGCTCAGAGTACTAATTCATGTACATATGTTATATTTATAGAGGTTATATTAAGTATTAGTTTGTGTAAGATTCTTAATTGGACAATATTTTGTACCCGGGAAGTAGAGGAAGCTTCCTTATGAGATAGACAGCCACATCTCTCACACAGAAATAAACCATAGTTTCTTTAAAAGATTTTCTACCATGCACCTATTTGAGTGGTTTGGTTTGATAATTTATATTTCCACGTTCTACGCTTTCATAGTCAAGATGATAAATGTATACTGGACAATTATGTTCTTTTCACATATATGAATGTAGTTCATACATTTGTTACAACAGACAGCTTCTTAAAACATCCGTTCTTTTCATTATAGGCTGCACTGAGAAAAATTAATTGGACATTATAACTTTGTCAAACTAAATTATATATTAATCCAAACAAAACAAACCTTTCATTAAGTTTGAGTAAAGGTTTTTGTGATGCAGGCCCACAAATAAAACTTCTTGAAATAACAAGATAATTATATATATGATATACATGCATATGGATACATATACATTATTCTCTCTTTCTTTTGGAGATTTTTAAATTCCTCCACTCGTTCTTTCATATTTAAATAATTTGTCTTGGGATAAGATAGCAACTACTGAACTGAAACCGGGATTCATCTAGAAGGAGAGGCAGATTTCTTGGTAAATAGTATAGGCAGTATAATTAATATAAGTAGTATAAATATAAAGGACATAAAAATATTTGATGACATTATTGCTTCTATTAAATCTTTTATTCCCAAATTGAATAACTTCAATTCAGAATCTGGATAAGCAAGACAATAAGTAAATTCCTTACTGTTTCCCTTTTGTCTCAATACAAAATATTCACACAGTTTCTCCATGGATAATTTATACCGGGTAATATGACTACTAATCTGGGCAGACATTGTTAAATATATTCTTAGAGGATAACACTGGCCATGAATAGTAATTGCTTAATTTATTCTGGCCGTCAGAAAGTAACACATGATTAACAATTGTCAAGAGATGACAAAAATGTTTTTGATAGCATTTATTTAGTTTCTTTGCAGGGTATTATTGGTAAACTATGCTGAAAGATTAAAATTAATTAATATGAAAAAGTGTTGAAAATAAATCATCACAACCCAAGCCACTGAACTTTCTTGCATGCAAATGGTAGTTTTTTTAAAGTTTCTACCTATTTTTTAGTTTTAATTTAACCATCTGATACTATATTATCTAAAAACATTGAATTATCTCCTAATACAAAAGGGTTTTGTTCAAACCTAACTTTGATCTTGTATAAACTCTCTAGTTCATGTCCTGAAGACTCTTTTCCCATTTTGATAGCAAAGTGTTTTTTCACTGTCTAGCACGGATAAGTCACGGTGGTCAAGTCACACCAAAATGGTTCAAGCTTGGCAACCAGATGAGTCAGATCCATTTTGGAGACCTCATTCTCTGATGCCTTCCCCCCACTCCTCAGTGCATGAAGACCATGATGTCAGTAACTCTGGGTTCTCCCATTAATTTGCTCTCCCCAGTAAGCATTTGTTTTCAGCTGGAAACATTATTTGGTCCTCTAAGATGCTTCTGCCTCCCCACTGACTTCCACTACAGACAGTACCTCCAACCCTTGGCAGAATACCTCTGTGAAGTGTAGTCAGTCCATGGGCCACCCATATGGCCACATGGAGCATGTTATTCAGGGACGGGTAATGCACTCTAAGAGAGGTAGATGCTTTGCATGACATTACTTATACATGAGCAGAGAGGACGTATCCATATGTGAGGGAGTGCGTGTGAAAGTCTCCCATCTGTCTCACCTATCAAGGAAGAAGCTCTTAATCTTGCCTGGTGCCAGTCTATATTTGGAAAGGCTGCATCATGCACTTCTCCCACTCTATTTGTGATAGCAAGAATGGTGAGGCAAATTATTCCTCATCCCACTTTTCTTCTCAGAAGGAAAAGTGTTTGAGGGAGACAAAATCAAGTTTAGGGAGCTTTGAGACCTGAAATTTTTAAAAAATACGTAATTGTGAGGTCACTAGCATAAAGATTAAGTTTGTTATTTGTCTTGCTTGAGTTTGATTAAAATGGTCCCATCCTATTTTTTTTTCTGATGGAGACTCCTACAGATAAACCAAAAACATATGTTGTTTCTTATGTGGGTTGGCAGAGAGGGAGAGTGACTGTATCGTGGCAGATTTCCTCTGATACACGTGCACATCCACATCCACACACACAACCACATGCTCAGTGCAGCAGTAGAGGGGAGGGAAGGAGCTTCTAACACCCCTGCATAAACACTATTCCCCTGGCAAGTTCTAGTGTTGAAGCATTTCATGTCCTGTCTGGCAGAAAAAAGTTCATAGAGCAATCTGGCTGAAAGACAGTGATATTGAAGAGAGAAAAAGTTCATCCATTAGCTAGAGTGGGCTTCAGGATTGTGCCCATAGACTTGATTTCCACCTTTGATTTGTCTTTAAATGCTAGTACATATGTATTTTACAGCATATCTTTCAGTTCCTCAGCCTATTTCAGCTTTTTAAGTTATATTTGGTATCTACTTGCAATTCAATAGCTGATAGCCTGTTAGAAAAAGAGTCTGGTTTTATTCCTACATAATTGCCAGATCCCTAAGTATAGCCCCCGTAATTGGATGGATATGGCAACCCATCTTCACCTCTTTTAGAAACTGTTTTATTTTATCCCTGTTAGTGAGCAAGAGATACATCACGAATAGTTACTAAAAATATTTTATCCAATGCATAACTTCAATAAAACTTAAAGTGCAGCGTCTGCAATGTTTCAGTAAAACAGTCCTTCCAAATGAAAATACTTTCACAAAATCACATTCTATGCCAAAAACTGAAAAGCTCAAATTCTTAGAAAAAAATTTTCCTTTGCAATTTTCAGAAGATTTTTCTTTGAAATGGGCAGCTGCAATTCTCAGTTCAGGCACAGGGGCAGCTTAGAGGGGATGTTGCAGCAAGTCCTCTTTTCGCACCTTCTCTTTGCTTTCTACATTTTTTTTTTGCTGAGCAGGAGACACCTCTGCCTCCACTCAGGCCCTGTGGAAGATTTTCCAGGAGAAAAGCAGAATTACTGATGGAGTTGCTTGTTCTGTCAGTGCCCTCTTTCTGCTTAAGTGCTTTCCCTTCCCTTCTCTTCTACAATATAAATCCATTTGTTATTAGCAAATACATCTTTTTCTATCTTTAACATTTGCAGCTAGCCTAGGCCTCCATCCAGGTCCGCTCTAAAAGTAGGATGAGTATAGCTGTCAGATAATATGCATTATGTGACCATGTAAGGCAGAAAAAAAATGCTGAAAGTTAAATTATAGCAATATATAATTGGATAATTGTGACAGCCACCCCAAGACAGTATTGCAATTAGATCAGCATGCACACCGTGGGCTGTTATTCAACACCAGGAGGATACTTTTCAGATTATCGAGGCAGAAATTCACTGCCTTGCATCTTTGTTTCAGTGTCCAGAGGCCTGGGAATATCACGGCCCAAAAACGTGTCCAGTTTGACTCAAACTCAAATCTCTTTGGGGAAACTTTAAAGAACCCATCAGGCAAAGACGTGTTGCATGGAGACGATGCTGCCTCAGTCAGCGGCTTTGTGCAAGGCATGCACTCTGAAAGCCCACAGAGTTCAACGGAGATCAGAAAATGAGTGCTTCAGCTGTTTGTGCTCACAGTCAGAGTTCATAGACTTTGTCATGGCTAGAATCCAGAAATCAATTCAGTTTTGTAAAATAAATGTGATGATTAAAGCAATTAAATTATTTCCCTTCCTGGAATGCTGGAGTACTTTTTAAAAATTGTATTTCTCTGTAACGGCATATTTAAATTTGTGCCTTAGAATTTGCTGATGTACTGAGCTGATCTCCTGATTCATCATCTTTCTCATATTCCCCTATTTCCTGTAAATATTGAGTATTTATACATTCTGGACCGGAAAGTCCATAGGAATACAGAGAACTATGAATGTTTTCAACATGGCAAAGACTACAAGAAATGCTGCTCATATCAAGTGT
The DNA here is from genome assembly GCA_013400055.1 of Nycticryphes semicollaris. Classification (NCBI taxonomy): domain Eukaryota; kingdom Metazoa; phylum Chordata; class Aves; order Charadriiformes; family Rostratulidae; genus Nycticryphes; species Nycticryphes semicollaris. The sequence continues at coordinate 547,634 of VXBJ01000066.1, read as the reverse complement.
TCTGTGGCTTTCAGATCCACATGAAGAATCCATTCTGAAACTGAGTTTTGCCCAGTGGAAATCAGTTCGGGAACTATGTGGTTTTAGGGCCTGTGGATATCATGTGTAACTGGAAGCACTAACACAGTGAAACTGATCCACCAATGTTAACAGGGTTGTTTGACAGTGGGAACTGAGAAAAACTCTCCCTGGGGACATATTGGATGAGCTATGTCTTCCAAAGGTTTCAGGAGGATTTAGCAGTTGTCTTCTGCTGAGCATATGATCTAAAAAGTTTTAGTCCTCTTGATTTTCTGATAGTCCTCACTGACATGACTTCTGCTGTGTCTTGGGCATCAACAGAATTTTCCAAGTAGAATTTAACAAAACTCTCACCATTGTATCAACAATTCTGCTGGTCCAAACAGGCAAACAAAGAGCAATAGACTAACCGTGGTTCCAGTGAAATCACAGCTTGAGGTCCAAACTGCTGCATGGGACTGGAAAATGGCTGTAGTGATGCTGAGTTACTTTCTAACCGGTGATGATAAAGGAAAAAAAAATAGCTTGTTATATCCAAATTCACTTATTTATGGCTAACAGAAAAATGATGAGACTCTGTCTTCTGCAATGACTGGACTTAAAGGTAGAGCGGGAAATTAGTATTTAAATGCTGCCATACATCATCCCCTATTCCATTCTGTCCCCTTCATATTCTTATACCCTGTGGCCACTATCAGAATAGAGCTATTTCAATAAAAATGAAAACTTAATTAAAACTAATGTTTCAGGATGTGCTTAACACAACTATATATATGAATGTGCACATGATTAATTAGTCTTTGTATAAAACCTCCATTTAGATGTAAGGAGCATTTATTTTGTTTCTTACTTGCTTTTCCACTTTAAAAAAAAAACACAGTAGGGTTGTAAAATTAGAATAATTTGCTGACAGCTATCTTAATCAAGACATTCAACTTTAAAGTATCTTTTTTAGGCTGGATAATATAATGAGAGTATTGTGACTATATTTGTTTTTCAAATAATTGCATGTTGGCTGTAATTGTGAAAGAAAAAGCAATGCCTAAAACAAAGGGTAGATTAAATTGTCAATAAAATCACACCAAACAGTTGTTAACAAAAGGTGCCCTTCAAGGCTTTTGGTTTCATAATATATGTTTTGATACTTTAGCATCTTTTCTCAAATGCTTTTTTAACAACAAAAAATCATGTTAGCAGCTAAGTCCTCCTTGCAATAACAGATACCAGTTAAATTTCAGACCATGCATATTTGAGGTACTTTTTCTAGCAGGAAGTTATCCTGATGAACATGATGAATTTATCATACTGACTAATCAAAGACAAGGGCTTCAGTAAACAGCCTATAAGCAAAGATACTATTAATTTGCTACTAAACCTTTTTCCATCTTTTCAGATTCTTTACCTACTGAAATGAATGGTCTTTTCCTTGAAGAAAAAAAGACCTTGACCGCAGTATACTGTTGTTTGCTTTGTATTACTGATTGTGTTGGTACGTTGATGAGTACAGTGCTGCTCCTCATGCAGACAAATAGTAAATTTTTCTGGATTCCAGTGGAAAGGGCATCAACCCTTCTTGTCTGTGATGGTTGAAGGTGTAAATAAGGGGTAAGGCCAAGCCAGTGTGACAACAGTCGGAAAAAAATCTATTCAGCCTTGAGAAAGGCCTATATTTTCAGAAGCTTTGTTCTTCATACTTTAGTTCACTACTTCCCCATTTCTTTTTTACATACTACCAGAACCTACTAGTTCTACCATAGGGTAATTTGAATTTAATTTCATTACTTTAAGAATATCTTACAATTGGGAAGATAGAGGACAAAGGCCAAGAAATTGTCAAAATATTACACTGAAGTGGAGGAGGTTTTTATTTTGGTTTCATGACTTGCTACTGCATTTTTAGTTTATGCAAAGATATGCTGAAAAAGCAGGAGACAGCAACAGAAGAAGTTATTTCCTACTTTAAAGACACTACATACAGCTTTCTCCCCGTGCTGCACAAACACTCTCTTTGAGATCATGCGACTGAGTTAGCTCCAGTGCAAACTCCTGGGCCTTTCTGGTTGTTTATACATTGGGGAAGCGCATGATGTGTAAAATGCATAGAAAGTTATTTCTTTTTTGTTTTGTTTTGGGGGTTTTTTGGTTGTTGTTATTGTTCTGTCTGGTTAGTTATGTTTTCTTTAGAAGGGTTGGTTTTTAACTGAATTTATATAATTGTTGGAACCTTAAATAAAGAAGTGCCCTAAGAGATCTGTACTACAGACCAAAAAACCCAATAGATTTATAAATTTTAGTAAATTAATTTCCTATAAACAACCACCCATGGCCATTGTTTCAAAACAAACAGCTATTAAAAATGCTCTCCTTTGGGCCCTCCATTGTGCTGGCATTTGCAGCCCAAGTCCAAGTGAGCTCTGACCCAGGGAGGTTACTGACTAGAATTCCAATTTTAAAAAGAAACACGACACAGAGATGTGCTAAATCCCTCATCTACAAATGCACATTTGCTGCTCACCGAAGCTGCATGTCAGCAAAAAAAAATGGCCCTTTACACATACTCAGCTTCCAGTTATTTGCATGCTTTCACCTGACCTCAGTTACTGAAATATTCAAGGCCCATTGCACAGAAAGCATAGGTCTTGGGCAAGGAGATAGAGTGGGGCACGTTTTCATTGACAGTAAACTAGCTGAAAATATCTTATTTGAATTTTAAATGATATATTGAGTCGAAAGAGTTGAAATTTAGGTGGGAAAAAATCATCTTCAAATTGAATAAATTTCATATGTTGAATCTGGAGGAAAACAATGCAATGGCAATGTTATTTTTGGTGCATTAGTTCTCAGGGTGAAACTTCTTTTAAAGGCAGGCCCAGAATTCTTGTTTAAACTTCTTTGCACTATTTTGTCACATGAAGTCTTACATACCCATGCTTCTAAATGTTATAAATAAAGTATAATATGGATTTAAGAGTTTCTCAGGGATTTTTTCAATGTCTGATTCAAGCTTGACCCAAGTGCATGAACATACCTCTGTTAAAAGGAAGTGTATTATGAATGTGGCCATTTTTCATTTAAACTGTGATACAGGCAGTGCTTATAGACATCTTCAGGGTTGTTTCCTCAGGTTGGCTTACTTAAGATTTGAACTGCTGCAATTTAATCTTACTTATCTTTAATAACTTGAACAGGACAGGTTATGCTTCATAGTGAAATAATTTACACCTTACAACATTATCGTCGTTTGAAGAAGACCTTAAAAACATTAAAAGTTTTACTCCTGTATGCAACTGAATTTCTAAAATTATCTGAACTACTTTAGTTTTATTTTTATGCAATGTAAAAAATGTATACTTTCTCCAAAAGCAAATGAATTAACAAGATAGAACAGAGACGAAAGCATCTAGTAGGTGATTATAATATTTCAAAGAAAGGTTACTTTATGTTTCAGAAAGGTGATGTTTGTACTTAGAATTAAACTTCTATTTAAAGTGTTGTTTAGCAGAGTTTTTCAACCCATTGTATAATTTCCAGCTCTTACTACTGGAAACGTTTCTGTGAAGCAGCATTTTGGTGTCTTCAGTTAGAAGCACCACTTTCTTCTTGTGCCACAAGACATTTCAGTGAGTACAATATATTTTGGCTGGTTTCAAGAAGCATACACTGTCTTTTAATCTATACACAACCTCAATTAGTGTTCAGGTCAGTAAGTGGGAAGACATTTATGGAATCAATCATTTTGGGTTAAGGAGTACACATACTGCAAGCGTACTAATGGAATGGAAATAATGCCTGGAACATCTCCAGAACAGTCACAGTCTCAATGGAGCAATTAAATATGTATGAAGAATGTTTGCAGTGAAGTTCAAACACATCAGCCCGAGGCTTATATTTTTGGTTTAATTTATTCACAGCCTTTCTGTGTACTGCTGCTTGATGGTCCAAAAACACTTCTGCAAACTGCCTCCTGCATCACCCATGGATCCATTGACTGACAGACACAGTGACAGTTGCTATTTTTAATCAGCATCTCAGGAGCAAGGGGGACACTCTGTAGTAGAAAAATGCAATGTTAGTATTCTGGTTAACAGTTTTTATTCATTAATAGATTTGACATCATTCACAGTATGGGAAGTAGTCTTCAGAATTAATTCAGACCCTCTTTGAGTACTTAGCAAAACTTCTTAGCTTGAATATGCTGGCATTATTAGATCTTCAAATCAGAGCTTTGCATGATATGGCCTGTATTCCATATCTTCATATCACCGCTTTTATCTTTCATGAAAGAGAAGCTTGTACTATAGCTAGAGGCTGGGGGTTTTTTATGTGTCATCATGAATGCTGGAGCTCTTTAAAAAGTTAGTTGTTATATTTTTTTATCATTACCATTCCTTGCAAAATATGTAAAAGAACACATGCTGTTTTCAGGGTCAGTAATTCTTTGCTCTCTCTACTATTTTTAGTAATAAACAAACTATTAGGGGCTTTGTGTAAAGAATTTGTTTCTTTCCATGAGTCTCAGCTCTGATTTGTCACTGATCAGAAAGCACCAGCATATTAACTAGATCATCTGTTATCATTTCATACACTATGAGTAAGTGAGATTGTCATATAACCAAAGCTTAGAGCTATTGGCAAAGCAACTGAGCAAAGATAGCCTTTTGAAAGGATTACTGGTAATGTAATTACTTGCAGAAAATGTATGGGTATCTCCCATGTGAAAACACCAGCATCTTAATAAGTTCTTAAGCAATAACATTAGTGGAATGAGAGCTTGTGTTCCCGTAATGGCATACGCTACTGGTGGATAATGGCACCGTGAGGCAAAGGCATTTGTGTAAATGCTGAGCTAGAGCCAGAAACATGCTTTTGTTTCTTTAACTAGTTTCAAGGCTGTTAAGAAACAAAACTTGCTTTCTAGTGACACTGTAATTATTTTATTAAATGCAATGGAGTTTTGAGTCCTCACAGATTTTCTTCTGGTCTGGAGAAAAGTCCCTGTTTATATTGGTAGTTAAATCAATAACTGCTAATAACAGCAACAATGCTTATGAAAAACATGTGATGTTAATATGATCCCTGTTACTTGAGATGCCATTGATATGTTATGAGACTGCCCCCAAATCATATAATTTTCTAGAGAAGCAGTATTATTTCAGGACCTGCAGTTGGGCTATAGGGTAAGCAGTCTTGGGGATGTTACAAAATCAAGAAAACTTCTGTGCTTGTGAGCAAAAGTCGATGGCTTTTGATATTCACTTTAACAATCAAGATGGTTGAATATCTGCATAGGTATGTTGAAATAAGCGCCCGACCTTCATCTGTTTGAAGACAATAGTAAAAGCCCAGTAGTCTTGAATGCAACTCTAAAATTCTCTCAGATATTGGCAGCTTTTTGTTGTTTGGGTTTTTTTCAGTTAATTGTAGGGGACATTTTTCCCTATGATATTTAATAAGCTCCATGGCATCCCTGGTTTCTGAAGCATACAATGACAGATATGCTGTTTAATTAGTTAAATCTTAAACAATTTATTTCCTCACCTCTGATAATATTTTCTTCTTGCAATTTTTGTATTTCTTTCTTCATAGTGTTGACTTATTTCTTTCCATTACTCAGCAAGCAAAATTCTGGTGCTGGGTGTTTGTTTCTCTCTGTTGTTGTGTTTTGGTTTGGTTTGGTTTGTTTGTTTCTATTTCATCTGAATACTTTTTTCACCCATTTATTGGGCTTTACTGTTGGTTTGTTGTGTTTTTTAAAGGCTGATTTTTCTGATTTGAGTAATAATAATATTCTTAAGATTTATATATTTGTAAATTTTGTATGAGAAACCTGATTGCATTATTTCTTTTGATAGGTAGGCAAATAATCTGGTTTTAAGAGTGTCAGAAATTGCATGCAATCTAAACTGTAATGTATCTTGTAACAGCAGATTATGCCTCACAATAGCAAGTTCAGTTTAATAGCGAAAGCTGATGCTAAAGTCTAATTATGTGTACTCAAAAAGCGATGCGTATGAAAAACGCTTTACCCTTTTAGGAAAATGAGTCATAACCAAAATATTCTTACCTTAACCCTCTGAGTTTACTACCCTATACTTATATTTTAAGCATCTAAATATATAAAACTGTCCCTTGAGTTGACTTACAAGAGATTTCTGGGGCTTGCAGTACTTCAGAAAATCAGACCATTTAAATATAATTGCCTGGTCAGGGATTTAGGATCCCAGCTTAAGACACAAGATGAAGTTGTATCCTAAGGCCTTTCCTTGGACCATATGAAAATTTCTCAAATTTTAATTATCTGTCCATCTGTCAAGCCATCTTAGTATGTTCATTTTTGTGTTTTCTGATCAGCTTGGAAGTAGGCAAAACATTGTAGGAGAGAAGAACCACCACTCTGTAATGCCATTATTTGATTTACCTCCTCAGTTTTATTGTTTCAGTCTTTAAGATCATTCATGTTATTTGGGTATCTGCAATGAGATAACTTGCTGTGATTGAGGTAATTCTGCACAGAAAAACTAAACCAGAGCTCCTTGAACTCAGAGAGGCAGGATTCAACTTTGGTGTCTCTCCCTGAATGAGCAGAAAGAGAAAGAAGATACTATTATCCCATTTGCAAAGTCTGACTGTATGGACATTGTATAGATGATGCCATCTAAGGTCTGGGCTTTGGGCTATTCAAAACCTTTTGAATGACACAGCTATGCTCAGTAGAACACCCACTGCCTATTAGAGCTCAGTTTTATCATTCATTTTGCAACATGAACAAAATGGAAAAACTTTACTAAAACTCTGCTTTGGCAGCAGGTGTGACTGTATTATAAAACTACTCAAAAATTAAAGAAGCGTTTCAATTTGCTACATTTTATTACACTTTTCAGTAGTAGAAGAACTAAAACTAAAGCTATTTTGAATTAAATTAATGGCAAGGTCCAAGGTGGGACAAGCTGTCGACACAGCAGGCATGCATTGCCAGCACAGTATGTTAAATGTTTAGCAGAAGCTGGGATTTTAAGCAGCTTTCACCTGTGGTATGGGGAATAGTTCATTCCAGACTTCTTGGTGCCATAAGCTGTTCTGCTATCATCTTTCTAAAAGAGATTTGAAGACATTTGACCACATGGTAAGTCCAGCGAGAAAATCGTCTTGATACTTCAAACTGGATGATGCAAACCTTTTTTTTTTTTTTTCCCTTAAGAAGTAGGTAATCTATACACTGTTTTTGAATTATGCCACATAATCAAAACCCTTCATATGCTCATTTCTTCCCATTTGAGTAAAGCAACAGAGCCTTTGCTAGTGTCATTCACTACAGAGCAACACATCCTCCTGTATTTAAACTAACTCGATGCAAATGTAGTTCTAGAAATCTAAATATCATTAAGTATTTAAATTAAGTGTTTTGTCTCAGCATTTAGATTTATGCAAATTCAGGGAAACTATCATTTGATTGACAGAGAAATTGGTAACAGCATTAGTCAGTGGAAGCATTGTTTAGCTTTATTCTCTGATGCAGCATTTTCGCAAGAGCTTGTGGGCTGCAGAAAATCCTGCACTGAATGCAGGTATGGACATTTTGCTTTGAGGGCTCCTGTCTGCAGAGGATGTATTGTGGCATTCTGCAATTATTGTTCATATCATAACTGGTGATTACCCCAGTCCTGTATAATCCATCTCTGAAGCCACCTTTAATGTCAAATGACATATTCATAAAAAAACCCAGTCATCTGCTATAGGGTTTGTGAATACTTTTCCAACTCAAAAACCAGCTGGTCTTGTATAGTATTTCACAATCTTAGAGGAACTTTAATTGTAAAGTTCATTCCTCCCTTAAACACAGCATTAAAATGGCTCCACCACAAGGTAGGCACCTGGTTTAACTTAGTACAGGTAGCCACTGCCTCAGGTGAAATAGATTACCTTTTAATAGTAGATATCAATGGGGTTATCAACCCAGACATCTCTGTGATAAATTCACAGCAATGGTTGTAAATCAACTCAATCTTTCAAGGCCTCCTAACTAGAGCTGACAGTTATTTTCAAGGCTTCCAGGAAGAACATAATGCCAAAAAACTCAGTGAAGAACTGGACAGATTCACTTAATGCCTTCTCTGTACAATGACTGAATGACCTAGGAGAAAGCGGAAGACAATACTAACAAAGTTAATCAAATCAACTAAAGAAAGCTTTCTGAGAGACTATATCTAGTCCCAAAAGCTGTCCTCCATTTTACAGCCTTTGTGAGATGGATGCAGTTATTTGCTCTACAGAGGTCTAAAAATTTGGCTGATTCTGGTCTCTCTAGTGGGTGTTGACCAACGAAGCCATGTGCATCCATCTGTTCCAAATGCTGATTTGTTTCAAAGTCTCATCAAAGGTACAAAGGCTCCCTGTTTGAGAGAAAGTGAGAAACTGCAAAATATAGCCCTTCCAAAAGGATTCCTGTAGCTGCTTTCTGTAGGCGCTTGCTGGAGACTGATTGAGCAATCGTCTAAGTGATGGGGAGACAGCCTGTAGGCTTTTATGCTTGTCAAACACAGAGGCTGAAGCATTTCACAGGAAGAAAAGGAACACATAGCTTTAAAACTGGAGGGGACTCAATCAGTGCTGGGTAAAGTGTTTAACAGAATCTTAAACACAGAATATAAATTTAACAAAATTCAGGTTAGCAAAATATCTATTAAACTCAGGGTCTATTTAACAGTCAACTATTTTGAGCTTGATATAATCATGAAAGCAAAGCAAAAGTTGATATGGCATGTGGGTCTCTGGAAGGTAAACTGGGTCAATGCCTAACCTGACCTAAATGTGGCCCCTTGGTCAACCCACTTATTCCTTGGGCAAGAAAAAGATGTTGTTCCTGACTTGAAGCCTGGCTCTGGTGAAAGAACTACCTTCTTGGATAGGCATAAGAGGTGAGATGTTGATTATCTACTCCTTAATATATTCTGCAAGATGGTTATAACCCTAAAGGAGATCCACAAGAAGATAAGGCTATGGCAGAAGCAACAAATATCTCTGATTATATCCCAGAAGGAATGAAAACTCTGCTTTTCCAGTAGTTCTCAGTTCCCACTACCTGAACTCTGGAGTCATCCAGCGGTGGGCTTTGTCCCTGCCTTTTATCCTGCTAAGTCATCCTTAGCCATTTGCATGAATCATGGAGCACCAAAACACCATCAAATCCCAGAGCCAGGAGGCCATATTACAGCTTTACAGATTAGCCTGACAATCATTGACGACTAAAGTGAGTCAACTGGACAGGTCAGGAGGAAGAAGCAGGTCTAAGATCAAACAGGCAAGAGACAGAACATGACAGCAAACCAAAAGAGTGCTAACTGCCAAGTAAGAAAATCAGCTAAAAGTGAATGTTAGAAGAGCTACTTTTTTTTTTTTTTTTTTTAATCTACAATTATTATATGGTACTGAGGTGGCAAATTGTGAGCATCTTCACATCTGTTTTATTTGCCAAGACATTAGAAGTTGAAGAGGCCAAGGCTGGAAAGTAAAGGATGACAGAATTATTTCAGGAGGAGAGGGACCTTTGCTTACATTTCATTGGGAAACCTGCAACAATTTTATTTTTTTATTATTATATTTTTTGAGAAAACCGAAACATTCAGAAATGCATCATTTTTGATTAAACTTTCATTGAGAAATGTTTCTTATCTGTGGGAAGGAATTTCTGATCAAAATTAGTGAGACACTCAGTCTCCTCAGAGTAGCCAGTGCCATGGTGATCAAATCCACTTGGATGAATGTTAATCTGAGCCCCCGCACTTCTGAATGGGGGAGGAAAGGGGAGAAGCCTCAGTCTGGCTTTACTACATCTTTGCCAAGTTCCCTATTTCCGTCAAGATTTATCTGTTTTCTGATTTCTGTTTAATATAACAAGCTAAAAGAGAGTGCAGATTAGTCTCAGGACAGAACACAGGGCTTTTTCTGAAATACTGAAAAGTTTCTGTTTGAGGGGAAGGACCATTTTCTGACAAGTTCAAAGTTTAACCAAATATGTGTCTGGACATCTTAGTGAATTCAGCCATAATGATTCTCAAGCTTTCTTGTGCTCCTTCCTTTTTGGAAGTTCCTCACGTTCATCTATCAATGGAAAAATTACAATACTTATATTGTTGCAGAACTGGGCATATAATTATCAGACTAGCACTGGCCTTCAGAAGTATTCTGGTGAGTCTCTTGATTAGCTTTTTTTGCTCATTCTACTTTCTAACTCTGTTCTATTCTTAGGAAGGTTAACTTTCCAGGTCAGAATCACAGGAATTTAATTGTGATTTTTCTTTGTCTTCTAAGAAGACATGTGTGAGCCCTCTACTGTAACTGGCTAGTTTTGTGGAAGAACACACATATGAACTTTTATTTCCTGAGCGACTTTAGAGTTGGTATTAATTCTTGAATCATCTGCAACAGGTATTATTCGTTGCAATTGCTGTAAATGTCAAGTGCTTGCATTTGTAAAGTCATCAGATGAAATTCAAAAGTTTATGCACACAAAAAAAATGCCTTCTGTTTTCATTGCATAGATTTGTTTCGGGAGGAATTGTAATACTCTTTTTGTTTGTTTGTTTGTTTGAGGCTAGTGCCATTGTTGTTCAACATTTTTATATAGGCCAATAGGATTGATTGTTGGATGATAAGATCATATGTCCTTTGAAAATGTTAATGATGTTACATGCTTGGCTACAGGGATGCCTTTATTGGAGGGAAAATATAGGAGCATAGGATCACAGGATAATTCAGGCTGGAATTCAGGATCTCAGGAGTTCTCTAGTCTCCTACTCAAAGCAGGGTCAGCTCTAAGCTGAGACTAGATAGCTCAGAGCTTTATCTGGTTCGGTCTCAAAAACCTGTAGGGATGGACACTGCACAGCCTCTCTAGGCATCTTCTTTCACTGTCTGATGGGACTCATGGGAAACAGTTTTTCCTTATATTTGATCTGAATCTCTCTTGTTTCAACATATGCGTCACCTCTTGTCCTCCTGTCATTCACTGCTGTGAAGGGGTTGGCTAAATCTTGCTAACCTCCCCAGAGGAACTGAGGGGCAGCTGTTAGATGCTCCTAAAGCCACCCTTTCTCCACTCTGAACTTGCCCACAACCCTCAGCCTTTCCTCACAGAGCAAGTGCTTCAGCCCCCAACCAGCTTAGGGACCTCCCCTTTAGTTTATTGGTGCTTTTTATGTACCGAGGGACCAAAACCTGGATGTGATATTCTGGTGATGGTCTATCAAGTGCAGAATGTAGGGAAACCTCTTTCCTGCCAGCACACATGCCCCACTCTTGCTCAGCTTGCTCTCTACTAATGCCCTTTTCTTATTAGGGTATGATTGATATTCTTTGAAAGACTTTTGACAGAAAAATGCATTGCTCAGGAGGAAAGATTAAAGCTTTTTGGATATTTTTTGTGTTGGAGTTGTTTTGGAAATACATTTAATCAAAATATAATTAACTTGTTAGATGAAAGAGCCTGCATTTATTCAAAATCCTTTGGAAAATAAAGACATTAAAGAGCAGTTCAAAACAATTGTAATTATATTTTACTTTGATAAGGTTTGCACAAAAGTAATTGTAAAAGGCACAACATCTTGATGAATGAGAAGTTATATCCCATAGATACCATGGTGTATGAAACCTGAAATAAGGAGAAATTTCTTATTCCACCAAAATACTATGTAGGTAAAATATACAGCTAATCTAGTTCAGAACATAGAAAGCTGTTATGATTAGCTTGTGCTAAATTTGTACTGTATTTTTTAATTTTGATTGTGAATAGAATATGATGTTTGAAAAGCTATACAGCCCTCCCACCTACTCCTACCAAAAGCTTTGTTTAAGAGCAGCAACATGACAGCATCTGGGCAAGGACAAAGTGTTCCATACGTTCTACATAGGTAAAATCAGACTCTGTTTTTATCCTTAGTGCTTTGTAACTAATGATCACAAAGACAGCAGGAAATTTTATGGGGCTTGTTCTTTTTTTTCCCAAAATCTTGTAAGGATAATTTTAAGACTCTGCAACGTCAAAATGCTTTGCGAAATCGTTTCGATTTTCTAAATTGTTTTTTTTAAAAAACAAATAAACCCAAACTTTTCAGTGGCATTTTCATTTTACAGTTTCTAAGTAGAACTTTTCCATTATTTTATTCAAAGATGAGTTTTGACACTTCCTTGATAAAATGTATTTGATTTCCAGTTCAAGCAGGATTTTCATTATTTTCTTAAAAGAAATTAAAACATTGAAAACTGACCTCAGTTTTGAGAACCAGCTCTGGATTCAGGTGCCTGGTATTTACGTCTTGATTATGCCTATAAACATGCCAGCTCCCACTACAGCTGATGGAGCTCTGACCAATGCAGATGGTGGCCATACAGTTCACCTCAAGTAGAAACTCTTAGTCACATGAATAATTTTTCAGACTTCACCAACTGAATTAAGGTGGGATACAGGTGCCTGAACATAGGTGTTGACTGCAATTTGAAATGCTTTAGGATATTGAAAAAGTGCAGAGGCCTGGTAGACATGCCACAAAACTTAGAGTAGAGCTTCTCTTGCAAAGTCTGGAGGTTGGCCAAGGTATTCCACAGTGCCCCAAATCACCCTAAACACATATGTTTGGGCAACCAAATCTCACATTACATCTCTATCGACTGTAATGAGAGATTAGATATGGTAACTCACATGTTGATTTCTACAAACCCCACCTGTCGTTAAGTTTCTGGCTGAATCTGAATTCCTTATAAAATGTTTTAATTGTACTGAACTAAACCATATGTAAAAATACTCTGTGGTTAAAAAAAAAAAAAAATCAGTTAATCACTTGGCTCTCACCAGGATGTAGCAGACTTCACATGTGACTTGTGAAAAAATTTTCAGTAATTTAAATGCAGAAAAGAAATATGAGTCTATGATATCCTGAAAAAAAGATTCAGTGTTGTCTATGTAGTAAAACTTCAATCAGGGCTAAAGTTTCATTAATTAGGAAATAAATTGTGAATTTAAAAAATGCTAGTAAATTCAGTAACTGGGAAATAATGAATAAAGTAATTTATAAATGAAAAAATTGGTTTATTAATCAATTAAATTTTACTACCTGTCTGACTTGCATGTTATTAATTGAGACTTCTGAAAATCAATTTGTCTTAAATCAACTATCTAGAAATCCAAATAACCAGGATCACAGATAGGCTTGAAAAATGTTCTGTTAAATCCACACTTATGCTCTTTCTTGTTTCTAGAACTAGAATTTGATAACACATTTCAACTCAGGAAAATCAAGGAAGTGTTGAGAAATACCTCTAGCTCTTGCTATAGATCTGAAGAGCCTAATTTTAGGCTCTTAGAATAGCTTTTCCATTGCCATCTAAATGCAATTGAAATGGGAGCTGCCTTCTAAATGTAAATACATGTGTTTTTTCCATTTCAAAAGCTTTCTCCCGTTATACATTGCTATGAATTTAGGACTTTACTTCATGATAACTGAGAAAAGGCAATCAAAATTATTATTTTTTTTTTTTATATATAACCAGTTTCTGTGACAGTTACTGGGGATGCTGCAAACATGGAAAGCCAAAGTCCGTTATGTATGTTTCAGCATATGATCCCATGCCTTCCTGCGGTGGCTTGCCTTTACCCTACTCTCACCAGGGACTGAGAATAACTTAAGGACTTGATAACTAGCCACTACGACATTTGTTTATGCAAAACAGAGCAGTTCCAACCAGAAAGGCTGAAGAAATGGTACCTTGTAGCACCCAAAAGCCTGGTTATTATGGCATTCAGCTGGTCTCTTTAAGACTGATATTCAAATACCTGGTCTGGATCATAGAGAATGGGTATTTGCCCCTGGCCTGTTTGCCTCATCATGTGTAGCTGAGGTGCTGCCCTAACTCCTGGCTCCTCAACTGCAGCAAGGCATGGGAATCATGCCTGGTTCTTATACAACTTCTCTCACATTACAGAAATCAGCCCTTTTGCAGGTAAATTCCATGTATTGATGAACTGCCCTTGTCTGACTGTAAACCAATTTCACTGAAAAATTGCCAGACAGGTCTATCCTAAGACACATTCAATGCTCTGAAAACATTTTTGAAAATCTTGTTTCTGTTGTTTATTGAGCCAGCTGTCTTCCACCCCCCATTCTGTTGATAGAGAAAGTGATGTATCCATCTGAAAGTAAACCAGAAAACGGCTTCCCTTTACCTTCTACAGAATTGTGAGGTTTTTTTCCAAAATGCTTTCTGCTGAAGCTAGGCAATTAACTTCTAACTTCGGAAGTTGAACATGGAGTAAAGTTCCTTGAATATAACTCATGTGAATCCTATACTACCTCGTGTATGATAGGTATTGATTGAAAATATTTTTTACAAGCAAGACCACAAACCTTCTTAAACTGTTTTCCTTTTCTGTGTCACAGATAGGAAATGGCATTTGAAACTTAAAGCTTATGGCTGATGAGTTTAATTTAAATGAGCTGCTGTTTGAAATAGATAACGCTTTCATTTTAGTAAATTAATGGTGTGGCAAAAGAAAACTCAAAGATGCTTCTACCTATAATAAAAAAATGATGCTCTCTAGAATTCTAATATTTCACCATGTGATTAAGTTACCTAATCTTATTCATTTTATTACATGAAACGTAGTAAAATGTTTCCTCTGTGCATTAACATAAATGTAATTTCAAACTTTATACAAATCTTTGTGCAAAAATCCCAAATAGCTCTGGAATCATATTGATCCACTCTAATAGAATTGCAGCTGTCACAGTCAAAGGATAAAAGTAAAGCAAGGTCTGTGGGAGAGGTAATAGGCTTCCTTTGACAAACTGATATAACTGAAAAAAATAAACTAGTGCTGTTTATATTCACAAAATTTTTTTTCATTTCTTAAAGTAAGATGATTGTTAAAAATGTAAAATCAACAATTCGGTTTTGCCAGACTCAGAGCATTCTTTATTCTCTGTGGTGTCCAGTTTCTTCAGCTCACCAGGCAGAACAACAAGCATAGACCAGAAGGCTTACCTGGGTTCTCAAAATGTGTGGTATCCACTGTCGGTAAGCATTTATGAGCCAGTCCCAATATAGAGTTCCCTTTGCTATTCCCTATTTGAAACAGAGTGTTTCAGAAACTGTGATTTCAGAACAGGTATTTCTGAACTGGCAGCTACTGGCACATACTGAATTACTTACCCGTTACTTCCAACTGTAGAATAGAAATTGGAAGTATACTCTTGTGATGGCAAGTTTTTTAAGAAAGATAACACAATTAAAAGTCTGAAATAAAAGCCATTTTCTTCTAATTGGTATTTAACTTCAGATAATTCTTTTTGATGGTAATCTACATTAATATACTTTCATCCAGCTATTTATGCCTGCAGAGCATGCCTTGGGGGTGTGGCGCTCTGAAATCTGGCCATAGTATTATTCTATCTCTCTACCACTTATTTGTTCCCATCAGAGGAACAGGCACTGTATTTTAACAAAAGACATCCAGTGTAATTAATTTTCCAGATATTCCTAGATAACTGTTGCATGCGACTTCTTCTAGGGTGTGTTTGTATTAGCAATTCACTTCAGCAGCACGCTTCTGAAGAGCATCTCCCAGCCGTCTCTCCACCTGCCATTTGGTTCATGGCATGGATTGATCTTGGGGTGCACAAGTGGGATTTCTTCCGAGTGGAAACTGCTCTCTGGGATCTCAGGTAGCGAGTGGTGGTTATGGATGGGTGCTGGGTTCAGCCCACAAGATGCAAACACTGTGGATGTGGATGGGATCCTCAGCACCACCTGTATTTCTCTCTGACGCTGCACTACCCCATAGCGCTGCAGCAAAGGCAGAGCTCTTGCGTCCCTGCTCTCTCTCCCTGCAGAGCCCCATCCCAGCCAGGGCAGGAGAGCAGTGGCCAGCTGGTGGCTTGAATCCCTGCTGCTCCAGAGAGCCCAGATGCTTTTCACCAGCAGAGCATCTGTCCCTTACACTTGCATAATTGCAGAAGTGGTGCTGACACCAAGCAACAGGCAGACTAAATATTTTATTTTAAATGGCCTTAGAGTTGCTATTTTTGACAGATTTAATAACAGAACCCTTCCTAATTAAAACAAGTGAAATAAAAAGTGTTGGCATTTGCATATGAACATCTGCAGTAGCATTGTTCTTTATAGTTATTGTACACTGTGGGACAGTATGTTTGGCCAGTGCGGATTCCGGGATTAAAAATTATGGAAAGTATTTAACTTGATGGATCATGTTTCTTTCCTGAGGACTAGAAAACATTTTTAAATATCAAAAGCAGTAAAATTTTCCCTTCTGTGTCTGATTTCACAGGGTATTTTTAACTATTTTGGCACATTCATGAAAAATTGACATTATAAACCACTGCAACTGAAAACATAAATAGTAATTTATAAAACATTGATTAGAATTGGCTTTCTGTTTCCTACAGTGCCATCTGAAGATGAACGTTTTGATGAATGCTGATTAACTGCTAGGTGGTTTTATTTAGAGTTTAAATGTACGTAGGTTTTATGCCAGTTAATTTTCTTTATTTATTTTATTATATTTATATATTTTCTTTATTAGTTCAAGTATATATGTTCATTTCAGTACTGGGAAATAGGAATACAGAATTTATGATCTTGTTTCTTTATTAATGTGTACTTCTGTCCCAAATGTACATAGTATTAAGCAATACCTGGAATTCTTATTAGTGATATTTAACAGTTTTTAAATAACCTGGTTTAGTGGCAATTATGTGTGGATGTGTGACGAAAAGTTCTCCTGATGCTGTGTCACACAAATCTAAGAGCTACTTCAGACTAAGCACAGGTAGGTTTCTTTCTGGAAAAAGTGTAGTCAAAGGGCAAGGTACTGCTTTTTGCCTCTTGGAAAAGACAAAATGAAGATGAGGAAAACAGACAAAGTTTGTCTTTCATCTCTTCAGTTGATCTTAGCAGAACTCTTGCTATCTGATCATCAAAGCTGCAGCTTCATAAAAGATTTGGCAGAGGGTCATGCAAGACAGAAGAAAATTCTAAATAGCTCTAACAATGAGCAGCTCAAAGTTGCTGGTAAATTGAAGATAGTATTATCTTCCCCCTATGTATGGTTGTGCAAAGAATTGTATTTGATCTCTGAGCAGTGAAAAACTTCACTTTCAGTATATGGCAGTTTGACAAATGAGGTCCCATCATAGACTAGAATTTGGTTTTGCTACCCTTTGCCCTGCTGATTTAGACGCGAAGAATCAGGAGGCTCAGACTGGAAACTGTTCTTGTTTCCAACATTTAATGTTTTGTGAAGTTGTATACATTTCTTAGCCTATCTTTATCTTTCCTGGGACAAATTCTGTTCAGTTTTCAGCCCAGCACAGAAAAATAACACAGACTGTTTCTTGAGGACATGGCTGGATGGAGTCAAAGTTACTTCTGGCATAGGTCTGGAGGGGAAGTGCTATGAATGGTTTTGTGGTACTGCATTGAGGCTGCAAGAGGATGAGTCAGGGCCACATGGACTCTGCCTAGTGAATTCCTGATGTGGAGGTAGGACATGCAAAATGGCAGGACAGGGTGGCCCCAAGCAGGCAGGAGCTAAGATCACTGCAGCACATTGTGTCTTCTGTCAGCCAAGACTTCTGAGAACGTCACTAAGTTCATGCTTGACATACAGATTTAATTAAGTGGCATAGCCAAGCCAGCCTTCCAGTTTGAACTGCCTTTGTCATGGCCCATACTGAGCAGTTGGAATATGTGCACTTGCACGGGTGGTTTACCAATATAGCCAGGAAAAAAAACTTTTACTAGTAGGGCTGGTAGCAGTGCTGTTATTTTGGAATTAAGACAAAACTAAATGATGTGCCTCTCCCTCTCCCTTATATAAAGCCAGAAATTCTTAGGTTTGCATCAATATTTGTTATCGGTTGTGGAAGATTGCAAAGCTTGAGTATTCCCTTCCTCTCCCTTTCTGTCTCAGTCTCTCAAGGCAAGGACTGCATGGGCATGGGATGATGCTAGTGGCATTTCAGATGGCAGCAGTGGAATTTCACTTTGGGCAGACAGACTGCAAACCCCTGTACGTCAGGAATTCTGCACACTAAACTGCACAGGCTCAACTGTGGTGTGCCCTGCCATGTTCTTTGAAAAGGTGCTTCCAAATTGCTGGCTTCTGATGGGAGAAGTTCTTCATTTCCTGCTAGTTATGGATCTAGAAAGTTACTGATGTGTCTGAATGCAGTTACACATTCAAAAACCAACATCTGCATTGCAGATCCCAAGAATAAGTGCCCTTCTCTTTTCTCCACAGGCAAATTTGGGCTCACCCCCTCCATAAAGAACTGGCCGTTCATAAACTCAGAATTGCATGTGTGCCAGACAAAGGGAGAAGAGTTATGGACCAGTCAGCCATGGCAAGGACAATGTTTGGAGTTTTGGACTGAGATGAGGGCACGGGCAAAATAGCACTGTAAGGGAGTCTGCAGAGTCTTGAGAGTCTTCAGTGCCAGACTGAGCTTATAAAAAATCTTTTGTGAATTAACTTGTTAACATGGCTATGTTCCACATGGCAGCTCCTGCTCCTGATACTCCAAGGAGTTGAATGTCTCATGTTGTCTCTACCACTTGGAAGTGGAAACAAGATAGGCTTGCTTGGAAGCAATGGGGAAAGTCATCTTTACTTTTGCCACTATTGGGTGATGTCATCCTTTAGTAGCCCAGAATGTAGGAATGGATCCCCAAGAAAATCACAAGCACTGGATGGATTGCTCACTCCACTGGTTTTTGCGGATTTTCTTTTCTTTCACTGAAGATTTTGGATTTATCTTAGACTCCTGGAAATATTGCCTAGAAAATCCCACCCTAACCTCAGTGTTCTGGAGTCAATGAAGGCAGGTAGCTCTGGCATTTTAACTTCAGAATATTCTCTACTCACCAAAATGCATACTATTCTCATTTTATTTTCTAGGAAAAGTATGTAGGTCTCAACTGGCCCTATTTTAATTCTCTTACTTTTCCTTGCTGGTCCTCCATGTTTGTGTCCAGGTTATTTTTTCCATCACATTTTGTAAGTATGTCTTGTTTATTTAATGTGCCTGTGCTTCTGATTTAAGCTTGTTCACCTGATTTAAGTTCTTGTTCCCACTTTGGCCAGAGTTGTGCCAGAGCTTGGGCACTGGGACACCAGCAGAGAAATTTCTCAGAAAGCCCCATAAGGACAGTTTTTCTCAGAGGGCGAAGGGAAAGCACTGGCAAGAGAGGGATGAGGAAGAGCTACTTTCCTTTATAACATGATTTTTTAGTTACTTTTTTTAGGAATTGTAGCAAGGTCCAGCCTGATCTCTGGTCAAGTGACAACTCAGATGGAAAATCTGGGGAGAATTTTTGGTGCTGTTTGAAACAGCAAGAGAAGTTTAAGAGAAAGGATGCAATATTTTCAGCCCGACAGGCAGAAATAAGGCTGAGACAATATGCATGATGACCACTGCATGCGTGGGCAACGTAGGGCTGTATGGACTCTCAGAGCAAAATGTTTCCAGTGATAGCCCTGTTAGCAAAGTTTTTTCTTTAGCAGAAGCTATGCGGTGCACTGCATGTGGGCTTAACGTGCACAGGGTTTAGGAAACTGGGAGGGTGGTCAGGCACTGGAACAGCCTGCCCAGGGAGGTTGTGAAGTCACCATCCCTGGAGGTATTTAAGACACATGTAGATGTGGCACTTCAGAGCATGCTCTAGTGCCTGAGATTGTTGGATGTTGTGGTTGTTGTTATGGTGGGGGTTTTTGGGGGTGTGGTGGTGTCAGTGTGTAGTGGTGGGGTTTTGTTGGTTTTTTTTGGGTTTTTTTTTTTTGTTGGACTCAATCTCAAAGGTCCCTTCCAACCACAAAGATTCTGTGATTCTGTAACTAGGGGAACAAATAAAGCTCTCATCTCTCTTAGCAAAGCAGCCCAATACATCCTCCAGCATCACGCTGTGAAATTTATGAGCATGTCCAAAAAAAATTTCTGGACTGAGACAGAGACAGCAGGGAATATGCAGCACTGCCTACAGTGCAGGTAAGTCCCTGTATTCTGGACTTCCCTGAATCAAAGGTGTCCTGTTTTCTAAACATTACATGCAAACCTGTTAATCCCCCAGGGTTTGCATTATGCTGCAGTGACAGCCTTTTTCTGTTCACATAACTATGACCACCACTGAGCAAGCAGTAGATTCATCTCAGAGTTTTGCAAAGTTCAGGAGATCACACAGAGTAAACCTGTGGATGACACCTGTGATGGGAGTGTGTGACACCAGCTCTGAATTTCCACACCTTCAAGTGCTTTCCAAACAACTCAACAAGACTGGGCTGTCCAGACGATGGCTACTTTCTTGAACACTAGGATGCAATATGGAGACACTGTAGGTGTACGCAAGTTTTTGGGATAGTTTGTTGAAGGTGGCCCATTAAATGCGAAGGTTTTCTACTTACTATTGATTGTCATAGTGCAGAAGAAAATGAGGTGTCACAGCCTTTCTCCTCCATTACTGCCTGATAGAGGCCGCAAGGTTGAGGTTGTGAGGTCTCCTATCTGCTGTGTGGGATTGTCTCCAGCCATCACCAATGAGAAACACCTGCTCAAGCTTCTGGCCTATGTTGTGCCTATCCTCTCATAGCTTATAATATCCTGGGTGATAAAGGCTAAGTGGTTGGTCAGCTTGGTCAAAGCTTACGGTCCAAGAAATTGCTGTTTTAGAAAGGCGCAGAAGCCAAACACGTCTGGTTTGGCCCTTGTTAAGTGTGTGAGGACAAAATTACCACTCTGTTGGCAAATGAGGGCCAGCAGTGTGGATTCAGTTTGGCGTGAGTGATTTGGTTGGACAAACTCAAGACCAAACTCAGTCCTAGCTGTCAAAGATCATAGAGATGCAATCTAAACAATTACCTGCTGCTTTAGAGGTGCCAGTAGTAAAAATGTTCTTCTCTTCAAGCTTTCCCTTGGTTTAGTGTAGAACTGGGGGTTTTAGATGATTGCTGGCAGTGAAAAACACTGTCCTGACTTTTCATGACACACCTAATAATATTAAATTCTCAGTATGCAGTTGGCCTGGACAGTGGTTTTTGCAGAACTTTTTTTTTTAATTTTTATTCTTCACAGCAACCTTATATCTTGAAGAGTGTGGGCTAGGTTGCAAAGTCTGTGTTGTAGTAGCTGAATAGGTGCCCAGGGCACATACTCATTCAATACAGCAAGCTAGATCTAGAAGTGGAATATAAAAGTGTATTTCCTCTGTGAAGTAGAGAAGTTGAATTTTTCAATGTCTGATACAGAGAAGAGTCAATCCTCTCTTGCCTTTTTCCTCCTAGCTCTTCTATAAGCAGGAGACAGAGAGTTCTTGCCAGCAATGCTGTGAACAGTTTGATGGCATAGTTCTGTCTCAGGAATTTGCGTTGCGGAACAAAGGACAACCTATACTAGCCTAAATATCACAGTGTAGCTCACATTGGTTCATCTGATACAAGTTATGTCAAGTTAAATGAAGTCCTCAGCATCTTTCTTCTCTTAATCCCCAGGACATTGGGGCAATGCTGTACTTTAAAAAGAAGTGAACTGAACTCTAACCCAGACAAAGTCAGTTTATTATAACTCCAAAAGCATGTACTGTATATTTTGCTGTGTTCTACTGTCACAGGTCAAAAATACCAATGACTGCTCATTATGCTGTTTAATGCAGCCATTTCAAAAGTCTATTTTTAACCTTTTTTATTGGTTTTATGTTTTCTTTTGCTATTAGCAGCCCATTTTCTGCTCACTTCCCTCCCTATTTGACATTTCAGAATGAATAACGAAGCAGTTTTTTAAGTGCATATGCATTTCCTCAAGGAAGTCGTAGCTTGAGCACACGCGTTGGTCTTTGCATGCATGCCAATGAAGCATGCATACAAAAATGTCTACCTTTGCTTGCATAGATGCCAAAGTCTGACCTTCCATGTTTTGAACTCTTGCTCCAAAAAACAAATGCATAATTCAAGAGGAATGAAGCAGAATAATGTTGAGCATAACTCCTGGGTACATGATTCCCTTAGCAAACTACTCAGACATGAATTACGTTTCTAAACTGTCTGTGTACCAGGAAATGTTGGTTCCTCACATGGGACATCACTGCACCCAAAGGCCAGGGTGGTCTGCGTGGGCCAGCAGACGAGCACTTTCCAGTGCTCCAGTTCTTTCTGGAGAGCTTCTCATCTAAAAAAGCAAGAACATTTATCTCCATATGAATTTCAAATATGAAGGTGAAATAGGTGGGAAAAAACAGCTTTGTGGGTCACAGAAGACTATATACATGAGAGAAGTGCTGTAATGAATCATGTTTCCAAAGCATTCTGGGTATGTGCCAAAGTGGAGCCTGTAGAAAA
Source organism: Nycticryphes semicollaris (assembly GCA_013400055.1). Classification (NCBI taxonomy): domain Eukaryota; kingdom Metazoa; phylum Chordata; class Aves; order Charadriiformes; family Rostratulidae; genus Nycticryphes; species Nycticryphes semicollaris. The sequence continues at coordinate 525,220 of VXBJ01000066.1, read as the reverse complement.
GTCCATCAGATTCAGGTACTGACAGGTGAGATGATGGTAATTAAGCAAATATTTTAGGGATAAGCAGGCTTGAATATTGCTTAGGTCTAATGAAGTCTAATGTGCCTCATTTGTTTCTTTCTGGTCCAGATGCTGGAAATACACTCAGGGGATACTGTTGTGGTACCAATCATGTGTTGATTACTGAATTTATTAATTAAGAATAAAAATAAATGTTCAAAGGTAAAGGTGGTAGCAAACAAATAATTTTGTGTCTCAATATATCATGAAGAAATACAGCACATCATGCCACAGAAGAATGATGTTTAGGAGTCGTAATGTGTACACTGCTGCTTATGTGCACATTTGTTTTTCCTTCTTTCACAGACACAGCCAAGGCTGATGTATAAAAAGCAGTGCCTACAGACTGGTAGTCTGTGACTGCTGGTGTAGAGTAGCCACACTCTTATACTCTTTTGAGCATTTAGAAGTGTCATGGGAAATATTCTTCACGTTGTTTTACCACCCTCGGTAGCCGAAGAAAATGAGACTTTATTGCTGTGGAAAAAAATTCCACCCTGCCACTATTATTTAGATGTGTGCATGCATTCAGATGTTGATATGTCCCTATTGTAACACAGATTTACTGACAGCTATGGCTGCTGGGAGAAGCCTTGCTCCCCCTCAAATTATCAGCTAAATTTGCCTGCTTCCACAGAGCCAGGAATTTAACCAGTCATCACTGCCAGCTCTGAAGGATATCACCAAAGTGCTCCTGGAAATGATGCAGAGCTATTTTAGAGAGATAGCTTAGATAGATATTTTCTTAAATACCTTATTGAAAATTGTATGAATTAGCCAAATGTGTCCTCTGGAATTCTCATAGCATTCATACGGAGGCTATATTACTTTAGTAACTCACTCCTCACTGGCTTCTCAGAAATGCCATAAGATGTGTTGAAAACTTGTACAAAGGACATTTTAGGAGACACAAGGCAAAATCTTTCTGCGGCCCCCAAAGTCTGCTAAAGATTAATTTAGTGCAATGAAAATTTCTTCCATACAGATGACTTTCTGTAAAAAAAAAATTAGACTTCACAGTTTTCTATCGCTCCTACAGCTGAGAAAACCTTTCACAGGTTCTAATGTCTTTGGTGCCTCAGAAAATGTTCTCTCAAATGGCTCATTTGAATTTGGCAGAAATCATACAGTCCTTGATAAGTTATTATAGTTTACTTCTTTCTTATTTTGCTTAATTGGTTTGTGTCCTCAGTGAAAAATACAGAGTGAAGAACAAGAGTGATACACTCCAGCCTAATTTTGGAACATGCTTAGTATTAGCTACTAAATTTCTTTTGACTAAGGATACAGCTGACTGCTTTCCTATTTTGAATTAAATGATTTGTTTGTACACTTAATTTTCTTCAATCTCTTTTCATCAACAGAAAAGTACTGATAAAGCACTAGTTGACTATTAGGAGGCAGATAAAATAGAATGATGCATCTTCATTACTATCGTCATCTCTCTGAACATTTTTTTATTTTATTTTTTTTTTGGCCTTGCAGGACGGTTCTGTTTACTCTGACCTCTGTAGTTGTGCTTGTCATCACTACTGACTGGATCAGCTGGGACAAGCTGAATCGTGGATTTCTGCCAAGTGACGAGGTCTCAAGAGCCTTCTTAGCTTCTTTCATCTTGGTGTTTGACCTTCTCATTGTCATGCAGGTACATTCTCCTAATGTTTCATTTGGGCTGCTGGTGCTGCCTAGGCAATCTACTTCCGCTAGTAAATGGTGTTTAGCTAAGACTACATGAGGGTAAACAAATGTTATAGTTTGCAATCGCTATTAGTATGGGCACTTTATAAGACCATTTTCAGCCAGTTGTAAAAAATCCTGCTGGCTTTTCATTGTGAAAACATTGCTGATTTCTCTTCTTAGACTACCAGGTAAGAACTCTGTGACCTTCCACTTTCCACATTAGAAGGTGTTTTCTGCAAAAATGATATCAGAAAAAAGAAACAGAAGCTAGTTGTTTTGTAAATTCAAAGCTTCTCTTAGGAGGATGAGAGAAATTCAGCCAAACACTTCCATATTTCAAGCATTTACAACATTAGGTATACACACATTAAAGCACTGAAATAGATTAAAATTAGTATTCGCTATTAAGATTCCCCTTTCACATGAACATTACTTTGATGCCAGGTCCTTGTACTGTAACGTCTCCTGCCAGTGAGGTTAACTGGGGAGATCATTCCATGCAGTCTGCCCGATGCCTGTTCCTTTGAGTCTAGCTGTTAAGAAAGGAATCTGGGTCACAAGTATGTGGGCAAAACCCTCCTTCACGTGATGCTGCATGCTACCCTTTGCCGTTTGTCTGTAGTTTGAGCCTTGTGTGAGTAACTCCGTGAAGAATTAGGTCATTTGAGCTGAGGCAAGGAAAAGGAATGTTGAAGGCCTGAGTGACTCTTGCTGTTAGTCCTGGATGTGTTAGACTGATGAACTCAAGTTTAGCAAAGAATTTCAGAAGAACTGATGTGTCCTTTCTCTCCAATTATTACTAACTAACCCTGATAGAGGACATGGATTCTGAGACACTTAGTTCTCTTTAATGAGATATCTATTGCTTGAGTAATTACCATAGAGGTGACACTGATGGCACTCAGGATTTATCACTGCTGTACGAGGACATTAAAGCTGCATAAAGACCTATAGTTCAGTTTTATTTTCCAATGTCCACCACTGCTCAGTGCTCACTGCGGTTCATGGTTAGAACAAGGAGGATAGGAAAGGGAATACTCTTTTTCTAGTAAGATTTCTGGTGTTTTCTTTTCTCTCCCTTTGCATTTGACATTTCGTTTGCTGTTTCAAAAAGATTCAAGAGAATGTATAATAAATGATTGTACTTCACAGGGCTATAATGAAAGCGTAAATGAAAATACACGATGTATCAAGCTATACTGCATTTGATATTGTATGCAAGGAGGAGAAACAGAGTTGTCTTCATACTAAATAATTATTAAATCATCCTTTCAACTTTGAAAAATGAAGTTCCAGTAGTTTGACCTTGGAGTTGCTGAACATAGGGAAGAATTTTATTTGAAACAGCTTGTCCTGAGTACTATTTCTTATTTTTACAACACAAAGCAGGAGGCTCATTTTAATTGCACTTTTGACTGATGTTTTTGTGATGGAGTTATTTATTTATTTAAAGTTATTTATTTGGACTGTGCAAGCAAGTTGGCATGTTTTATTTACAGTGCAGTTCTAGCATCCTTGCATTGCTACTGCAATAAAGTCAAGTTGAGACAGCAAAGTATTAAATCACAAGTGAAGATCATCAGGATCATGATCCTTTGACTGAAGTACGCTTTAGAATTACATGTATCTAGAAATGTTTTCTAAAAATGTCTGTTTCACTTCTTTTTTTTTTTAACTTAAGCTTTAGTAACAAATCAGTAAAATCAGAAAAGGAGGAAAAAATAGGTTAGTATGAGGCAATTTCTGTCTGAGGCTGTTGCTTAGAGCTAGATGAAGTCTCACCTTATTTTTTAGTATAGGCATCTTCTGCCCCTCTGCATGGTAGCATTAATACTGTGTTTAGCAAGAAGAGAAAGCAATTGAGTTTGGAAATCCATTCTCAATGCTGGGAAAAATAATCACATAATTGTAAAGGATGGGTTAGCTTTCTTAATATTCTTGTAACAATATTTATCTAAGCCCTAGGTGGAGCATAAGAAAAAAACATAAAGGCTAAGCGGTCCCTGTCCAGAAAAGCTGCCTTTTTTCAATTAGGCATAACCGAGACAGACATGTGAAGAGCTGAATACAGACAGCTGAACCTTATACAGACAGTTACACACGAGCAATGCTTAAGGGTACATGCACTTTTTACCTTTGTTTTCCACCCTGCAACAAACCCTGGCTGCCTCCCAGTGCGACTGACTCCTCCAGTCCAAGTGATTCAGGGAATATCCGGTCATATGGAATATGGTCAGGGAGACAGAGTAGAAGACAGAGACTCATGTCTGCAGTGTACATGTGAAAGTCATGACTGCAAATGTATTAAGACAATCTGAGAAAACAGATCACGGGGAAGGTTACAGGACTACAGCAGGACCTCATGGGTAGTGTGGCTGGCTTCTAGCTCAGGCTGTGCTCCTACCGCTTCTGCCAACCTCACGGTGACACGTCACATCCACCCTCTCTGGGGTGAAGAAAAAGGACCCTGGGTGCCTTTTTAGATGGGTGCTGCGTATCCATCTCCACCTGATTTTAATCACTGTGTTTTTATAGTCAATGGAGAGATGAAGTACAGTTGAGGGGCTTTTAAACAGCTACAATAGGATGGCATGCAACATCCCATGCAAGATCCATGGAGAATAAACAGATTCAATGTGGTGAACTGAGAGGAACCTCTTTAAGCCAGACCCGAAAGAAACGTTATGAGGGTGGCATAGCTCGAGTCCAGCCCTGCAGCTCTGCGAGGATCCTGCTCAGCTATTCCCACAGCTGGTCAAAGAGTCAAAGTAGTCTTTCTCTGCTACTGTTTTACCAAGAAGAGTTTTTAATGCATGTCTGAGGTTTGCAGACAGAGAGATCTCCCCTTCTCCTGCTGGTGCCTGACCGTGGTTTGAAAGGAATTTAGGTTTCACTGGGTCTATGACAGTGTATCAGAGATAACAGCTAGTTTAGAGTCTTTGAGAGGCAGCACAAAGGCCTTATTCCATTCCTGGCAATCAAGGCATTTTATCCAATGTAAAAAACAAACACAGATTTATTTATTTCTTTAATATAGAGATTGCATATTTTTTCACTGAAAAACAACAGATCAAATTCAATCCAATACAGGAGAGCATTAGTTCACTTTAAAGGACACGTGCTGGTTTATAGTGGCAAAGTAAAAATTCCACAAGTTTGTTATTTTTTCCACAGTATGGAAGTGATGAAATTAGTCATTTACATAATGTGTTTATTTATGCCTGCCCTGATAATTGAGATGGCAAGATGCCAACATATGCATATTTCTGGCACCTACAGCATTCACTGCTGTACATGGGCACCATTGTATTTTTAGCCTAATTTTCAGACTGAGTGCAAGATCACATATTAAAGCTAGATATGTAGTAATACTATTATCATGTAGTCAAACTTTTTACTATCTTAATGGAAAATTCACATATTCTCTCTCTCAAAGATGTGATGGAAAAACTGTTAATTAAAGGAGTAAATATGAAAAATTAAATGAATGAATACTACAGTCCCACATTCTGAATACCTCTATGTGAGCAAATAGACAGTAACTCATGCATTAGCCCATATACCATTTTTTTTATTTATTTTTTTTCTGTTCTTGTCGTGTTCTGAGTGGCTTTATTAATGGGTAGGAGCCTGTGGTGGCTGGACTATTAAACCTCATATCTCAAGGGAAGATTAATTGTTTCATCTCTGTAGTGTCTTTTGTGAGCATTTACAGGTCTCTCCAGACTTCTGAAAGACTTTGGAGTAGTTCAGCGTGACTGTGGAGTTGCACGCTGTAGCTACCTTGCTGAGCACTTTGCAAGTCCTGTGGTGTAAATTCTTGCCACTAGTATGACTTACTGCAACTTTTTATCTGACAGTACAATCAGGTACAATGTCTGAGTGATTTAAAAGCTAGCTGAAAATAGTATCTGATTGCAAAAGGAGAATTTATCCTTCATTAAACTGAAGAAATTCTGTAGTGGCTGAGTGGACAAAACAGAAGCCACAAAGTTCTTACATCTGAGATTCTTTGAGAAAGCTCTTGCACATTAATCTTTAACCAAATTAACAAAATAATTCCATTAATATAAAATGGGAATACTCATAAATAAAGAGAGCAGAATCTTGTCCTTCTGGGTAACTTAAGCTCAAAGAGAGTTAGATAATTTACAACATTCCTTAATTTTCTTTTTTCAATAATAACCACTTTTTAAATATATCTGTCATAATGTTTTTGTATGTAACTTGTTTTAACGTGTAGCTGTAGATCACTCCTTGCTACTGCAGTTGAAAATCATCAAATCAACATATATAAAGGGTGGCCTGTCACCACTTCTTCTTT
>VXBJ01000066.1:374540-511378 GCA_013400055.1 Nycticryphes semicollaris | reverse complement strand
AAAAAAAGAAAAAAAAAAAAAAGGGCAAACAATTTGTTACTGTCTGGGAATAGTTTGGTTTTAGAAATTCACTTCCAAAAATCTCACAGACATGTCACAGCAGAGTTGGCCAAATTGAATTCCTCCTGGCAACAGCAGTCCCTATAATAAGAGATAAATGTTTTCACATCTGCTGCGGTCTCTTCAATTTACACCCTCCTTCTCACACAACTCCCAGTTTGTGTAGCAGATTCAGAGTGCAGAACTACAAGGGTCTCTGTCACTATTTATTTCCATCTCACAATCACAACTTAGATCCTTTTTAATGATAAAGGGTTGTGTCCTCTGGAACAGTGTGTGATCATGTAATTATGTAAGGACTGTTTCATGCCATACATACGTGGTACGGATAACCTTGGCCTGACATCTCCTAGTTCATGAGTCTTCACCATTGAAACCTACAGACGGTTCCTTTGATGCAGGCCTTATTTGGGTGCATATTTCCCCTAGTTCTTACAAAAAGCCAGAAACCTCAAAATCAAAAATGTGCCGTATGAATCTGATGTACCTTGTCAGGGTACTGGAACTGTTAGCTCCCAGATGTTTGCTATATGAGCTACCTGCTAATAGCAGCATGTGGGTTTTTTTCTTCCTGTGAGCCACTTCAGAAAGAGGAGTAGACATGTACTTTGCCTCTGGGCTTCACATTTGCTTGTTAACAGCTGACAGTAGTGATAATTGGAGTCATGATGACCAGTCCAAACTCCAGAGCTAAAGAGGCACTGACACTATCTGACCATTTCCCCAAACTTGGCCTTTTCCTGCCTGTCACTTCCAAACCCTCTCTACAATGTTTCCTTCTGCACCTATGCTGGGTCTTCCTCATCCCTGGTTGTACGACTTACCTCCTTACTTTTATCCAGTTCCAGCTTTCCGTCTTTGAGTTTCTCATTTCTGGCCTCCACATCTAGTGAATCCTAGTCGTCCACCCCAAGCCTGGTGTCCAACATAAAATCTCTCCTTTTTTTCCTTTGCTCTCTCCCCAGGTTAGTCTCATTTCCTTAGCCAGTGAGTCCCAACCTCCTGCTCCCATCCCCACCATCCTTTGTAACATCTCACCCTCTTGCCTTGATTCAACTCTCCCTTCCTCCCACTCCCTTTGTACAGCCTCTATCAAGCCTTTTCCTCTCTGCTCTCATTCCCCTTCACAGCATGGCCCAGGTGGGCACAGTTTTCATTCAAGTGTGTGGCTGCACATGGATATGCCAAGACTTCTGCTTGGCCTCTTGGAGGGGGCTGCTGGGGAGGAAAGAGGACAGGTCTTGGGCCACTGCATTCCTGTTAGATATAGATCTGGGAGCCCTCTGGATCCCATCTTTCCTCAGCTGCAGGTGTCTGGCTCCATATGCAGGCAGAGTCCTAGAGCTTTAGCTAAATTATTGGAAATATAAAAATTATTGACTTTCAAAAGCACCTTAAACTCTTCCGGTTTGGGGCAAATATTCACAGGGAAGCAAAAGGCAAATCTCTGACACAAACTTACTCCATGAGGCATTTCTACAAAGCAAAAAGCTTATTTTCTCTTTGGTCTTGCTCTCAGAAGTGTTTGAATGGTGCTAGTTGAAAATGTCAAAACCCTAAAACAGAAACATAGAACCGAAAAAAAAAAAAAACCAGCCTGAGGCAGACACCTGGCATGGGCTCTGTTCAACCCAAGCAGTTAAATTTGGAAAAGTTATAAGCAAGTGAAATCAGTATTTTGTACACAGGCAGACTTGAACAGTAAGCAACAGCGCTGTCATTTCTGTCTTTGTTCTAGATAGCACCTGCCACAGATCTGGGTGTTCTTGTGGTATGGGGTTGTACAAGTCCCTGTAGCAAAATAAACTCAAAAAAACTCCCTTCTCATAGAACAAACAGTTTATTGCATATTTTTCTTTAGCACTTACAAAACTACATCTGGCCGAGAAGGGGGAAAATCACCAGCATTTCCTATACAGAGTTTTCTGTCTCTGTCGCTTTGTGGTTGGGAGGGATCTGGAGGGAAGAACAGCCTCTGCCCCCTTCACCTGCTGAATGTCGTATTGACAGGGATGAGGCTCTTCACAGCTCCACAGGACTGTGCTCCAGAATCCTGACTTCATTTTTAGCCTTCACTCAGATGATGGCTCCAGCTTGACACAACAGTATTAATTTGCAGGCAAAATGCCTAGTTTGTAGTGGTGATGCTTGGAGGCTCAGCAGTTATTAGTTAGCCACTTCCATGTAATCATTTCTCAACCTCATTTTTATATTAATTTTTATAGCAGTAATACTCTTGCTTTTCCTTTACAAAGTGCTTTTAAATACAAACAACTTCGAACACTGAAAGGATGTGAAAAATCAAGTTTTCATTCCCCGTATGGAACTGGTCAATAAATTTCCACAGTGTGTCCCAATGGAAATATCCACAGTTATGATGTCTATTCTATAAAGAATGCCTCAGTGAGTATTGCTGAAGGCACTACCTGTCAGGACAATATTATCAATCAAATGCAATTATTTACTCTATTAATTACAAGCATCCTTAGTTTATAAGACACAGATTGCTATTGGAAATGCAGAAAAGAGGGAAGAGTCTTGAAAGATAGTAGTTATACTACAGATACCCTTGGGGGTGGGATAACCATATCTGTAAAGTAACACAGAACCATACCAGCATATAGGCTAGATGGGCCTCCAGGTGTTATAAGAAAATTAAATACAATTATTAATACATTTTATGGCAATATTATAGATTTGTATAAAATTCAAGTCAGAATGAGAACATGAACTCAATTGTCTCTAGTGACCTGGTTCTAAAGGTAAAACCTTGAGGTAGAAATGCTTGCGCAGAATAATACTCGTAATAAGAGAAATTCGGAGATCAGTAATGTGATTGGTAGTTGACTGTACGTTGTGGAAAACAGTTAAAGCTTTTGGTGTTGTTTTCAGGGAAGCAGAACGTTGTCATTGGTGCCAATTAGGAGCCTTGAATAATGGTTTTCTGTGAATAACTCTGTAAAATGAATGGTTTCATGATCTTTGCTTATTTTTATTAACTTAAGGATCTCCACTTATCTAGTAAGGATTTATAGAAAACAATTAAGTCTTTAGAATTAGTTGTGAGATACTATATACTGGAACTGTATCTGGTTATCAAGAAGGAAATAGTACTGCTTATTTCTTAAATGGTTGCTACAAAATATTCAAGAGTAACATGAGCGGTACTATCCTTGAATTTTGACTCAGCATTTAAAGCATAAAGTTAGGCAGCTGACTGTAGGAAATCTCAGAGGAGAAGTAGGGAAATGCAGATAAAAGGAGAAAGAAAAGTTACGAACATTTTAGGAATGAGGAGTTAATTCCTACCTATTTCATGAACTTGTTATTTTGAGTTTTTTATGAAAGGTTTGGTGCTATGGCTTAACCCCAGCTGGCAACTAGGACCACGCAGCTTTTCACTCACTCTACCTACCCCTCAGCAGAACAGGGAGAAGAGGAAGAGAAAAGAAAAAAAGCCAAACTTGTGTATTGAGATAAACACCCATTAATGGAACAGTAATGGAAGATAAAATAATACTAATATTAATGTTAAAAGAATATCCAAAAAAGTGGTGCAATACACTTGCTCCCAACCCAATGATCGATTTTTCAGCCCATCCTGAGCAGTAATCACGGATTGCTGCTCCCTGGCCAAACCCCATTTATATACCTACCGTGACATCTGTGGTATGGAATATTCCTTTGGCCAGCTTGTCCTGTCTGTGCTCCCTCTCAGCTTTGATGGGAAGCTGAAAAAGTCCTTACTACAAGCCTTACTTAGCAACAACTAAAACAATATATGTTATCAACAATATTCTCATACTAAATCCAAAACACAACAGCTACTAGGAAGAAAATTAACTCTTTCCTAGCTGAAACCAGGACATTGGGTCATTCTAAGAAGTGGTTAAGGAACAGTCAATAGTTTTATCAACTTTTACATTGATCAAGATTACAAGACAGGGAAATGTTAAGATGAGCTTTGTAACCTCAAGCCTCATGGAACCCCTGAGCTGTGTTATTCTAGGAGCTTCTGATTTTCCACAATGTTCACCTGAGCCATGATTAAAAAAAATTCTGTTCTGGACAGTGGGGTTTTTTGTAGCCCAGATCAGGGAAGTCTGTATTTTGTGAATATCTGTGATTTGCAGTTGAAAGACTATGAGATGGAACCCTCAGATCCCCTCGGCATGTGCAAGGCCTTTGCTAAAGTACGTTAGAAAATGTTAATTTTATTAATGACTCAGCTTTTGAATTTTTTCTTGTAGAGCTAGTGCAATTGTTTTTAGGCCGGACCAGAACATGTGGCCAACCTCTGCTGTCAGGCATGCTGATGCAGACCAATATTACTGTAATAATAACCTGTGGTGTGGCTCTAAATTGCTTTCCTGCATTATACCTCTCCACCTCTGATTACAGAATCTTTTAAATTGCTTGTTATAATCTGGTTTGCCCATATTTCTTTCATGATTTCATACTTTGCAGCCGTGCATTACACATGCAAACTGCATAAACCTCAGTGAAAATGCACTGATTCTGAGGGGACGTGAAAACAATAGTCTCTGTTTTCTTTTAAAAATAGGGCAACAAGAATATTGCTCTTTGGGTTCTAAGTGGGTTTACATATTTAACAGCAGAAATGCCCAGCCAGCACGCCCCTCAATATATTTTTTAGTGCATTTCTCATACCTAAGCTGCTACAATTAAGTGTGAAGTTTTTATCTATTCATTATTTTGGTAAATGTAGATTGCCCAGGACCCTCTGATGTATAATTATATGTTTGAATGAGCACAGCAACTTCACTAACAGACATTTGTTCCATAGACATGCTAGGAGAATTATAATTGATGCCTTCTTTATCACTGAATGAAAAAAAGATGAAAGTGCTGCTATAAACTGGAAGTTGAAATAAATTATGTAAAATACATAATTCACGTAATGACTGTCCCTTTATAAATGTTCGTATTAAGTAACCGTATCATTTGGGATAATTCCTCCTTGAGGAATGCAGTGAAAGAACAGCTCATTCATTATCTTGACTTGGAGAATTGCTCTAAAACAGTTCCTCTGATGAGAAGATTGAATTAGCATTTCTTTAAACAATTGAAAATAATGCTTGAATTCTATATGTTCCTGTCCAGAAAGTTTACGTAACTGTCTGCATTATATGGCTTTAACTGGTTAAACTGAATCTCCCTCCAAAACACATGCATCTACCTCTCCTTTACATGCATATACACATGTAAAAACTTGCTTTAAAACCCCACCTGTCTATTAATCACACTGAGAGAGTAATCACTCAGCTGCTGTAATGTAGCTCCCTTGATTCATTGATGCCAGTAATTAAAAGTTTTGGAGTCATACTTGGAAGTTCGGAAACCACGCTTTTATCTGCCAGCATCATACTGCATCTGCTTCTTGCTGCCCTCCTCACAGCTTCTCTGAGAGCAGGCAACATGTTATTTCCTGAAACTTTTGTCAGGAAAGTTCTTAAAAATAAAAATACGAGCTACAGAATTAAGTCTAGCACTTACAGGTGTTAAGGAGAAAGTTGCAGAACAAAACATAGTAAGGGGAAAAACACCTAAGTATGATTGTTAGTGGCAAAGATTTTGGAGATGTAAGTTTATGTGGGTAGATCAAAGAGACCCAAATTTCTGAAACAACAGGTAGTGGAAGAGACCATCTTCTGCTCCAAAAAGAGTCTGTGGATCATGGGGCACAACAACTGACCCCAAAGAAAATTCTGTGTGGAAGGAAATTAACAAGTTGTCTTCAAAAGTAGCATTGGCAGTGCTGGATTTCTTGCAGATCAAAGGTAAAGACTGAATAGAAGGGTTGCAGGAGGGCATCCTTCAGAAGGGTCTGTTAGTTTGGACAAGCTTCTGCCAAGTGCTGTATGTATGGTTTCTTATCTACACTGAATTTCCAAACCTTTTGAGGTTGTCCACCCTGTCTCATCTGTCAATTTTTTAAAATTATAATTCAGCCTTTGTGATCAGCATAGTTGCCATATTTAGATTCAAATCTCACTAGCAGAACACTTTAATTCATTCAAGGCACACCACCAGCCTCTGATTTTGTGTTTGAGATGCAAAAGGACATCCTAACAACATTCTCTCTGCTCCCAAGGATTTTGATGGGAACAGTTTTGAAATTCAAACCAAACTGTTGTTTGTCAAGACTAGGGTGAGTTTGTGCAATTAGAACTTGGTTCGCTGTGTTTTTGACAAGTTCTCCCAGGAGGTTTCTAAACATTGAAAACCTTTTAGGATGAAGTTCATATTTTCTGCATACGCTTGGCAAAGACAGATATATCACTTTGGTATAAAAAGCTGAAACTGCATTTTTCCTCTCTCACATTCATGAAGTGAGCTTTTGCATTGGGGTCAGAGAGGAAGCTGTACAGAAGAGTTATCTTCCCTAATTTTTATTCACATTGGAAGCTATATTTTTGGGTTTATGATTTTGTTCATTCTTTAAGGCGTGTAATTTATATATGCACAACATACAGAGAGTACTGGCAGCATTTCCCAAGGGATAAGAAAATGAATGGATTTTTGAGAAAGGGGGGGGGCAGATGGGAAGGGGAGAGCTTATGTAAATAATTTCTGCAACTATTAAGTTACATACACTCTCTGTAATAAAGGGATATTTCATGTCACTGAACGGCAGTCAATGACTAATGTAATGCTGTGGTCTTTATGGGAGATACAGTATAATAATCCAAGCAGCACACAAGTTTTATACAGCCTCTTATTATTACTGAAAAGAATAAAACTGGTAGAACTGTACTTACATAGGGAGACTGTTGTTTTCTTCTTTTTCTCAAAGTTCCTTTAGGCAAATGATGTACAATACAATGAAATAAGGGTATCTCTTGACAAAGATCTTATAGTGGTTCTTAGCAACTGGATTTTTCTGTAATTTTTTTCTGTGTGTTGAAGACAAGTATGTTTGGTGTCTGATTCATAAAATTATTTTGTAATAAAGGAATGCTTTCTTTTAGAATTTGGGAAACTATATAGTATAATAGACTAAGAGAGTTAGAATTTAATCCACTTACAAAAATGCACTGTATATCACTTTGAGGCTTTGATCCAGTGCTGTGTTCTGTACTCATCAGAAACTGTCAGAGCCTGGACAACTACCGATGTGATTTTACCTCTCATTTTATCATTCACAGCCTCCTGTGTTAAACCTGGGGGGCAGCTTTGTATTCATATCCCTTTTCCGTTATCTGGATGGTTGATGAAGACCCAGTTGCTGTTCAGCATCTCAGTCTCTGAGAGGATGCTGTAAGGCAAAAAACCTTTTTGGCCACCACAAGCTGCTGAGGACTCTGAGCTGGCCGTTTTAGTTCTGTGATCAGACATACTTTCCTGGCTCTGTTATTACTGAATTTGAGAGTCTGTATCTCATACACCAGATGGAGTCTGTATCTACACCAGCATAGTTAAGAAGGATCTTTTTGTTTTCATAGATTTGTATTTTCTAGGAACTCAGCCAGCTCATTTCTACCAGAAGAGCAGGCCATTCTCTAAAAATTCTGTTGAGATAGGTAGTGCTTTGCACTGAGTTTTAATTTCAGGTGGCGAAGGGAGATGCTCCCACTTGAAGAGGGTGCACCTCGCCAGAGCAGCTCAGTTAGCGGTCTGCTGTTTAGATTCCTGACCTGGTGAAGCATTCAAGGGAAACTGTCTCAACGTGGTTATTAAAATTATTATGATTCATGGAAAAAAAAAAAAAAAAAGTAGGTAAATCATGAAAAACACAGAAAAGGTTTTCAGAGGTCATCAGGCCAGCCATTGTGGTCAGGTAGGTGCTATGTATTCTGAAGACCTTCAATGTGAGAATGGACATCTGCTGTATAGCACATACTGACAAACTTAGAGTGGCTCATTGGGCTTCTGGAGTGGGACTCAGCTGAAACACCCTGAGTGTGATTCAGCTTGAAGCTTTGAACCCCTAAATGCAGGTGGCTACAGGGGAGCTAGCTGTATGCTAGTTCCCATCCCCGTGATGGCAATCTAATTTGCCTAATAAATATTAAAAACTGATGTGGCAGCATGTATAATGCAAGTAAACACAGACAAAATAAACACCCATGTAACATATATCCATTTTCACTTGTATTCTAGATTGTTGATGAAAGTTTGAAAACACAGCCCAGAGATACTGAAAGGCAAGAGAAGCTGATTCTATTTTGACATACAATCCTCCTAAGCTTTAATGAGTTTCCTTGTATTCTTTTTTTGCTACCCACATGTGTTTATGTAATGGCTATGCAAATCTAATGCATGTGTTTCGTAATGCCACCCCAACTGATACCAAACAAGCTGCTGTTCCTTCTGGAACAGATGTGCCTAATGGCCACACCACAGCTTTTGAAAGTAAAACTGGAGGCAGAGTGTGGGCGTGGAGGAGGAGTTCAGGAAAGGGATATGTTGCCTTCAGGAAATGAAAGCAAGTCATCCACAAGTACTGTGTCCTGCAGCTGCTACTCCTACTGGCAGGCTAAAACTTAGGACACAGAAAACTATTTCAGCTTCAACTAAAAAAGCAAGAGAGAAAGGTGGGAAGACTATCTATATCCCATGTTACTGTTGTTCCTGAAACAAAAACTTAAGTGCAGATAGCTAAATTTTGTGAAGTCATCGTCTTTCAACATTTGCACAAAGTTTCCTTTTTATATACTTATATATTAAGTATATTAATTAGCACAAGTTATGAGGAGGAAAATACTTTTGGAAAAGAGTTATTACTGATTATTTTAAAGGAAAGGGAATTTGCATGGGCTCGTTTGCAAACTCTACATTTAAATTTATGAGACGCATTTCTCCCTGTGTTCCATATTCATTCACTGTTTTTACTTTCTATCATCTTCTTAAGCTCTATTAATTTTTTCAGTATCAGTCAAATGCAGCATATAATCCCGCTTTTTCCTTCAATAGAAAATTACTGTTACTGTCTCACTGCCTTAGTCACATCAAGTTGAACCCTGCACAAGTGCCCATGTAATTTATAGTTATAGCTAAACCAAAACAAATTGGTTGAAAGTTGCAAACTGAGGCCATCGGTCCAAACCTGCTGCCTCAGACTTGATACTACATCGTACTTAATATCAAAGGGCAAGTTTATAGTTTTGTTTGTAACTGGACCCAAATTTTCTCACCTGAAGGAATTTTGTTCTGAACAGAAGAGCTCTACGGTCATCCATTTCTAACACTGAGGCAGCTGATTTTCTTTCCTTCTACAGTGAGAAAGGTATCATAATCGCCTTGCTCCAGATACTGTTCGTTTCTGCAACACCATCTTTATTATGTTGCAAAGCTCATAGTGAGGAAAATATCTGTTCAGGTATTTTACTGCAAATCTATCTTCTTGGGTTTAGGCAGCAGTAAAAACACGGTTTGGATATCAGGCAACAAGGAAATTAATGTATGTGGGTATTTGGAAAAAGAAAGGAACAACATGCTTTTTAATGCAGCTGGAAGTATCTGGAGACAGTTGTCTTAATGCAAAATTACTTCAGAACTCTAAGTGGAGCTCACTGTTCTCAAATAGATATAAATGGCATTAACAGTCTGCAAATCCTGAAATGCTCCAGATTTCATATTAGTGTTGAGCTGCAATGTGGGTATATATTCCACAATGCAATGGTACGTGCATTAGTGCATAAATACTTATATTGTTGAAGAGGATTATATAGCAATGTATTTTAAATATGTTTTTATTCTCCACATCATAATCAGGCATTTGTTCTTCTAGGATGCCAGAAAGATTGACTGCTCTGTCATAAGTGATTGCCCTTGACAGCAAGCTGTACTCTCAGGAAATCTGTAAATACAAGTATTGCATCTTATTAGTGAATGCTCATTTCTCCCATTCACCACAGAAATAGCTTTCAAAAAGTGGGTCACTGAGGTAGTTAGAAGAAAACATTATGACTGACTTGCTGGTGGTTTAGGGAAGTTTCATGTAGGGAACAAGACAGAGTTGCTTTTCAGGAACTGACACCTTTGTCTTTTACAGGTACACAATATTGTAACTCCACCAATTTATTTAATGGCTTGTAAGAATTAACTGGAAAAGCTTACCTGGTGTTTCTCATCCAGAAGAATTACCTGATAGCTATTTAGCTCAACCAAGGTCAGACACGAGTGAGACAGTAAAGCAAGAGTAAAGGCTTACAAATATTGGAGATACACAGACACAAAGTAAAAGATAATTTATTTTTGAGCCGCATTTTTTGATCAGTGCTTTCAGCAGTTGTGAATACATAATCAACAGGCAAGAGTAAGTTACGAAGAAGAGAAACCTCACAATGTCACTGAGATATGCAAAACCTCACATTTGTTTGATGGAGAAAGCAGTGGACTTGCTCCCAGGACATCCAGGATGTGCACACAGTCTTCTTCATGATGTCTGCTGCACCTCTGGCATGGATATAGTTGTTTCCCCTTGCTCATCTTTGGCTCTCATGAGTAGCTAGAACTTGAAGGGTAGCTTTTAGAAAGAACAGTACTTGCCCTCAGCAGAAAATGGTGATTTGTGTTGCTCCTAGCCACCATACATCTCAAGATGAGACACCTTCTAGTGTCCATCCTTCCTTGTGCACTGGGTTTTTTTCAGACACAGTTATGGCTGGTTAGATAGGTGGGTATAAGCAATAGTGACTTCATTGGTCTGGATGACAGGTAATCCAGGCTACTGAATACATGACATCCTCATGTTTTCTCATAGCACAGAAGAATTATAAAGGAGACTGAGAAAGGAAAAAGCTCTGCAGCTGATAGGAAACTGCACAGGGGAAAGTTTCTTTAAATAGAGAAAAGATTCATAGCCTGAATTTACAGATTGGTAGAAAGAGCAGCTGTCATACAGACAGTCTGTACCTAGAGTAGTTAAAGATCTGAAGGGATTTGAATATGAAAGGAAGTGCCCTATGTTTTATTTGATCAAAGAAAACAGTGACATGGTCAAAGAAACAGACTAGGAGAATGGTCTTTGCAGTAGCATTTCTGTATCGATGGAGAACAACTGCACTTGTGAAAGCCAGAGGGAAAGATGCCAGTGTAACTGAACAGCAGGTGATGAGAGCCTTGATAAAGATTTTAGCTGCGGGGTTTGATAGGAATTGTCATATCTGTGATGTGTTATGCAGAACAGATCTGCAGTATCAAGGCACTACCAGGTTGTAAGGAGTGAATAGAGGATGATACCCAAGCTATAGTCACAGGGGAGAGAGAGGGAGTGCCATCTATCACAAATCAGGCATCTGCCAGTGAGTATAGGCCCAGGATACAGGTCTTTCAGTGAAATGCAAGCATTTCTTATTTTAGGTGGTCTGAAATTGTGAGATCACTTTGCATTTGCTGTGGAAAAACTAAATATCAATTTGGACATTCCAGTAACAAGGGTCACTGTTTCGAGGACATGTGCATACACAGCTTTGTCTAGGCTCAAAATGCATTAATATGTAAATTCAAAGTGCAGAGGCCCAGGGCTTGTTTGGGACTGGGGTGGCCTGGAAATTGTTGCCTTTAAATAAGCAGAAATGGGTAATAGACTAAAGGATTCTGTAATGATTTTTTAATTGAAAGGTTCGTTCAAGGTCAAGCACACGCATAAAAAGAGGCTGTATTGCTGCTTTAACTCTCAAGGAGGGAGTTATTGTGTCTTATTATAATTTTCTCAAATAAGGGAGAAAATGAGCAAGACTTGTAGTGGTAGTTCTAGAAAAAGGCCAGGAGCTTCAAGAAGCTAAGCGAAGACTCAGGAGGAGAAAAGCACAAAGGTAAAGAGAACAACAACAGGGTTGTGGGTATCTCCATGTCTTACATTGCCATATAGTCAGGGATAGCCCTTCTGTACCCATTTCTGGGCCTGGAAGCTGTTTTCAGTCTCAGCTTAGCAACTTGGAGCTCAACTGAAGCAGTTACTCCACTGTTACAGTGGATTTCCTGTATTTTGAATTCTTTATCAAGACTAAGAGATAAAAGGTGTTAACTGTGTCTGCAATCAGGGACTTTGTGCCACAGTTCATGGTGGGTTTTTTTGATTGTTATTGCGAATAACAATCTATGCAGGTGAAACCAAAACACATGAGCAGATCAAATAATACTTTCTGGATTTGAAAACTATGAATAGCTTAGCAGTGACAGTGGCAATAAGAAGCAGGAGGTCTTTTGAAAAATAATGTTTCATCTTTCACTGTGTGAGCTGAGTAGCCCCACTGAAGCCATAAAAGTATACACGTGGCAATATTAAGTAGTAGATGTATATTTTTTTGTTTAGTGAGGGCTAAAAACTGCAGTGTCTATCACGCTTCCTTCTTTTTTAGGCAAAGAACACAAGGCCAGAAACTAAGCAGTAGGTTTGATCTCACAGGCATGAAAGTGAATTCTAGTCATGGCTGCTGAATTCCCTTCTCATGTATGTTTGAATGAAATATTAAAATGATGTTTGTGCTGTAGCAGCTCACAGCTGCAGAGATCTCAGCTGTAGACATCACTGCAAGTTGCATCACTGCAGTGAAGTTAGAGATAACCACAGAGGAAGTTAGGGTAACCACACAGAGCCTTTGTCTCTGAATTCCAACTGTTCATTTCCTACTTCAAACACTTGCAAAAACATATAGCCATTGCTTCTCATTAAATTTCCTCTAGCTGTCTGCCTGTCTGCCATGTTCTGAGAGTTGAAACAAACCTATCTAAGAGATGCAAAAATACCTGAAAATGCAGAGTCTTCTATCTCATAAGTTAAAAGGATTTTAAAACTTGCTATAGGCAGTTTCTGGAACAAGAACACATATACCCATTCATGTATGCATTTTCTCAGTTCCTTCCCTCTGTTTTTGCTTATTTATTATTCTGAGGGGTTTAAAATACAAATGTGTTCCTAGCGCTAAATACAGCACATATCATCACTACTTAAAGCAGAAATATTCAGTAAGTGTTTTTCCTCTTTCATGATTGTATCTGAACAGCGTTTATACTATTTTTAGTATTATTTCATATTTATTGTGTACCAAAGACCTATGAGCTACATTCAGACAGGAGGAGAGATGAAAGCATGGCACATTTGTTTGTTATAAACCATTATCAGCTTTTAATCCCAGTCTCACCATCACTGTGGCACTTTTCCCTGGGTGGAAAGGGGCTGGTGGCTGAGGGATGTGGGGTTGCGTGTGAGTGAACCACGGGATGTGGTCTGCAGAGGGATGGCATCACCCTACCAGGCAGCTTATGATCCTTGCTGAATCCTGCCAGCACCTGATCCTGGTCCTCCTCTCGGAGGCACAGCCAGGACCTGCAATAAAAAACACCAAGTGGCAAGGAGCAATCCTGCAGCCAGCCGAGGCGCTGGATGTTGCCCATGTGCCCCTGGATTGCCTCACTGGCAGCTGACCAGGAGCCCCAAGGCAGCTGTGGGTCCTAGCTCAGGGTCAGGATAAGGCCTCCCCATGCAATGCCTTCTCTTTTCCTCAGGTGATGGCAGAGAAGAGCCAGATCTTTGGCTTTGATGCTCAGTTACCATTATTAAAACTACCTGCACTTAAAGATATACCAAGTCAATGTCACCAGCTCCATTTTAGGGTCTTAAACCAATAGCCGGCATTGCAGTAGAGAATGTGTGCATTTATTTGGCTTGGGGAACTAGAAGCAAAGGGAAGAAAATCAAAATACCATGATCTCCTCTTCTGCAGCATCCAGTTTTGTCTGTGCTTCTGGGTTTAATGAGGCAGCTGATGGCAGTCAGAGGTGCTCCCTTTGCCCATTGCAACACTAGGATGAACCCCTCTGTGATCTTAAATTCATCCTCTGGCTGCCCTTTCCTCATGACTGGAGTGAAATGAGGCAATAACCTCATTTGATTTGCACATCCCACAAAACTTGCCAGCAAGGTTAGAGATCTCTGTGCAGCTGATTTAAGCCTGCTGGGTTTGGGTCAGTTTCTTCTTCATAAACTGCACAGAGGTAAGCTGCAGACCCCCCAGGCTGAAAACCACCGAAGTGGATGAATGTTGGAAATTTGGTGCTGATGAATTTAAAGAAGAAACAATTCGTTCATGCAGTATGAGAGATACAAATATGAGCTAACAGCATGGCTGTATGGCTTTATGTTTGAAACTGTGGTAGTAGAGTTATATTCTAAATATGCTTTCGGCCCAGTTCCTAATGAGATCCCAGATATGGCAGAGTACAGGCACATCAGCAATAAGGACTAAAGCTGATCAAGTGAACTTCACGTAATTATGAGCTGAGAACTTAAAGAACATAGTGTGTGTCACTCATGTCCCAGAAGTGAGCACAGACTGATAGGAGGGGACATGGAGAGAAAATACCATGTGTGAAAGCACGATGCAGACCTGAGCTGTGCTCCAAAGAGGGAAGCTGTTGGATTTATGGGCTTGTACGTTCATGCTATTAGTGTAGCTATTAACAAACGACGTAGATCATTCCTACTAGGCATCTTGAATTTCTTGGAAAAATGGCTTTCTGGATATTGCTAAAATTAAGTTGTCTTTTCTTTGCTAGGAAGGAAAATAATGGTAACAGTCAAAAGATTTTGGACAACACTCTTAGTATCTAGACAGCAAAATGGCCACTTTGTTGGGTTTGGATTTGACAACCTGATGTTGGCATTAATCCGAAAAGTTAATAGTCATCTGCGCTTCCCCTACACAATACTAATACAGATATGTGTCTGCAGGAGATAATGGCACTGCCTGGACAGTACACACTCACACTTACCAAAGCTGTGAGCCAAATGAAGCCCTGACGGCTACTTAAGCACCTAAACCGAAGCTTAATTTTCCTAAGTGCTGTAGCTGTTGTGGCTTTCATGGCAGTCAGTAGGTTTAACTAATTTTTTTAGTTTCCTTTTCTAAATACTGCTTTCAAACGCACTGTATTTTCTTTTGTTTCATTTTCTTGTTATTGTTTTATTTTGTTTCCTTATTTCCAGTGGGATTGTTCTTATATAACAGATTTTATAATCAGTCTGGTAGAGGTGTTACACTCAAAACATTATTTATGAGTGACGAAGAAATACCTTATAGATAAAGCCAAGAATTCATTATTAGTGTCATTTAAATTATATCAGTGTAAAGGAAGAGTCATGATTAGTTGAGATCTAATTATTACAGAAAATAATACTTCTCTGCAGAAAAAGTTTCAGTAATAATAAAAATGTCAAAATTATATATGCACTTCTTAGTTTCTTCTGTTTTCCTGGTGTTTTGGACACCCTCCCCCCTTCTCCTGAGGATTCTGGGTTGGACCCAGGGATTTTCAGTCTGGAGGAGGTCAGTGTGTCACTGGCATCTGGAGTCCTTTGCTCGAAGGGTTATGATGGTCCATCTTGATGGTTTCTTTTTCCTCTCTCTAGAATCTACTTGATGTAATTTTTGTGTTTGCTAACACACTTTTAGAACTTGCATTTTCTTCACTTATCTGAAGCTCCACATTGCAGCCAAATTGATTGTACACAGCAGCTTTCATGTATGTCAGATACATCTTTGCTCTCCTTGTTACCCCTAAAAGCAGTTTTGTCCAGCCCCAGGTCTGCATTTCTTTAGCTGACCACTGGTGAGTAGTTTATAGCCGTGGGCTGTCCAGTGCCAGCCTGTGACTATCTCTTATCATCCCCTCTCTGCCTTCCCATCCTGTGTCTCCTCTTCTCCATGGCTCCCATCCTGTGTCTCCTCTTCTCCAGGGCGGTATTTTGGTAGGTGGTGGGCTACATAAATAGTGTTAAAAGTTGTAAAACCATGGTGGTACCATAAAAAGGATAAAAAAATCACAACAAGTTAACTGTAGCCACCTGGACAATTAGAGAAGTTGCTGTTGTGGCCGAACCAGGCCAAAGTGAAGCTGTGGGCAGGTCAAGAACAGTTCAAACAGGGCACACTTGACAAGCCTTGGTCCTGAGACCTTGCAAACTCCCTACAAAGCCTGTGACCTCTAACTAGCAATGGCAACAGCACAGTACAGTGCTATAGGGTAACAAAGGTCATGGTACAATTGAGGCGTGCATCAAAGTATGGGGTGTATGCGTAGAAAACGTGAAATAATGTATATGTGAAAGGTAGCTGTAGGTTGAAGTGTCAAATATGTACTTTTCTAATGGGCTCTCCACTCACCTGTCTCTTATAATATAAACAGTAACACACCGCTGGGGTTAGATCTCTCTGTTTTGTTCTTGTTTTATGAAATATTTTCCAGTCTCGGTAGTTGTTTACTGAAACAAATAATACAGTAAGTTGCACATCTGACAGAACTGGCATTCTAGTTACTCATTACCAGGTAATATTCTTACAGATCAATAAAAATGCTGAACTTTTTTATAAAACCCAGATGCAAAGACACAGCCCAATACAAAATTCTGTACAGATTGTCTGTAAATCAGCAAAAGGCACTGCAGGAGCACTGGGGCAAGGCAAGAGCAAGAGGTTGGATTTATGGTCCCATGTTTACTTATTTCTAATGCAGAGTCCGCAGTTGTCCATTTGTTTATCTTCAGGAATAAGTAATGTATGTCTTCCTATTTATTCCTGGGTGAAACCATACATGAATTAACATGAGACACAAGCCCAGAGTTATATATATTAGATACTGTGAACTGAGAGGGCACACTCATGAAATTTTTATCTTTGGGCACTTTTTGAATGTCTACCGCCTGGAAGGGGGTGGTTGCAGGTGCAGTGTAAGGATTGTGCAGCTGGGCAGTTATTACCATAGCTCCTACTCAGGATTGCATGCATTGCATTAGTGATAAGGGAAAAGGAGAACATCCTTATTTCTCCTATCTTCTGCATCTGTAAATTGGCACTTTCTGTAGCACTGTGGCCATCGAGAACCAGGTGCAGAGGGTCAGGTTTTCTCCTTGCTTGTACTCCTGTTAATCCATTTAGCTCAGTATCATGATATGTTAGCACAAATCAGCTGCTGTTAGTGTTTGGGCCATGCTATTCCCTGCTGATGAAATTCCTCCATTTCCCTTCCGTTGTAGAAGCTTAGCAATTTTTGGAAGTTAAGTCGTATATATTGATTTATCCTTCAGAGATGACACTTAGTTTTGAATAATTTTAATTTTTTTATTTTCGTTACCCTGGTAGGAAACTTTCCAGCCTTATAAAATGGAGGAGAATTGGAATTGGTTCTCTTGGGGAGATGGCTGTGCTGGAATGGTTTTCACGTGAAGGAAGCACAAGTCACAAAGCTCCCCACATTTCAGATTCCTTTATCATACTTCTAGCAACTCAAGTGGTTGTTGCAGTGGCTGGTGGGATACAAATGCAGGTGTATGCCTGGGAACAGGGCCAGTATATCTTTTTAGCAGCAGATCACCAACAGACTGCCATGCAGAGAGTAACCACTCTGGCAGTAATTGTACTGGTTATGACACTATTGCTTGACTTTCCCTTTTGACTGTAATGATCCATGCTGTTATAACCATTTTCAAGTGACCGATGGTGGATGCAGAGAACCAAGCAAAAAAAAAACTCCTTTAAATGCAGCTCCTTCTCGGCTGTGTAACCGCATGCTACCAAAATGTGCATAATAATTGGTAAGAGCTTCCACATTTCCAGGATTACTTTGTCAGCTGAAATACAGAAGTGGAAAAAACTGTGTTTGGATTGATTCAGGCACCTTATGCTGAAGGGCCTGCACTTGCAGGGGGTGTTTATTTAGACATTTTAAGGCCAAATACTGAAAACACCCAATCAGTTGAACAAGTAGAATACAAATATATGAAAGGTCTGAAGTGATCAGGCTTCATTTGCCAATTTCTTGCCCGTTTGCCAAGTTAGTAATGGAAGTCATAACCGGTATTACAACGTTGCTGTATAGGTGTTTGTAAGCTTAGGTTATTTTGTGCTGTCAGCTGGTACAGCGGGTTCAATGGTGTCATTCTGAAGTGAACTTTTAAACACATAATTACATGGAGCTGAAGTAAAAATCATATTGTAATATCTGATATAAACAAGGTATTCTATTTCAAGTGGTTAAAGTCAAACTTAAAGTAAGGAAATCCAATAATGGGAGGCTTAAAATTAGAACCTTTCATTTTATTAATTTAAGCCACTTTAAAGGGCAAAAATAGACCATGAAAGCTTTTATTTAGGCTGTAACTATTCTTTTTTTTTAACAGGACTGGGAATTTCCACATTTTATGGGTGATGTTGAAGTGAATCTTCCAGGCTTGCCATCTGCACACATGCAGTTCAAAGTACCCTATTTCCAAAAGATCCTCAAAGAGGAATATCACATACATATAACAGGTATGTAATCTTACAGATGGTCACACAGCGAGCTGCTTCTGTGTAACAGGTGTATGATAACGTGTTTTTCACTCCATACTTTTTCTCTGTGTGTGTTGCCCAGATTACTATTTCTCTATCTGTTTATCTGTCTAAATCCAGATCATCTATATATAAGCATCTTGAGGAAATGAGGAACCTGTATCTTACGAATGAGAGGGGCCTCCTGTTCTTTATGGATTTCAGCAACTTCTTGTGACACTAAGTAATATCTTCTGTAGCTTCAGAGATCTTTTATCTAAAATTATGCTCCTGGGGAATTAGTGACTTATTTAATTTTCAAATCTCTTATGTGTTCAGATGCCTTTGCTATGATTTATGCTGATATCTTTTCATATCTTCAGTCATTCTCATCTGGCAAAGGCCACTCATAACCGTACTTCAATCAGTCATCTAACCAGAAGCAGACAGTTAAATAACCTCAAATAAAATAGAATTTCAGTTATTCAAATGGATGGTATATATAGATAAAAAGTACCTGATCCTTGCATACTGTGAGATATTATTTTAATAACAGTAGGGAATGAAAAAGAGAAAAAGGTTAAATAGGAATAAATATTTTGGTTTTACCTTCAGGCTACGCTCTCTCTATATTGGGAAGAGGTGGATAATAATGGATAGCAAAGGAATGCAGGTGTGAATAGATAGGGGTCTTCAACTGCTAATATAAACAATCACAGCACATGATAGTGAACAGAAATAAGATTGATGAGAGCATCCAATGACACAACCATATGAAACTCCTGCAGTGCAGGGACAAAAAGAGCATTCAGAGATGACACAAAGGTAAGGCCAAGAGCTAGCAGGGGAGTCACAAACCCACCAGGCAGCAAAAGACAAGGGAAGAAAATGTGCTGGGGAGGAAAGAATGATGAACCCAGGACTCGGTCAAGACAAGCTAAATGAGGCCTCAGAAAAGGCATTTTCACCAGAGAAGACAGAAATTTGAGTGATCAGATTGAAAACCAGAAAATAAGATAAAATGAGTGTGAAAATTACCTGCTGGCTATTGAATGAGGGAAGGCGAACGGACCAATAACAAGTACAGGTGAAGGGATGGAAAGTTTTTCAAAATTGTCAAAATTGGATGTGGGTGCCCTGCTGGAATACTGGGAGAGAACAGCCAGCCAGCAAGGACTGGGGAAGGTCTGAGTGAAACTTTTTGAGCCACTGTTAGTTTATAGAACTGGATGAAGTAAACAATTCCATGGTCAGTGACTAGAAGGTGCAGAGTGAGAGAAGATGGGATGTGTACATGATGAACATGTTTATCTCTCCCAAGTGACCAAAAAGGGAGGAGAGGAGGAAAAAAGAGCATAAGCATCAAATATTTGATGAGAATTATAGGCGTGGTATTTAGGAAGAATGGAGAAGATTTTTTTCCTCCTTCTCAAGACCAGAGGAGAAATTTGAAGGGGCTCAGTCCCACAAGGTTCCCAGATGTTCTGCAGTTATATTGTTTTATAAGGAGAAGTAGCAGAATGGGTACACAGATGTGTATGAGCAACGGCTGAGGCATGATAGGGCTGGCTGCGCCATCATACAGAAACTCAGGATATTATTAGTGTAGGTGAAAAACAGTGGGTGATAGAAGAGGGACTGAAGGGCAAAGAACAGTTTTGAATTGTAGAAGAGACAGGGATATTGATGACAATCACAGAAGAGCAAAGAATAAACAACAGCAAAGACCATAAATTAGGGATCAGAAATACAACTGTTAGCAGTATTGCTGTTTGAAAACAGACCAGCTGACATAAACCAGTATTTATGCATTTTAGAGTCTTCTGCAGAGACGACTGGAGGCCTTTCTGATTTTCTGGCAAGAAGGTGGTTTTTTAATGAGGTTGAGCTAATGAAAAGAGGCTGAGGAATATTTTCCCCTGCCTAGCATTAACAAGATCCATTTATTAGATTCACTAGACAAATCAATCCATTTGACTGCACATCACATAGTCTGTCTACTGAGTGCCTGTTTCATCTCGGTGATACGCCACCCTTTAGGAGATCTAATAAACACATGGCACAAGAACCTCCCTTTGGGTAAGTTTTGCTTGAACCATCTGTTCTTGCCATCAGTTCTTGTCTTAGGTTAGGGTATCATCTTGAATCATTTCAAGCTCTAGTTATTGTGTGGATGTGTAGATACTTGCAATTTTATGCTGAAATCAAGGAGCTAATACAAGAAAGAAAGAACTGGTTCAGTATATATATGGCAAGATGAATGAAATCTCCAATCTGAAATAAGGGTAGAGAGTGATGCACAAATGCAACTGGAGCAGACAACATGGGGTTAGAACATTGATAATGGCAGGAAGCCCACTGTATTTTAGCACTGTTTAATACATGAGATCCAGAATGTTAAATTTACCCATAAGACTTCTTTTAGTAACAAGCAGGAAAAGAATAAGGCCTGAATATAATTTTTTTAGTGTTTGCTATAGGAATGAGGCCAGGCTGCAAATCTATGTTCTGTGCCTTGATTAGGAGAATCCGAAAACCCTTTTCGGCAAAAAAGCAAGGAGAAAGGAAGCATGGCTGAAATACCATTTACCATATTTTTTCCTGACAAATTTTATTCTTCATTAGTTATTTTACAGTCTGTTTTGGTCACTGTTGATTGATATAAATTGAGCAGACCTAGGACTCCCCTGAGCAGCCGTGTTTGCTGCAGTGTTGCTCTAATGAGCAACAGTCCCACAAAGAAGCAGTACAGGGACATTCAGAGGAGTAAAGGACTACAATCCGCCTTTCTGTTGGTGTGTGCTTAAGGGTTTCATGCAAGTTCTGTACAGAAGAAAGAATTCACAGTTACAGGATCTGTGTTACCAGCTCTCCTGATTTTGTCACAAGTCAAGACTGTTGGGTTTTTTTGGTTTGGGTAGTGTTTTTTTCTATTTTGTCTTAAAGTCTTAGCTGCTGACTTTAGTGACTATAAGAATTTCAACACTTATATTTTTTTAAAAATAAAGCTCGTGATTGCAGACACAAAAATTAAATGTAGTTTCTGCATAAGTCCATGTCTAAAAAAGCAGATAAATAAAACAGTACTAAGTGTACCCATCTTGCTACTTCAAACTAGTAACTTGCTTTCTTAGCCTTGACTTGTGATATCTGAATAGTGTAAGTTCTCAGTAATGCTGAATTAACATCTGCAGCCTGTAGCTGACATACTTCAGTGTAATTTTAAATTTGCTATCAAAAGCATATCTTATTTTTTTACTGGTAACTGAGTACTGTGTTTTACTCAAATTTCTTTGCATCTAGGAACTCCTAGCAAGCATGTACTCAGTATTAAATGTTTTTATCCTGTTTTGGTAACAGCTTTTATCTATGAACATCAAAAATAACTTGAATTCCTGCATCTGCTTAACTCCTCTGGATTTCCCTTGACAGATGGTTCACTGCAATGTGTGTGTTTTCCTTCTTCGGCTGCTTTTTATGAAAATACATAGTCTATCCTAGTTTCTATAATACCCAGGGAAATTTGTAAAACTTAAAAGTAAATTTTGTTACTTCAGATTCTTTCATGGTTAAAAGGCACTAGGGGGCCTGACTGGTACCCTTTAATAGCAGCACTGGAGATCCAAGAGCATCTGCTCCAAAGTGTATGGATGTTTCAAATAGAAAGGTTAAGGTTTGGGTATCAGAACAGATGGAAGATGTTTCTGGCTGTTAATAAACACGTTTCTGAGTGCTGATCTAACTAGAATGCCTTTCCACCCAAAGGAGAAATCATCACCTTCATGGCAGGTGAGCGTGTGGCATGGGTGGCTTGTGGAGTTAAACCAAAAGTGTGTCTAGATTCAGGCCAAGCATCGCCTACGCAGAGAAGCCTGAGTGAGACTGGGGGCAAAAGTAGAAAGGTTAGAGGTAAAAACAAAGCTGTCCATGCACACGGATGTGAAAAAAAAAAAACTCAGAGGATTTGTGGCTTAGCTGAGCTGTGAGTGGTCTGTATGCATGTACACAGCTAACATTAACGTGACAGAAGGTATGAAAAAAGTTTCAGAGATACCTAAATGTTTTATAGACAGGTCTGAAAGTTTTTGGATACAAATTGCAATTTAGATGAGAGTCTAAAGTGAACATTTCCTACACTAACCTCTGGCTGCTGTTGGACAGCATGAGGCCCCTTGAGTCTAGCCTTAGTAAGTGGGATTTTCACATTTCCTCTTGACCCCAGGAGAGATGCTGAGGACTAGCTTCTACATGAGATCTCTGTTTTCCAGGACATGACCGATGTATTACAGCGTGGACATACAAAAATAAAAATGTTGCAGAATCAGCAGCTGGTTTGGGATATTTGGACCTGTGGGATCTGCATCAGTTGCCCAGCAGATCACTTGCATGTAGATTGTGGACTTGTTGCTGAACACCTTGTAAGCCTTATCAGCCTCTTTAAAAATGATCACTGCTCAAACATCTTGTTCAGTTGGCAGAAATAAGTACCTTTCTGGAAAAAGAAAAATCCATATCTCTTTCAGCATGAGAAAGTCCCTGGCATTCACGTGCAGTGCACTTCTCTTGTTCAGCTTCAGCAGGGAGAATGTTTCTAAGCAGAGTCACGTTGTCGCGGTTTGAGGCTGATGTTGAAAGCATGTCCTAAGATGCAGGTCCAAAGTGCTGAAAGTGGAGATAGTTCTAGTGTCAAGGTTTCCCATCTGGTGAGTGCCCTAGCCATGAGGATACAATCCTCCTCAACAGACATGCCTTCTCTGCAAACAGGGATCAACTTTTCAACCCCAAACAGTGTTTGTAGGCTACAAAGCCTAGAAAAAGGTGTCATGTTCTGCATCACAGCCTCACAGAGACACCCAGAATATGCTCTTAGCCAGCTACATACCTCCAATTATTCTTTTTGAGGATCCTTATTGCACAAAATTTCAATACTGCACCACATTTCCCAGTACACCAAACCAAATTCCTGTCATGTGTAGCATGTAAGAACTTCAGCGCTGTAAGCACCAGTCATCAACCAGGTCCTTTTTAGTGCATGAATGAATGACACAGCCTGTTTTATCTTTGTATTTTCTTCATCATAACTTCATTGAAGAGTCTGGGTATAATTCTTTGTGGAAATGTTTGACCAGCCTTCCAGTCTTGAGACCTGATCTTGCTACATCCTTCCATTTCAAATTGTGTCTGTGAAAAAGCCACCATCTTCAAGAAGACCTAAATGGTGCCAGGTACATGTCAGTATTCTTGGCCATACAGACCACTGGGGAAGAACCAACCCTAGGGTTGTTTCAGTGGTAGAATCCTATGGATGGTACTGATCCTACAGAAATTGGTTAAGAGACAAATTAAATGACTTCATAATATGGGACTCTATTTTCCCTTATTGCTTTTAATCTGTAATTAAATGTGAAGTGCTGTAAAATAAATTATACATATATTTTTAAGAAAATTAATATCTATAGCTTCATAATATATTTATTTTGACTCTTTGCAAAACTATAAGCTTGAGCTTGCTCATGTGCAAGATGAGACGTCAGGAGTGGCTTCTAATTTACCAAGCCTATTTCCTGTATAAGCTTGATATATGACTAAAAGTTTGCTTTAAAAAGCATTATTCTGAAATTAAGTTGCAATATACAATCATTTCATATACTTAGATTATATACGTGTAAAGTTAAAGCTTGGTCAGTTTTATAAATCTCAAAAATTATTTTTCATGGGGAATTAGTGTCAAATAGATATTTTGTGAGTGGAGACTGTCAGGCCTTGTTTCAGTCTGCTTCAACAAATTTATCACTGATCTAGAAAGATTGCTTGGTAAAATGGGCTTATTTGGCTATCACGCCTGCCAGTACAGCAGTCAAGTACATGTTTTGGAAGAAGGATAGACAGCAGAGGACACTCTATTCTAGAAAGAGGCAAATACTTTCTGTAAGTAACCAAGACAGCACTAATTCCCAGTCATTTTGTGTCTAAGGAGATTAATGCAGCCTTTGGCTACAGGGACTACTGAGTAGGTGTAGGAAGATGTCACTGTGTACATATATGGTTATAGCGAGACTGTTAGTCATATCCAGTGTTTGCTTCTGGTGACAACAGTGTTCAGAAGAAAAGGAAAAATCATAGAGCTCATCAAGCATGGAAGTGATGCAGAGGATGGAAAAATATCTAGAAATAAGAAATATAAGGAGTTTTGAGAAGATCCACTACAGAATAGAAGCAAGTCACAGGCAATTAACTACCACCAGGTTGCGGTTCATCTTAGTCAACTGGGGTTTCTGCATAAAAGCTGTTTATCTAAGTACCCTTTACAGCCCACACTGACCCAATGATTGCAACAGCAGAGCTTAGGGCTGTGCTCCTGCCTGCCCAGATCTGTCTAAGAGTTGAGTGAGGGAGTTTCAAGTTCATGCTTTTTATGAAACAGGAATAATTAAAATGCATATCTCTCTTGTATCAAGTGAGCACTCAAATTCTTAACATGAGAGTGGAACCTTTCTTAGACAGGTTCATATGGAAAAGATCCACAATTATGAAACCACAATGTAGGATAGATACTACATTAATCCTGAGATCGAGCAATTAGCTACCTCTATTCAGATTTTGCAGTGTTCTCTGCTAGCTTCTTAGTCAGCTTCTTCACCAGCTGCCATCTCAAGTCCTTATGTGGCTTGCTCTACAAATGTTGCATTTGGGATGTATTTGCTGTGAAATCTACCGGGTACCCTCATGCCTAAAGAGGAGGTAGGTCCTAGCTCGGCATTGCAATGTTTAAGTTTCCTTTGTCAATCATACCTGAATCCTTCAGTCAGGAGAACTGTAATGGTGTCTTTGGGCCTTTGTAAAGGTCACCTCAAGACTGTCCCCATTTCATTAGGCTTTGTATTTTGACATTTCAATTGTCTGTTTTCTCCCGTATCCTTCACTCTTGCATGTCTAGCTGAAGGGAAAGAGCAATGCTGGTCCTACATGAGTTTTTCCCCTTGCTACTATCCCCAGGGTCTAGCAGATCTCTCTGTAAAGTCTGTCTTGGCTATGCAGAAACACAAAGTACCACAGATAATATTTTGATGCACCCAATAACAAAAGAAGTGGAAGGTCTTTTTGGATGGCCTTATGATGCATTTTCTTGGGAAAAGGATATGACTTGTATAATTAAGTTTGAGGCAATGCAACAAGAGGTTGCTTTCTGGTTGAAACACAGAGCAATATTTGATGACAAATAGCTGTTTCAAAAAGTGCCCAAGAGAACAACTGTAACAGAAAGGAAGTTTTGAATGCAGTAAATCATGTTTTATTTCAAACTGGGTAGAGATAAACAGATAATGGTTCTAATATTTGTTTAATTGTCATTTGGTTCTAGCCCATTTCCCTGACGAAATGAGAATTATGTGATCACGGTCTCTGTATGAATTGATCTCACTCTCTCTCTATACAACACTCAGCATCAAATAACCTTTGAACCCAGGACCAGTTTCAAGACCATTTTTCAGAGGGCGGGAATCTGAAAAATAGTGACATTATCATTGTGTCCTAAGAAATGGTGGTTAGGTAAAGGACAATCATCTATGTCATGCCCAGCTGAGGAAAAAGCAGAGAGAAGTCAGCTATTATATTCTGTTTGACAGCAGCCAATGGATCAGTGAATGTGTGTGTCCCAGCCAGCCCATCAACACACACCACGCAAGATACATTCTATCTCTGTTTATTGAAAGGTCATATATGATGGGGAAGCCAGAGTCATTCTAATGGAGAGAAACACAGGAAATCCAGGGTGTAAAAACACAGGAAACAGCATCAAAATAAAGTGTATTTTTGTTAGTGTATCTCATATTTTAACGTAATTTTCAGTGTCTTGGTGTAGATTTAAGGAACTTAAATATTATAAAATGTGCTGACAACCTTCTAAAACCATAATTTTCTATAAGACATCAATTATAATATTGATGAAAACCCAACAAAAAGGCAGAGGAGTTATTCAGGAATTATGTGAACAAGAATGTCTGCGAGGTCTTTTCAGTACAGTTTGATTTCTGGATAGTGACAGTAACACAAGAGAATGAATGCTTTTGTTCATTTTCAAGCTAAGTATAATCTCGACTGAAGAGGACTGTTCAACATAATTGCAGAAATACAAGGAATTACCACCCTTACCCTCACGGAATAGTCTGGTCATACATTTTGAACACAAACTTTCAGGAACCAGAACCCATTTATTCTTTACCAGGCCAATGTCATAAGTCATTTGATAGGTACTCTGATGCTTTCATTTTCTTTTTTACTTGAAATATGATTCCATTATAAACAGTATATATTCCACTATGTATTATATATATTCCAATATACCATCAGGAACATTCCTCCATCAAAATCCTTTTACATAATGCTGACATTTAGCTTTGCTGGGTTCTTGGGTAGTGCCAGTCATTACTGCACAGGTAAGATCTTAACATACGTCCAGTTAGAGTGTAAGAGATATTTGACTATGAAAATAGTATAATTTGCTTTGTGTCTTCATAGAATAATTTGGTTAGAAGGGACACACGGAGTTCATCTGTTCCAACTCCCTACTCAAAGGAGGAACAACTTTGCCATTGCATAAAGTTGTCTGTAATGTCTTTTTTGGGTGCCTGGAGGAAGTATACAAAAGACTATTTTTTTAAATAATAAAAGGAGAAAGGTTTCCTCCTCCAATATTGCAGGAGCTTAATGTTAGGCTGTGAGTCACTCCTTGGAGGAGTTTCTCACCATGCAGACTATAGGAGAAGCTAAGCTGACTACCCTCCCAAGACTACGGCCAGCCCTGACTATTTCTTGAGGGTGTAATATCTCTAAATCACAGTTTATCCAGTTGCCCCCACCCGAATATGTCTGCACACCATGTTTGGTATATCAAACAATACATGTATGTACTCTTACAATGTACAGAATTACCAACCCCAAAAACTTCAGTCACTTCAGTCATTTCTGACATATAAACAATTCTATCAAATATGGCGTTTTCATGAAAAAATCCAATGTGAATATTTCTTAAGCCCTGGAATTAATGCTTTTTTAGGTTTATGAATCTATACCGTATCACGTAGTGCTCTAATCGACAGGTCACCTACAAACTGCAATGGGAATTCAGTTGGTATGCTGCTGTGCTTGTGTTACAAAACTATTTTATTATGTGCCCAGATGTAACTGTAAAATGCTAAGGGATATTCAGCATAAATCTGACTATGATGGAAATTTTATTACAACTTTGCTGTACAGATTAATTACAAAAAGGTTGTGGTTTATTTTTTTCTCTGAGTAGCTTTTACATATGACTGTATTTGTACTGTTTCTAAAATGGATATATCCAATGACAAAACTTTCTTTTTCCAAACAGGTAAATGGTTTAACTATGGAATTATCTTCCTTGTTTTAATCTTGGATCTGAATATGTGGAAGAACCAAATATTTTACAAACCTCATGAATACGGTCAATATATTGGTCCTGGGCAGAAGATCTACACGGTGAAGGACTCAGAAAGCTTGAAAGACCTTAATAGAACTAAGTTATCTTGGGAGTGGAGATCGAATAACACTAACCCATTGACCAACCGGACCTATGCTGAAGGAGACATGTTCTTGCACAGCAGATTCACTGGCTCCAGCCTTGATGTCAAATGCCTGGCTTTTATTCCAAGTTTGCTGGCTTTTGCTTTGTTTGGTTTCTTCATCTGGTTCTTTGGGCGATTTCAGAAAACTGACCAAGGCATGGAGAATTTAGACAAATCATACACAAGAATGAAACGAAAGTCACCGTCAGATATGGGAATGACACGAGAAAATACACAGGTGTTAGTAGAAGAACCACTAAGTTTTCAAGAACCACATCTTGTATCCATAAAATCAGACTTAAGTGAAATAGTTTTTAATTCTTCTCTCCTAACCTCTGAAAACTTGAACGCACAACTGAATGAGCAAGATAGCCCTTTACAGCCAGTACCAGAGTCCTCTGTCCCTAAGAGTAATCCTGTGACATAGAGGAAAATACCCAGGAAAATCAGTTTAAATAAGCAGTTGCTATAAGATTTCAGTTTTACCTTTTGTAAGTTAAGATTTACATAGTGTTTAGAGTAAGAAACTCAACCTATACCAAAAGGTGCTCAGCATGCTTTTTCTAGGAATTTTGGGTTTTATTTGTATTATAGTACGTGCCTACTGTATATCCAACATTCCTTTATAGATTGCTTCCCAAAATTGCACAAGCTATTTATTAATACATTACCTTAACTGTATAATAGTGTATTAGATGATTACTTGCAGGTATAAAATCCTACCGTGGTGGTGCCTTGAGACATTAAACTGTTTTTTAACTCAACACCAGATGTATAGCACAGTTCTTCTAATCTTTTTTGCAAAGCTTTTTTTTTTATATGGTTATTTCAAATATCGTTTGATGTCTTGGCAGAGAAGATAAATACAGAAGGGTTTCTGTTAGGACATCACAACTTGACTTTGTTATTTACTCATCTCTGAAGTCAGTGACTTTGACGACCGGACTGCAGAGAAGCATGTTGATTACCTTTTAATTTTTGCTGGCTAGCTGCCAGCCACAAATACAGATTCATTATGCGGTAAACAGCAGAGTGATAATACAGCATGGGTCACTACTTGTGAAAATACGACTTTCTCCATCAGTAAGAGCAATTAGGTGATAATGCCTAATTATATTTTTCCTAATTAAAGATAAACTGCTCCTTGATGAAAAATTTTGCCCTTCACCTGTTAGAAACAGAGGTGAAAAAACACGGTCACACCAAACCTATGCAACATCAAAGAGCCAATAGGATGGTTACGGGAGAGGACAGAAAGCCCATTAAATGCAGCATTTGCGTGGTTCAGAGCAGATACAGTGTGGGCATATGTGAAACATACATCAAAACACACTGCAGATAGACAGTCTTACTTCTCCAAATACTGAAGTGTTTGGGGCTTTATGTAAAAAAGAATAATAATTGAATTTTACTGTGCCCTTTTTTCCCCCTTCATTCATCATCCTTGGATAAGTGTAACCTGGATGCAGAAACATAGGGAAACTGTGGTTTTTGCTTTTTTGAAGGGGACTTTCTAATGTGAATTCCTCTGCTGTATGATCAAACTACATGCACTAGAGAAACCACATATCTAAAACATCAGAAAGACTCTGATTTGCCTCTAATTTAGTTCTATAAATTGTTGTTACAAGTTACTAAATAATAAGTCATTTTTAAGTCTGAATTATTTCCCTGTCATTTACTGGTGTTGCTGTATTTTGTCTTTGTGACTTTTTTATCTTCGTTGTTTTGATCTATCTGCTTTTAAGTTTTTGGAATGTTGAATTTAGCATGCATAATAGAACTATGCATTTATTAACTGTCACTTGAGAGCCAATTTTAATAAAGATCATTCAACAATTCTTTATTATGAGGCAGGAACATATTCTGCTAGTTTTGCAATTTTTTAAAACATTTTGCCCATGCATTGTCCTATTTAAAAACCATAAATATTTCTGACACTAAAAAAGACGGGCAGTATCACAGTAATGTCAAAATCAAATATTTTGCTTATGGAACATTTAATATTTCATCAGAAGAAAGTTCACTTTATAATCAGACTAAATCTTATCCATTAGAAATTATGACTGAAAATAAATTTATTAGCTTTTGCCTACTGCAGCCTATAAACTTGTTTAATTGACTTAAGATGTAGTGATAGACAAGCCATTAATTAGTAATGGTAAAACACAGTGAGATCCTGCTTGACTGTATGAGAGGTGACTATAATGATGTTTGACTTTCAAACAGCATTTGATTTCTAAAGTAGTTACAGAAATGACTGATTAATTTTGCAGATACATGCTTCTCTGTATGTTTTGGACACTGTAAACCCAAGTACTGCAAATCTCCCGTTAACTCATTTCTCCTTTTTGTGCATAGGAGTGGTTAAATCCATTAATATGTAGGCAGAAAATGAAAGAATTACTTGAGCCTTACAGCCTGCATGATTACATGACTCTGAAAAAACTGTTATTAAGCAACTGATCCGCAGCTAAAATAATTCTGTGACCTCACACTGAGCTAATGCTTTTTCAGGCCATTATAAACCTGCATGAAAGACAGAAAAGCATCAAATAATCCTAGATTTTGCATGAGTATTTAAATTAATGGTCAAGCAGAGAGACAGCTTGTGTCATGAATTCATAAGAAGAGAAAAGATTCAGTGTAGCCACTCACCATGGTCAACTCATCAATTTTATTAGAGGGAGGGCTCCTCGGTCGTGTGGGAGTCTCATCTGTAAACACAGACACAGATGGGAGGAGTATTTCCACTCTCCACTTCCAGTGTTAATCTTCAGAAGGCTGAGTTAGGGTGGCTAGGCTTAATCTAAGCTCATTCTGAAGCAGGCAGATGACTTGGGAGCTGAAAACCCTAAAGATATTTCAATACCTAACTTAGTCTCTGCATTAGTCAGTAGCACAACTCAGCAGGAATGGGTTTGTAGAGTGAAACAGTTGGTGCTGAGGACCCAGTGCCCACACTTCATGCATTTTAGGGTTTTACTTCAATTTAACTCATGTCTGGTCCTTATAAACTGAATGCACAATAGTGGCTGGACTATGTTGCAGACAAAAGATGCAGAGACCATGCAATTTGAGTTAGGAGAGAGTAAGTGGGAACAACCTAAATTGCATTTATGAGCTCAGCTACTAGTTCAGAGTCATCCTTGGTCTTCTCCTGAAACAACTTGTCTTCCTCTGTGGACTCTGGTCGGGTCCTTGGATGACTGAGTGGCTGAGAAGTGGGTGAAATTGGTTACCCAAAATGGAAATACTCCTCCTCCAAGCACGTTCATTGTTTTCAGTTGTTGTTCATTATTAATATTTTCAATACTTTGCTAACTCAAACCACTCTAAGTGTTTTCTAGTGTGACGCCCATCACTAGGACCTTGATATGGATGGTTGACCTTTTCCGGAAAGCTAACTATTACACAATTTTTAGGTGGTTGTTTTTTGTTAAGAAGTTGGGAATCTATAGAGGGGGCAAAACCTGAGGAAGTGTCAATTTTTCACTCACTACACAAGTCTCCATTCTGCCCCCTGTAATAAACCATCTAGTAGTTGCCATCACTACAGGCCTGGCCTGTGTCTACTTTGTCAGAAATCAGATTTCGTACAGTAGTTCTTTTTTTTACCACAGCTACATTGTACAGTGATGGATGATAGGTACTGACTAAAATAGCATGCATAGAAGAGACATCTCTAGGATAAGCACATAAGATTTATGAGCCCACAGGTGCCTATAAATCGCCTCAGCATCCTCAACGATTACCTTTGCCAAGATAGAAATGACATGGAGCAAACAGAAGGTAAGAATGTTAGTAGAAAGTATCTTAAATATAATATCCATGTTTATGAAAGTGTATATGTATGTCTAAAATGCAATTTTATAAGAAGTGTGTATGTGTGTTAGGAGCCCAGGGATTAGTTGACTCTGTCGGGGGAAACTGCTGAGTCTCAGGCAGATGATTCACTAATGCCTTTATTCTACATTGCTCCATGAGTTACTTACTCCAGGTTGCTTCATCTCCTCTGTCTTCATTTCTAATGCTTAGAAAATACAAGACCAAAAAAAGAACATGTAATATGCTTCCCCAAATTATCTTATTGTCTAATTTATGCAGAAAGTAAATTTGTTCTGTTTTAGAAGATTTCTGTCCTCTCCAGCTAGTATCATTATCCTCTGGGCTACTGCGCTGCATTACAGTATGTGTTAAATTATTGCTTTTCCTGCGGTGAATGGCCTCCATCATGAGAACCACCTGGAAACAAAGATCAGACACCTCTCAAAGACTGGAAAGGCAGCAATTCAGATACTTACTAGACTGGCAAGATCATTTTCCCACAAGTGAACAGGTTATGACTCACTAGCAAAAGATGTAACAGATTTTTAATAGAATGCCCTTAATTTTAACAACCTCCTAAGAGGGGCTCAGTGGGAGAGGACTTTATCACAGGCCATAAAGTTGAAGTAATCGCTGTCCTGCAAACAGAGTGTTTCAGCTTTTTAGGTTTCATATGAAAGTGAGCAGCTTAAACTTTGAACCATAAAAATTAGACCAAACTGTGAATAAGAACATGAAGTTGATTAACTTGTATCTGCCCAGTGCAAGATACAGACAAAACACACACTTATCAGATGTTAGAGTGACCCTGTGCTTGGGATTATGGTCAGTGACATGCAAAGATTCAAACTGTAATTATTAACAAACACTTGCAGCCCTGTTATCAACAGAGATGCCACTGCAAAAAACAGACAGACCAGCTCTTCTAGCCTACCATCTCTCTCCTGTCCATGGGGAGCCTGGGTTCCCTGAATGTGACATGGCATATCACTGCAACACCTAATATAGAAACTCCAAGTAGGACAACCAAAGACAGGCAGAAGGAGGAAGTCTGGTCTGTGAGTTCCACAGCCTTGAGGTGAAGAAGAATGGCTTATGTGACCATTTCAGAGAAAAATCAATATAAATGGAGGTCCTGTTTCATAGGAACATGAGGGGACAAATGGAGAGACAGCAAATCACTATAAAATCCTTTCCATCCCCTTCAGATACTCAAACAGAAGCAGCAAGTCCCTGTTCCCAAATTCTCCCAAACAATTCACACCTTCCAGATGACTTTTGGGTGAGTAGCTCTTCTGGATGACTAGGTTTTAACACCGTCTTATTTCCCTCCTCATACTTCCTCTGCGCGGGGGATGTCAGCGGCTTTTCATTGTTTGGGGGAAAAGGGTGGTTTTCTGAACAAGAAGGAGGGAAGAAGCTTATGAAGGAGAAACCCTGTGAGGCCAACACTCTCCACAGCAAACTCCGTATTGGAGAGAGGAAAAGCATAAATCCAGCTGCTTTACAAAGAGGAGTGTACTAGCATCAAATCCTTTCAGAAATGTGTGTTACAGCAGCAGCACAGTCACAGGGATACTTCTAATCTCGTGCTTTTCTTTTGATGTCTGGCAATTGGGGTCTGCGCAAGGGCAGCTTATCTGATTCCTGCAGGCAGGTTATAGACCTGGGTCTCATGCTGCTTTGTGACATCTGGAGCACTTCTCTGCATAATGAATTCCTCCTTCTCTTCCTATTTTCTCCCCCCTCCCTCCTCCTCCCTTTTGCCAAAGACTGTTTCATTCTTCTGTTTTTATTTCCAATAAATTTTTATTGTTAGTGACCTGAACTGCAAATCACCCACCAAAGACCCATAATTGCTGTTACTGCTGAGGTACCATCTGTACGCAGGCTCTGCCCAGACAAGGAGATTCTGCCAAAGCAGCAACAGGTACCTTTCTGAAGGCTCTGTCACAGCCCAGGGACAGATTGAGTGAGAACATGCCTCGTTGCAACGCTGTACACTACATGCAGATCAGGTTTTGGTCCTTCTAACCAGGTCCCTCCATGGAGCATTACAAAGGGATGTTTACAGACAGGGTTATTTTTATGACTCCATGTATTTATTCAAGAAGGCATATACCCATGTACCTGCTTTAAAACACTCGGAGCCCTGACTCTCTTGTTGTAACCTGCTTTGCTCTCAGCTACAGGCCAAGGAAACATAGCTCACGTGAACATAATAGATGTTTTCCTCAAGTCGACCTTCATTCTAGCTCTTCAGTTTCTGGGGAAAAAAAGGGCTTTTATAGAATTATTCAGCCTGCTCATGCACACAGCCCCAGTGTGTCCTGCCTGACATAGCTTCAAGGCTGAGCATTTTAAGATAGAGGAGTCTCCTTTCTTCTCTGCAGGCAAACAAGTATCACTGCTGTGGCTGGCCGTGGTGTAAATCCCACCTGTTTTCAGGGAAATGAGAAAGACAAGCAGAGAGGACTCATAGTAGTCAAAACTGAAAATGCAATTATTTTTTTTAAAGCCAATATTTTCTGCTTGTTTGCTCCCTCCTTTGCCATTTTTCAGAGAGGCAGTTTGGATTAGAACATTTCCTCAGTTAACAACTAATTTTCTTTGGATTGTCCCTTTTCCCCGTGGGATCCTTTCCCACCATTTCCTACTATTTAAATCTGTTTGATTCTCAACGTCTTGAAAACTCAGTTTCCATTCAGACTCCTCCTTTCTTCTCTGCTTCCCTCCCCTTCACTGTCATATGTTCACAGGATAATTCAGATTGGAAGGGGTCTTAGCACAAAGCAGGTTCAGCTCTGAGCTCAGGGCTTTATCTTTGCCGGTCTTGAAAATATCCAAACATGGAGACCACACAACCTCCCTGGGCAACCTGTTCCAAAACCTTCTCAGCAAACTACCTATAAACCATGACAAGTGACAGACACTGTGTGAAGCCAAAGCTATGAAGCCGTGAGTGTGGCTCTGTTCAGGTACACTCTGCCCTGTGGGAGTGAATCCATATCAGTTCTCACTAGATGCTACACATCTAGTAGATGGCAGAAAATGGCACACAAGCATTGAAAAAAATCAAGACAGTTTCTTTGTGATGTCAAAGTTAATTGTACTTACATTTCATACTGATGTAACCAATGCCTGTTTATTGCTTGGTACTGTATTTGCATATTGAAGCACTCAATTATCTCTTCAATTTGCAATCCTTGCCTTATGTAATCAATTACCCTGAGTGAATGTTTAACACTACTTATGAAAGAGTCAGACGTTATATGTTATCACCTGGAAGAACCAGTAGCACCCATTAATATAATGGATTATGACATTTTTGCAAAACCTATATGGATTGGTCAGTAGGAAACAAATTGAATAGTTGAATTTATGCATTGCCCAAGTCATTAATCTATACAATCATACTTTGATCTTTATTAATTGAAAAATCATTTAGATTAACTAAAAAAAAATACTTTTTTCTTCTTCTCAGACTTCCATTCATATTGACTTTCCATTACTGGCCTCACACACGAGTGTTAGAACAGGTCTCCAAAAAGAAAAATAAATTAGAAACTAATGCTTGCATGTAATCTGTATGAAGACCAGGCTGGTCAGGGGCTTGGGTTTTTTTTAATTAAGGTGCAGGTAGTGCAACTAAGGAGCCCTTCCCTTCCAGTAAGTCTAGCAGAGACAATCAGAAGAAAGCTGGTCCTGTTCAAGTTCTTGTCTGGGAAGGTGGCAGGTTGCTTAAAGAAATGTACAAGGGAGACTGACAACTTTGCAGAAAAGCAGGAGGTTTAAACAGTAAAGGATAGGATGAATGTACAAAGAACAAAGAAATCAATACGATTTAATCCACATTTGTGTCTTAAAGCAGTAGATTATCTGAAGAGCGTGTGTAATTTGAAAGGATAGAAAGACAAAGGCAAAGGAACTAGGTAATAAGAGACTATCTTGCTCAAAACCATTTTTTTTAAAAAGTATTGATGGACTCTCCCGCCTTTGAAACAGAGATAAATGTCGATGATGACTGTTTCTGAGACACTCCATGCCTTACTGACCTTTCCTTGATAGGTTTAAGGGGACATAAAGGGAGCCAGCATGCTGATGGCTACTAAACATTTCAGACAAAGAAACATAAACATGGTCACAGTTTCAGCCTTTAATCATTCATAAAAATATTTGCTGAAAACAAGCGTTGCTTGAGCCAACAGCAGCTGGAGTTAATAGATTCCAGAACTGCAGCAGCTCCAGCTGCTCCAGATGTTTGAGGATCTTTGTCAAGTTTGCTCCCTGTTGACTGTGGCAGCCTCACCAGGTAACACTGCTGAGGATGCATGGGTGGCTTAACTTCTGTGTCATCCAGCAATAACACCAACCTGATCCCAGAAGTACAGATAATTTCCAGTAATCATTGTTTCTATGTTTCCATGGTTACTGGAAAGAGAAAGATTTCTATTTTTGCTCCATGAAGCTATACAAAAATGGAATGTTTTCCAAAATCTGTGCAAGGTTAAAATTAAATTGTGAGGAGACAATATAGCCATTTTTGCTTCATGTGTGCCATCTCTTTACTCTCTTTCCACCCTTTCTAGCACTTCTGACCTGCACAAATCCCATCAGCTCCACAGGAAAGCTACTTCTCAGAAATAATCCCAAAGGGGGCAGAGATCAAACTCTTTCCCGTGGGGTCCTGGAGAGACTTCAAGCATTGCTCATTCAAAAAATAAAAAAAGAGAAAAGAATATTGATTCCAAGGTCTAAAGAGATTGTTATTTATATAAATGCAGCTAAAATACACGTGGCAGAAGTCGACCTCCTGCTCTGTTTTCACAGTAAGTCTCCTAGGAGGGACAGTATAATTGTTTGTTGGACTTACCAACTC
The DNA here is from genome assembly GCA_013400055.1 of Nycticryphes semicollaris. NCBI lineage: Eukaryota > Metazoa > Chordata > Aves > Charadriiformes > Rostratulidae > Nycticryphes > Nycticryphes semicollaris. The sequence goes on along the minus strand of VXBJ01000066.1, from coordinate 474,749 downwards.
CAGGTAGGCTTAGCACGCAATATTTAATGCAACCTCCATGAAAATGTGTGTTGTTGCACCTAAAAGAGTGGGGTCATTTTTTTTTTTTCCATTTTTCAAGCCCAGGCAATATCTGTATCATATAAGAGAGCACAGTGATGGGTCCTTAGTCACTAACCACTCTGTATTAGCAAGTTTGTGAAACTCATGCAGGGCCATCCAAAGGTACAAGCTCAGGTCCACGTGAGCTGTATGGGTATTTTAGGTCACTGCACCTGAAAGGTTAGCCCTGTTGCTCTAAAGAGTGCTACAAAGACATAGTGTAATAATGGTCTGACTAGACTTCAAAGGCATCTAGTTCATTTGGGTGTGTTTTAGTGCCTCGCCAAAGGCACATGAAGGATTAAACACACATAGCCCAAATGTCCCTCCTGGTGTTTTAATGGCTCTAATTTTATATCACAAAAATCTCCACCATCTCTGTGGAGAAGTGAATGAGGCAGTTGACAAAACCTTTCCTGGAGATCCTTCTGCTCCATCTTTTGTAATCTGCTGGAAAAATGCTCTTTATTCAAACCACCCGCTCATCTTATTGCTCTTGTTGCCATTTATACCATAGTAGTATATAAGTCCCTTACACAAATAAGACTATAAAGATTGGAAAGGAACAAAAGACCACTGAAGGCAGAAAGGAAAAGTAAAATACTAAAATGTGAAATCACTTGCTGAAGTTCCCAGAAGTATCCCACTGCTTGTTTAATAGGATTTTGGCCTTCCTAGCTTGTTACTGTCAAATGTTTTATTTGCTTCATGAGATTCACACACACACACAGAGACACTGCATGAAACATCCCAGGAACAGGATTAGGCGTATTTTTACCATGGCATATATTCCACCTAAAGAACTAAAGTTTTTTGAAATCAGAAGGCAGATTTGTTAGCATCAGACACCCGTTGTCTCCTGCCATGAAAATGCCTGCAAGGTGGCCATGATAAGAAGTGGAAATACCTCACTTGTTCCTCAACTGCCTTCCTGAGTTCGCTGATCTCAGTCTGGGTTCAGGCATTGTGAGTCTGGAAAATAGATTTCAACAGTGCTTCATATCACAGCAAGTAACGTGCAAAGCTACAAAGCTGTTCTTTTATCCCCCCAAATGTTGACATCACATCCTTTCTTTGCAAATTATATTTTGCAAAAAGGAAGTAGTTAAATTCCTTCTCATAGTAAATGCAAAGACTGCCAGCATTTATGTGATGGCAGCTTCAGAATTTATGCCAGGTTGTGTTTTTCCTTCAGCTGCGTCAAGTGTCACTGAGAAGCAATGCTGGAAGTTCAAAAGGCAGGCAGTGAAAAATATTCTTCTAACATGTTGCTGTCATGTACGCTGTGAGCACATTAATTTTTGCTGGAACGATGAAACAGGGAGACCTGTAAAACAACAATCCGTTTGTAACGGGATTAGGCACGTAGCGTCCTGATATACAGTCTCATCTGAGATGTGAAAGAGCCCTGTCAGTGTCAGTGTGATAAATACTATTTTTAGGGACAAGATGAGGGGAAACATTAGCCCAGTGAGAGCGCGTGTGAGCAGCAGAACGTGACAAGTGCTGTGCTGTGTCTCGGCCAGACTGGGGCGGAGGGGTTGCCAATCAAGGTCAATCACAGGGACCAGTGAAAGGCAGGCGGTGGGAGAAATCCTGCGGTCCCTCAATGTGTGGTGACACTGCACCAGCCAGGCACCTGGGCAGCTATGGCATGGATGGCTGCAGACATGCAAACCCTTGGGCTGGGGCCACCTGGCAACTTGCCGCTGAAAGCACATGCAAGTCACCACTAACAGACCTGCTACTGTTGTAAATTAAAGTTGGTCAGCATAATTTCATTTCTAAGTCTCCAGAGGTGGGAACAGATAGCCAGGGCGCCCTGTGAGCAGGGGGAGGCTGGTTGCAGAGCAGCAAGATGTCTCTCCCAGTAGTAAGCGCCTGGCACCAGGAGAGGTGACTTCACCCTGTGCCTCTGCCCCAGCCTGGCAGTGGGGCAGGAAGGTGGAGTGGGGACACACCCTGCATCGTCTGTCCCGTTACTTCATGGGGAATCATAGAATGATTCAGGTTGGAATGGACCTTAAAGCCCATCTAGTTCCAATCTCCATCTCATGGCCAGGGATACCTCCCACTAGACCAGATTGCTCAAAGCCCCATCTAATGTGTCCTTGAACACCTCCAAAATGGAGCATCTACAGCTTCTCTGAGCAGCCTGTTCCAGTGTCTCACCACCCACAGGGTAAAGAATTTCTTCCTAATATATAATCTAAATCTACCTTATTTCAGTTTAAAACCGTTACACCTCATCCTATCACTACACTCCCTGAAAAAGTGTCCCCCCCACCTTTTCTGTAGGCCCACTTTAAGTACTGAAAGTCTGGTGTAAAGTCTCTATGGAGCCTTCTCTTCTCCAGACTGAACAACCCCAGCTCTCTCAGCCTATCCTCATGGGAGAGTTTCTTCTGCCTGTGCATTTCAACTGTGAAACCTCTGTCTCATTCTGGTGTCAGTGGATCCCAGTGGGAGCTCATCCCAAGCATGGAGACCTCAGTGCAGTGGGAGCAGGATGCTGGCATAGCTCCTTTGCTCCCAGCCCAGCTGGCAAATGGCTATTTTTGTCTGGAGACCAGGAAAGGATTTTGTATCATGCCAAATATTGCATGGCAGAAGGCAATGGTGCAAAATCACAGAGGAATGGTCTGGAGGTGGGGGCCACTAAGAAACACACAGGTGTTTAGTGAGGCCAAGCCACAGGGGAGAATGGTGATTCCTTCATCCTATAAGAGCTGCTGGGTACAGACGTAAGGAAGGTGTCCCAGAGGCACCCAGTGGTCTTCAGCTTATCTTCCCCACTTCTCACTATCATTCCCATGGAGCAAACTGTGGATACACAGGGCTGCAAGACAGGATGTGCCACTTGTGAGTGGGTATTAGGTGAGACCATAGCTGTGCGTGTAGATGAGCCTCACCAGATGACTGCTGCAAGAGCCCTCCTGTGGGGCTGAGGTTTCTGCCAAGGGGCAATGGAGGCCAGCTGCCCTTGGAGAGCTTGGGGGCTCAGCAGGAGCCTGCAGGGTGTCCCTCCCTGGCTGGTACCCACTGGGGCAAACCACAGCAACAGCCTGCCTCAAGGCAGAGCTTCTCAGCTCACATGGCTTAAATATATCAGGATCAGAGCAATTTATTCAGCAGCACCTAACTAACCAGCAGTCAGTGGGTTTTGCATTCAGGTTCAATATCAGCAATACAGCAGATAACCAACCGACATTACTAGACACTTAACAAATGTTAGTAAATATCAGTAAAATCCCAAACACCCTTCTAATCCCAAAATCTTCTGGTCATCCACACTAACACATACATGCATGTGTAGTTGCCACCATGAGCCACATGCACATCATGATCCTGGGACAAGCCTGTTCTCTGGCCTGCCATGGTCTCTCTGCTTGGCAGGATGATCACCAGCTGTGTCAGCCTTCCCTCGGCACCACACCACACACCAGCTCATTGAGTGTGTGCTCTGCATGGAGCTGAGCCCACAGTTTCACCTGTGGGTGACAGCGGAGCAGAGCTGGTACCTGATCTTTGCCTCTCGTTGCAGCAGCAATGTTGGGTAATGTTTGCTTTCTCAGCCTGCTGCCCTCCCTCTGCCTCAGCAGCCACAGGTTTTGCATGTCCCTTAGCTGCCTGGCTGCCCTCCTCACCCCAGGGGTCTCCCAGGCTTTCCAGTCACCCATCTTGCCACATTGAGAACTTCTCCCTCAGGTCTCACTGAGGCAAGCAGCCAGCCTTCTGCCGGTCAGCTGGCTCACCTCACAGCTGGCTTTCAAACAGCCTGTTCTGCATCTGCACTCCTGCTAGGGTCTGCATGTTTGCCTCATACCTTTAGATAAGGCCGGAATGGGCTTCTCCCATGGATGGGAGTATGGCTATGCTGTGGGCCTGCAAAGTGTCCCTTCTCTGCTTAGGCCACTGCTGAGTCTTCTGCTCTTCCTTATCCCGTTATCAGGAGTCAGTTTAACAGAATTATGGGTTCCCCTTACGTGCCTTCCTGATCTTGGGCTTTGGCTAGCTTTACTCTTCTTGTTTTGGTAATTACTATCCCATCTCTGCAAAAAAGGCTTCTTCCATGAAAGCATACAGAAAGCATGCATGGATTTTGCAGAATGATCTTTTATTCCGTGGATCCACTGGCTGTTGCTCCTGGGTCAGTCTCAGAAATGTCTCTGTGAAGGCTCACCCCCTTTGAGATGTCATCTTCAATTTCATGCAGAGTCACAGTTTTCTGTTCCACAGAGAAATGATTTGGTGTAGCTGCTATGATGATGGGCACCCTGGCCACAATGGTGGATGTGGTACAAGGAAGGCTGGAGGTGCCTACCAGCTCGTACCTAAATGCCATGATTTTATTTTCCGTGACAGTGCTTGTGACAGGCATGGGTTTTGGCAAAAGCAGTGCACTAGTAATTCTCATGGCCTCAAAGGGAGCTGTGTCTGTCTGGGACTCAAACCTTGTCACCTCGCTTTGGTCTTCCAAGAAGCATGGTTCTCCCCTGCTGCTGAAGCCTCGATACAGGACAATGCAGTGTAAAGCAAAATGGATCTTTCTAACGTACTTGCATGTCCTGTTGGCAATATCTGTCTTGAAGACAATGGTCTCACCGGGGCAAAATTTATTTTTCTCCAGGGAAATCCGAAGGATCACAGAGCCACGTCTGAAGCAGCAGAAATAAACTATATCTTTCCTAGCTTCCACCACCAGTGGGGCCTGCATGGAGAGGGTGAACAGAAAGGCAAAGCATGCTGAGTTCTTGTGCTGGATATGGGGTAATTCTTAACACCACATGCATAAACTCCCAACACAACAGCTGAGGCTGCTCAACTGTCCCTACAGGTCACCATTAACCCAGAGGACAGTCTTTCTCACTTCACTGAATAAGACATGGCTGAATTAGCACAGTCCTCCTGAGCGTATGTGCAAAGGATTCATGTGTGCACATGTAAACATTGTCACCTTTAGTTATCCATATGCAAGATTAGAAGGAGGCCACAAAATTATTAGAATCATCATGTTCTAAATGTCTTGATGACCTTTGACTGACTGTTCCAGTGTAGGTAGATGTTGCTAAAAAAGGCATTTCCTATTTAGTGATGCTTGCCCAAATTTAGAGTCCAGAACAAGTGAATAACTTTCCTTTTCCCTCATCCTGGATATCAAAGTGCTCCCTACACGTCATTCTTGAAGTCCTACAGTGTACCTTCTATGCCTGCAAATAAACATCTTGGTGCAAGCCCTAGGACAAAGATGGTAGAAGATACTGAAGTGCCATTTGAATGCTAAAAGGAGGAAACTCAGAGCTAAAAGTTCATGGACATTCAGTAGTAAGCCTTTACAGCCCTGGGTCAGAACAGGGTAGGTCCATGTGTCTCCAGCTCAAATAGTTTGTTTCCCTTACCATGTCTTTCATGTGTCTTCTGCAGTCACTAGCAATTCCTTGCAGCAGTAAATATCTCTCCTCTTTAGCTAAGATAACTTGGCCACTGCAGCAAGTCCCTTGAATAAAGTAGGAGATGCAGCCAATTTTGCTGTTGAATGTGGAGGGAATACTCGGAGGAAAGTTGAAGTGGAAGTCAAAGGTGTGGACCCCAGAATCCAGCCATCCATCTGAAAGCCAAACAACACACTCCTATCAGAAGCCTTTTAAACATTTAGGGTGTTCAAACTTTACCAAAGGTTGATGTTCAATCCTAACCAAAACATGATCTGTCTCCCAGAATCCAAGGTGTCCTTACTACCATGGATTGGTATTGCACCCAAAGTGCCATACCACAGGTATTGCACCCAAAGTCCCATAAAGTCATGTTATGGGGTGGACTGTGCATGGCCTCTGGCAGGTCAGCTGCTGGATGCACAGATTCCTACCAGTCTGCAGACCTGCGAGTTGCTAATCTGCCTCATTTTAACACAAGATCAGCAAACCTGCAGCTCCTCACAGTGTTTAGGATTTTCACTTATCAAAATGTGCCACAGACTTTGAACTTTCCAAATAAGCATTAATAGGCTTTTTGGGAGTAAAGGGATGTAAATAACTTTCATAGAATCATAGAATCATTCAGGTTGGAAGACACCCTTGGGATCATCAAGTCCAACCATCAGCCCTACCCTACAAATTCCTCCCCTACACCAAATCTCCCAACACCACATCTAAACAACTCTTAAACACATTCAAGCATGGGGACTCAACCACCTCCCTGGGCAGCCTATTCCACTTTCACTCCTCTTTTATCATTGTTGTTTATCATACAACACTTGTGCATGTGATCTAAAACTTTTGTTTTACTTGTGCAAAAGACCCCTAACCACAAAAAAAAAAAAAAACAAACCCAGTTCTCTGCAGAACTGTGAGAAAGAAAATTTATGATCCATTCCTTCAAATGTCTGTCTTTGATTCTGTGCCACTTCCTCAGAATCAATTTCAGTTTTGTGTAAGTGAGGTCCCACTACATGCAAGGAGTGAAAGGCTATCCCACCTGTGCACAGATAGATTTGGCCTCTTCTGGCCAGATAAGAGCAGCTCTTGGCTCTTTTCTTCATCCAAGACCTATTTCTTTTAAACACACATATCTGCTGGCAGTTTATCATCCAGACTTAAGTTTTTCTTCCTCCTAGTAGCTTGTGCCAAAACTTCACTTTGAACCACAATATCAGAGGATGTGAGACTGCTAGAATTTTGTCCTGCTGACTGCATCCTTTTGCAGATGAATTCAACAATGCCTCAAGTTTCAATAATCTAAACTGGATATTCTTGTTGGCAGAAGCACCTGGATATTGTTTCCTCACAGCAAGGGAGATTTAACAGTATTTTCAATCAATCAGAGTTGTAACTCCAAAGAAAAAAGAATGTCTAAAACAAACTGAAAGGGAGGAAACTAAAATTCATCAGCCTCTTAGATAACTGCAATATAAAAAGTCATGTTATCTATTCTGCCAGTTTGTAGAAATCTGATATTCCCAGGGCCTCATCTCACACAATGTTGTCTTCAAGTTATTTTGGCAATGTTCTTGTTTTGGTAGCATTTTGTTTTGGACTTTGAACTGTGAGCAGATCTGCAAATTAACCTTGAAAGAAATCAGTGTTCTCCTCCTGGAATGATCTGCAATTGGGCCCTGGTGAGAGCAGTCTGTTCTGCAGCCCCAGCACAGTGTGGGGATTTACTGAGAGAGTTCACGTTTCTCCATCCCTGATGCAGGTTTGGCCTGAGAGCCTGGCCTCATGTGCAGGGCTGAAGTGGGCCCTGTGGTGTGGAAAGACTTGCAGATACTTATTTAATTCTATGTACAGCTTTAATCCAACTTTCTCTGGCTTGCCTCGCATCACTTCTAAAGAGACCCCTCTGAGTTGTGCCCACTTGCTGAGCTGCGCTTAGCTTTCTGCCCAGGCCCTCAGACTCAAAAGGATGGTGGTGTCCCTGAATTCACCCTGAATTCACCCTGGAGGTGAAAGCACACTTGCTTTCCTGAGCTTCATACGGTTTCTGGGTGTGAGCCCTGTTGTACAGGAGCACCTGCCCTCTACCTGCCTCCAGAAACCTTGTTCACCTGAAACCATGTGACAGAATTAATTACACTGTAGAAAGTTTCCCAGCTGCCAAGAGGCACCCAGAGACACCATGTATCTTCGTGTTCATCAGAACCTGGGAACTTCAGTCATACACAAAATTTAAGTCCATTCCAGATAATTTATTTTGTTATCTAATTCAAAAAGTTCTTCCTCTTGTATTTCCCAGGAAGGGAGATGATGGCTGTAGCTGTGGGGAAAGCATAAAGAGGCTGCTGGTAGGAGAGACTTGAGGGGTGAGCTTTCTGTGAAGGACACGAGGGATTTCATGGGGTGCAACTGATGGTGCACAGCAGTGATTGAAGAGTTTCAAACTGCTTGTAGTCCTGTGAGCTCCCACCTCTGGTTTGTTCTGACTGGGGTGTTTCTGCTGGTGATGAGGACAGTTATCCCTGGTAGCACTGAAACTCGTTGTTTTCTTTTCTGGTATCTAATTACCCTAGAGCTTTTACCAGTCATATTCAATGACTGCCAAGAGTCAGTTCCTCCAGCAGTCTTTATCTCACAGAGAGACAATACTGGGTTTCTTGTGTGGTGGTGGGGCTCACCAGGGTTAAAAAGAAATATGTCAGCAGGCACCTGGATCCATGTATATATACTTCTTACAGAGACACTGTATGTAACCCAAGTAGGGCATGTGGTAAGATCAAACATCAGATAGCAATGTGCTATCAAGAGCATATTAGCAGCCGAGTGTCAGAAGCCGACATCTGTTCAAACATACATTCCTTGTACGCCAACATCAGTGGGGAGCACAGAGTATTTGAGGTAAGAAGGGTCAAGTCCTTATCTTATTTCATGTTTTAAAACTGGTTTCTTGGACTTGTTAGAGCACTTCTACAGAGATGTAATCAATGCTGGAAAAAGACTGAGTTACAGTGGTAAAAAACTGTTATTAAACCACACTGCTTTGGCAAGTCTTGATGGATGCAGACACTCAACTCTTTTGAAAATAGGAATATATCTGTAGCTGGCAGAATACAGATTCAAGTGTGTCTTTAAGCAACACCAGTTTGAACTTCAGCTGAGAACATCCAGAACTGAGGTGCTTTACAGGTACTTGTTCTTATGATGGCAAAAATAATTCTTCCAATACAGCCTTTCTCCCTCTTTTCTGTCAGGGCTGTAACATCTGTTAGCCTGTGGGAAGAGACAGTGTTCTGCAGTACGTCCAGGCTAAGACTCTAATTCGTGCATGAGGGAAAAGTGAGCTTTAGACAAGGTAGAGCCTTCAAGTCTGAGAGGAAATGAAGCCTGACCACTGCAGGTCATTGCTCAAAAGCACAGTTATCATGCATTGACACAGTCTATCTTCAGTGCTAAAGTAGACTAAGGCAGTGACTCCCTGTGATCTGTAGACTATATTTTCGGGATTCCCAACAGACCAGAAGAAAGAGGAGCTGAGAAAGGGCAGCACACCTCCTAGAAGGCTTCCATTTGCTTTAAAAATCCCCTGGAATAATTCACTGGGCTACATGGTCATTACATCCCACTGACTTTACTCTTTTTAAAAAAATATGTACATTTTAATAGTTAGCACTGCATTTATATGAGTGCTTGGGGTGTACAATATCTGAAGGGAAGCTGTAAACAAGATGGAGCCAGGCTCTTCTCATTGACAGGACAAGAGATGACAAGCACAAACTGAAACACAGGAGGTTCCCTCTGAACATCACGAAACACTTTTTCACAGTGAAGCAGGTTGCCCTGAGAGGTCTCCTTCCTTTGAGAAATTGAAAAGTCTGGCCAAGTGGCCCTGCTTGAGCAGGTGGGTTGTTCCAGATGACCTCTACAGGTGCTTTTCAACCTCAGCCGTTCCACGATTCTGTGATTCTATGAAATAATCACATTTTTACAGGTGTTTTCAGTGCATGTCTCACATTTTTCTTGTCTCTCAGTAAAGACAGGGCAGTAACTCTCATAATGCCTTTGCTACTGTTGCAAATACAACAAAGACAGTATACCCAGTGGATACTTGCTAGCACGTAAGTCAACAAGAACACTGAAGTTAAGCATTTTAGATGACCAAAGAATGCTTCAGTGATCTGCCCGTGACTAAAGATTTCCTACCTGCTTCTAGACAGGTTGTGATAGATTTTTGTGCCTCAAATGTTCACTCCTTGGAGACAGCCACCAGCTCATGGGGGGCTGCTCATGCTCTCAAATACTGCTGACCATACCAGAAAGCTACTGTTCATCACAAAGCCCTGGTTGCCATATGATTTAATGAAAAGGAATATGCCATGAGATAGAAACAGATGTGCTGCATTGGCAAAAGGAAGGCTTCCTACTCAGATTCCACCTTCCCTAGCCCAACACTAATATGCTGTTTGGTTAACTGACACCTCACTCCAGTGTTTTACCCTCTATGTGGAAATTCTGTGTTTTGGACACGTAAACAGCCTGGTTGGTGCAAGCCACGCTCTTCTCATAGTCCCATTCAGGATTTTCCTCTTCAAGCCACCTCAGGTAGCCTCTTCCCACAAGCTCCACCTTCACCACAGGGTCCACCAGTGTACTCCTGAGGTTCAGAACCAGTTGGCCCTCTATGTTGGAGCCAGCCAAATACACCTCAGTCTCAGGAAGCACCAGGTTAATTGCTCTCACTGTTGACATGAGGGAAGAGTGGGTGTTGCTGGGGTTTGGAAGCTGGATTGTGAGGTCACCTGCTCCTCCATGACAGCAGGGTTTCTGAGGTCATGGCACAGGGGACAGGTGCAGCATGCCCCACAGGGAGAGAGCTCAGCTCTCCAAGCTATGCCAGAGGGGATCAGAGCCATTTACCTGATTATTAGCAGCACTTAACTAACTGGCAAGTATTCAACTACACATTTAGGAATGGTATTGGCAACACAGCAGATAAACCACAATTCAAGACACTTAGAAAATATTGATAAACACACAGAAATTTCTAAGCATGCTTTCCATGAGTAATCCCCAAAACTTCAAAGCACGCACACACACACAGAGAGGTGCAGGTGCACTCACCTCCTCTGGGATGCTGGTTCCCCAACTCATGCACCATTCCTTGAGGACATGTGAGTGCTCTACACGCACCCTACCCACTAATCCATCCATCGGTGAGAACACACCCCACAACCACTCACACACTCCACAGCACTGAACCCCATCATCAGCATCAGCATGCTGACTGTGTGTAGGTTACTCACACTGCCTGACAGTGACACTTCCTTGAGATTTCTTTCCAGGCTGACATTCTTCTCTTACAAATCTGCTGGTAATCTTCTACCTACTGTTTAATCCACTTGCTGGTTGTCTCAAGTAATCTTCACCATTCCTCCTTTCCTCATGGTGTTACCGGTTTTGGACAACCTCCCTCCCCAAAGGCACAGTGTTGAGTATTGTATTCACACTCACCTCACTAGCAGTTTAGCCATTGTTACCTGAGCATGCTACCAACAAGGACCTGTGCAAACTCCCCCACAGGAAAATACTAGTGATGGGGAGTGGATGTAGCTGATACTGCCCACCTAATCAGTGGCCAGAAGACTACAGCAAGTACCCTGAGGACATCAGGGCAGGTGAGCAGCACTACACCACCTCTCTGGGCAACAAGGTCCTTGCAGGTCTGACTGTTGTTCAGCAGTGCAGGAGGACTGGCAAGATTTTGTTGTAATGCAGGAGGCTTTGGTGAACATGGCTAAAGGCAAAGGACTGAGATGAAGTGCAGACCTTGTCTCCTGAGCTCCTTTGTCATATCAGAGGAATTCCATCTAGCTGGAGATGCTGCAACTTAATGTTCTTAACATTAAGGAGAAAGACATATTCCTTCCAAATAACATCCCAGAACACTGTAAGGCTGATCTGAGAGAGACCTCAAATGCTGTTGGACACTTGGACTGAATGAGTGTGCCATGTTCTGATCCACTTTGTCATGGTTCCACTGAAAATTACCAAAACCAAACTGACAGATGGCCCTTCCTTCCCCCCAAAAAAAGAAAGGAGAGGAAGAGATAAGGAGATTTACAAGCTTAGAATGAACTAAACTACTTTAATGAAGTATTAGTACTAAAATTAAAGTAAGAAATAAAAAATGAAGTAGATAAAATATATACAAAACTGTATCAAGCTCCCAGAATGATTATTACGCCACCAGCAGGCATCAGGAAAAGTCCCAGATTGGACTTGGTGACTGACAGGAGCTGGATTACAGATCTGGAGTCAGGAATGTACAGATTGGGATCAAAGGCAGATGAACTGACAGGGTCCTCCTTGGACATCAGCCATTGAAGAAAGAGAGTTGACCCTTTGATCCCTCAGCTTTTATACTGAGCATGATGCAGATAGAATGGAATACCCTGTTGGTCAGGTTTGGGTTATCTGTCCTGTCTGCTCCTCCCTACAGGTGTGACCCCTCTATGCTTTTCTGCTTCCAACCCTCCAATGGGGCAAATAACAAAATTCCCTGACCTTGGTTGTTATAGCAATAAGTATGAGCAAGGGCCTCTCTGCACACCATTCCTTGGTATAATCAGGCCTTATCGCTGTGAGAGTGAACAGTTTTCTGAACAGTATGCTTTTAATTTCAGAGTTTAGTTAGAAGAGACCCAGCTAAAAAAATAAAATTGTAAAAGAGAAAATTTGTTCATTTTAGCTCAAACCAAGACACACTTAGACGCGGGAAAGGAAGGAAAACGATGTAGCATGGGATATCAGAAGGACACCTTGAACCAAGGGGCAGGGATGAAGACGGCTACAGCCAGGGCTGCAGCAAGAATCACATCTGCAGCTAATGCCAGCAGAGATCTGTGAGCTACTGACAAGTTGTGAACCCAGAGTGAAAGCACCGGCACCTGCTCTGCAAAACCCTCTTCCGGAAGCAACGTTCTCGGCTGCAGCTTGAGGATAAGGGCACATACTGAGAAACACTGAAAATTAACTGATCGAGACGGCCAACAGTTTAGGAAAGAATTCACAGCAGCACGTTGAACTTTAAGACTTTCGTCCTCCTTACTAATAAGTCACTTGTTTCAAAGCTGTCAAGACTCTCCTTCCTGGCCTGTGTACCTCATTCTTGCTTACAGTGTTTTCAGGTGTTTCTTTTTTAAGGAACAAAAGCATTGAATTAACATGCTGACTGCAAACTGTCACTCAGGCTCAATTCTCAGCTGCTGCATCTCATTTTCTGGGCCCCTGCCTGCCCTGCCTTGTTAAAACTAAACTCTTTGGGAAAGAAACTGTTCAATGCCCTGGGTGTAGTGAGAAGGAACAGTGTCTCAACTGGGCACAAAATTACCCATAACAAAAATACCTTTTCTCTTATTTGCACTTGACAGTTTTCAGCAGTTATTACCTTGTGCACAAGTTGTGTGGTTACGGGTGGAAAAAATAGCTTAAATGATAAGCAGCTTACATGAGTGATGATATATCATCAAGTAAAAAATTATAATTAGTGATAATATATGAATTAAATGCTAGATTCCCATAATTTTGTGCTCAGGCACTGATTTATGTTTTACAAAAATAGTTTATAGCTATGATCTCCACGCTATTTCACCAAACCAATATTTCATCTCAACCTGTGCATCCTCTGAGGATTTTAAGAGGAATTTGAGCATGCAATTGACCAGAAAAGGAGGAAGCATTGTTTTTATGTCATGGTTTGTGCTCCTTCCTTAACTTCAGGTTCTGTCTTGAAGTTAGACCAGCTAAAAAAATAGTTGTATAAATGTTCCTTTGTGATGACTCTGACAAAATAATCTAATACCATTTCCAGAAGAACACTACATTGTATGCTTAACAAAAGTAGGCTTCAAAAGGCACAGTAGAGAAAATTATATTCTGGTTTGCCTACATTGATGTGTGGTGTCATCAATTTTGAGTTTTCAATTGATATCTACCAAAACAGAACCTTTCATCTGAATCAACTACACTTTATGAATTAAAGTGCACCCATAGCTCACTATATTTAATTTTGCAAACCAAAAGCTGGCTTCCTCTCAGTAATTTAAGAAGTCTCACTAGGTTCTCACTAGGTTCTCTCTAGGCTATGCAGTCTCACTAGGTTCTCTAGTTTTGTGCAGGAATCGGGGAGGACTGTGTCATTGTTTGCTCCTCGTTTCAGTTCTGGGACTCACATGAACATCACCTTTGGTTTGAGCCTCCCGGTTCCAGTTTGAAATTTTGAACCTGAAAACTGAACAGAAAACGAAGCCCTTGAGCTTACAGTGTTGCACTATGACAAAACAGGTTGGTGTAGAATTGTGTCAATGAGGCCACAACATAACCAAACTCAGCCCAGGGGTGGCCGTTTTCACCCTGGGTCCACACAAGGATTGGTTTCCCCAGAGACCTCAAAGTCTGAAGGAAATGGATGTAGCAAAGCAGAGGGGTGACCTAGGCTGAGCGTTTGGGTTCACCATAGAGATTGGACTGGTTTGCACTTTAGGAGAGCCATTAATAGAAAAGTGTTACACAGATCATGTTTGTATTCTGCTGTTTTCCACCAGCATATGAAGGGCCCGCATTTGCACACAAATTCCTTTTGCGAGCTGAGCTGCCCTTGTAGTTCTCCTGAGGGTGACGTGTGGAAAATGGAGTACCTGCATTTGAATTTTAAATTTCTTGCTTTACAGGAGAATTAGGCCATATTGATAGTGCTTTAGATGTACTAACTGCTAGTGCTAGCTTTCTTGAAGCCAGCTTCACAACCATCTCAAAGGCAGTGACATAGATATGAAGAAACTGTCATGGAAGACTCTTCGTACACTCAGTCCATGTTAATACAGAGGTTTTACAAGAGAGCATGAATCAGCCAAACGAATGCAGATTCTTTTTGCCAAGCAGCATCCCTCTACGGAAGAAATAATGTGTAATAAGCACTGTGAGTGGGATGGCCAACCAGAGCTAAATGGATAATTCTTACTTGGCATTCCCATACAATGAGTGATTCACTTGGCAATCACAAGGTCCAATTATCTTTTAATACTCTGTTTTGGATGCAATTATGATATATTGTGCATAGAAGTAGAAAATCAATGCTTTCACCAATAATGTTTTTAATTTTATTAGTGAGTGTATTGCAAAACAACTTTTTTCAACTCTCTTCTAACTTAAAATTGGAGGGGGGTTGTGTGTGGCAGGGTTTATATTAATATTGGTATTGTCCCTAATCCTGGTATTAAAAATTACCTGTTATTTTAATGTGTTCCATGATATCCATGGAGCAGAAATGCAATTTCTACTGCCAGTTGGTTCTCCATCAAATTGTTCTGCAATAGATATAAAGAGGTGTGCCATAGAGCCATACAGGGAAATGAATTTCATCAGAGGGCACAGAAGTGTAGTTGCCAGGTTTTTGTAAGCCAAAGTCTCATGACACCTTTTTTTGTGAGGATCAGCTGAAGTCCATCACATCATAAATCCAGAGCATCTCCTTTGTTCCTTGGCTAATCTCAACATTTAGTGAGCACATGCAAAAGTAAAATACACTTTAACAATTTACAACTGTACTTGGCAAGTGAGGGGGGGTAAGAAATACAGCAAGACTTTAAAGCTCTACCATGATATATCTTATCTGGAGAAAGTACTGCGAAGCTGTCAATAGCTGCTTGTAAACAGTAGAGCTTGAAATAGGGAAAACATGTTTTTTCCCTGTCAGAATGGCGCAAAGCCTTGGCTGAAGCCCTTGCCGGGCCTATCCATCTGGCTGATGTGAGAAATGAGATATCGATTTTTCTTATACCATACGATCAGAAACCTAGAGGAGCCACAAAGCTAGCAAACAGCACACAGTTTATTAGACTCTAAGTGAGATGTTGGAAAACTTTTGCAACACACATCTTTCTATTTACCAAATGCAACATAATTCACATTATTAATCAAAGAAATACAGAACATACACTGCTAGATTTGCTGCTGGTGAGAACTGAGGGGGCTAGGAACTGGCTTAAATGCTGCAGCTTTCCATGTTACCGGTGATTTGTTCACTTAAAGGAAATATTTTTTTTAAAAAATAAGCTGTAAGTCTGTGATTTTTTCAGAATCACACTATTACATTAGAAGCACGATTGCTGCTCATTTCAAGGAAATGTACACCTACAAATCCATTCTGTATCCTTGAAATTATCAATCTAAGCACCCAGATTGATCTCTTATCTAGAAATCAGTATACAAGAGGAAATCATTGCAGAAAACCTCATATATTATAATTAACAAATTATGAATTAAAGAGTACCTATAGGTACTTGCATGACGTGCAGATCTCAGTATACAATATCTTAAGATATTTCATTCTTTCTGCTCAAAGTCACTCACCTACAAGAGCCGAAATAGAGAAGTAAAGCCGAAAGTCCAAGGATCCAGAAACGTTAGTGGGAATGAGAAGGACATGCTACTGTCTACCACAGCTGGCGTCAGTAACAAGTTTGCATTAGTTTATCTCTGCTAGAGAGACAGAGTAGCTCAAATTTTTTTATTAAGGCAGAAAGTCCCAGAGGGCTGCAGTATGCCATAGGAGGTCTTTTAGTGATAGACCAGCACTCGCGTCCCAAGCATCTGTTCTGCTGACTGTCATTACTTTAAATAGCCACTCGGTCTCTCGGGCACTGGATGTCTCTGGAAGTGGGGCATCTGGAGCATAGTCCAGGGGCAGGGAGCTGTGTCAGGTTCCCCCCTCCCAGGCTGCTGGATTCAACAAACCTCTAACAGGGAGGACTGACTGCAGCCCTTGATTTTGAGAGTTGAGCAAAGATGTTTTCGGAGCACATCAATCAGGTCAAACGTAACTGGTGAGGTGTTTGCTTTGGCTCCCACCAAGGCTTCAGCAGGAGCTAGGTGCCGAGCTGCCAAGCACATCTAGGCTGACACATGTTAAATCCAGCCTATTTGTCCAGAATGTATCCATGTGTTTGCGTGTGTCTCAGCTCTACATCCAAGCAGCATATTAAAAATATGTGTCAGGACGGTGCAGTTTCAAATGGACACTTCAAACTATGCAAAGAAAGCCAAATGACTTATACACCCCATGCCCTGTGGTACAGTGAAAGCACACCAGGAAGATTTCTTACTGTTTGGGGAGCCTGTATTACCCAGTGGGGTGTTGCTCATTTTCTATTGATTTGGTATGCTGTTTTTTTCTCTTTTAGCTTTCAGATTCAGTCCTAGAAGCGTGTTTGTTCAACTAGGTTTGGGGTCATAAATAATTGAAATGCACTAAGAAGTGGTAGTTTTGGTTGGCTGATTTATATAGTGAGGAGAGTAAAGTGGTTGTGACCTTCTGGCTTTATCTTTGACAAGCATATAATTGGGAGACAAGAAAAAGTCTCAAAAGCATGCCACTACATGGAAAACAAGCCACCTTCTGCTTATGAAGACATAAAGTTTTTCTCCTAAATTGCTTCTTGTTCATGCAATGCATAGTCTGTATATTCATCTTTTAGCAGCCTTATTGGCTTTTTCAGACATGCTGGATATTCCTCAGTGACTTGTTTGGTGAGGTTTGGTTTTAGTGGTCAGAGAATATAAAAGCAATGCAAGCCTATGAGGGAAATCATTGTGCATACAGTTTCAGGAACCGCAGCAAGACAAATCCCAGGAATGCAGAAAAGCAGGAACAGGGAAAGGAAAAGGAGGAGGAAAAAAATGCCCAAGATGAAACTCTGGTTTGTTTTTCTGTCATGCTAATGGCCCTCAAAGAAAGGGGAGAAATCCTTCACACAGAAGTGAAGGGAGTAAGTTCTTTTCCTTTAAATAGGGTGCAGAATCAGCTCCCTTTTTGGTCACTTACCCTGCCTGAGTGAATTCATTCTCACTGCAAGGTTCACTGGCTTTATTTCTTCCACATTAATGTAAATCACTTGTGTACAGAAAGGGAGGACCAGGTTCCTTACCTATCTGTTCTCTCCACAATATGAGAGGGTCTCTATTATACTATAGCACAAGCCACTACGATGCCACTGTTTCTGTTCATCCGCACTGATCTAATGCTTTCAAACAGTTTATTATTTATAGAGACAATTTTAGATCTAGTGTAAAATATGTTGTTCTTTCTGAAAAATCAAACCACGGTATATTAAGCATGAATTGTATGGAATGTTTTATATTATTAGCTCTTGATACATATGAGGAAATGCACTTTACAGCAGTCCTTGCAGCCCTTAGTGTAAATTTTTTATTGTTTCCCTTGTAATCCTGTATTTGCCTCTAGTGTCTATGGGAAATAAAATGGGAGCTCTCCAGTGACTAATATGACATTTTTGAATTTTCACAGATGTTAACAAAAGACTATGTGGTCCAGTGAATAAAAGCTACTTAGTAAGTTAAAAATGACACTTAGATTATATCCCATGTGGATAATATTTTTTTTATTGAAAATCATTCATTAAATGCTTGTTATTTTCCTGTAAGATAATATTTCCAAAAAGATTCAGCAGTCCATAAATGAAATGGGCAAGTTCATGACCAGCTGTCATTCTGTTATTTGATTAGCTCTAAATCTGTGTGGGTTGTGAGCACTGACAACTTTCACTGGGCCCTTGGTCTGTAGTGTTCAGCTTCCTGTCTCCTAAGAGGCACTTGATAAAGGACGTTTCAAAGTCCAAACCGCAGGGCTTGGGGGCTTGTTGATGGTGGATCCTTCCTCTCACCTACCCCATTCCTTGTAACTGTACATCCAAGAATGCAAGTGTCCTGGGCAAAAAAAAGAGACCAAGCTAAAGACAGCATGGCTAGGATAAAGGCTACAGCACTCAGCTACGAGGATAGATGGCTTTTTTAATCTGATTAAAAACAGAAGCATAAGGAAAAGGTGGGGATGGGACCAGAGGGGTGCAGAGCATATGGCTGGGTACTTACTTCCTGGGCAAGTAAAGAAAGAAGCAGAGAAAGGTCTTGACCTCCAGGCTCCTCCATCCCAGAAGAGCACTGAGAAGTGCCACTGCAACACAACTCGGCTGAGTAAGGCATTTCTTTAGGCCAGTAATTCTAGCTTGTCCCAAGGAACTCTTGAGATCAAGATTTCGCCTGATCCGTTACAGCTCCCTAAAATTTATAGTGTTGAAGCAAACACTTAGCAAAAAATATCTCTAGTTCTGTTCATTTCTTCAGGCTAAATATTTTCTGATATATAATTTACAAATTCAGGCTGTGATAAATAACATTCTTTAAAGATAGGCTTTGGTTTGACATATTATGTCATCATCAAAAACATTGCCAGTTCTAACAATACACGTTATCCAGTGAGCTTCTGTATCTATTGTCATTAAATACATTGAAAAAATGTTTGTTGCTTTAATGGGGTCCATGTGTAAAACTATAGCATAAGCCAAATATGAAAGAAATACAGAGTTGAGGAACTGCTACTGTGCAGAAATAAAGGTGAAAGTGATTAAGAAGAAATTGTATTCAGAGTTAAAAAGCAGTTTTGTCCCAGAATAAATATAAATTAGCTTTCTGCTGCTTCGAGTTTTTTGACTTTTTTCTAGGTTTGAAGCTATTATTCTGACCATAAAGGAGAGAGAAATTATAGGCAGTCGTACAAATAGGATCAAAAATTTGTTCCATTTGAACTTTAGCCTATGAACTAAATAGGATGTGGATTAGCTCAGGCTGCAAATCTGAGCAGAGTTAGGAAATGTCAGCTATGTTAATGAGCAAGCAGGCATTTATCAGGCAACCACTGCGAAAGTAATCTTCTTGCTAAGCCATTGAAGATACGCCAACAGGTTGCATCTGTAATTGGGGGCACCAAGGCACACAATTGCAGAGAGCGGACCCCTCTTTTCACAGCCATGGTGTTTCAGTCACAGGTCTGCAAGTCTTTCTGGTTCTTTGTGTCTGTAATTTTTTGCATCGCTGCCCCTAATTGTGCACCCTTTGAAAAGCTGCCCTGTGCCGAATGGATCCTTTCCTTTGCGACACTTCAAGGGACACAGCCAGGGCCTTCCTGGCATTACCAACCCCCAGCTTCCCCTCAGAAACCAGAGTAGCTGTAAAACAGATCTGACTTCTTTTCTTTTTACTTCAGACAAACAAAATAGACTAACTTTATTTCTAGTTTATAAAATTTTCAGGTTTTTATATATAGATTTATAGCCTCTTTAAACTTCATCCCTGTGGAAAAAGTGATGGAAGACCATGTCTGCACCATCCCAGATACGATGTGTAAGTGCTCCAACCCTTCCCAAAACCATGCACCTGACTGAGGTTAATAACACTCTTACATTTAGCACATGCATAAATATTTCCCAAGATGAGGGAAAAGTCTTTGCTGTTTTCCCTGGACCTTGGTTCCACACCCTAATGTCTGTTTGATGTCTCCTAAGTTAGAGGTCGTCTCCCCTTAGGACAGCAAGCTAACAGATGGCAGTCTCTTTGCTAGCTCTCCTACTGCTGCCAGGTCTCTGTGACAGGAGATATCTTTCAAGACTTTAACCTGCATCTAAGGGTATGGCTAGACAGCCACAAGCAGTGGCAGTGATAGATCTTCAGCCACAGCGCAGTAGGTACTGTGTGACTGCTCCTCACCCACTGTAAGAAGACCTGCAGAAGAGTCAGTTGTACCACAGTAGAGAGGAGGTGACGACAGCATTCCTAAACTGCTCTGCCATCACCATTGGAGCATATATTCAGGTGACTTTCTGGGCTAAAAGCTGTGGTGCTTATTCACCTCTGGGTTTGTTAAGGTACTGGATATGTGTAGCCACATCAGAAATGCCCTTCATCTACTTCAGGTGTCTTACTCTGCTGTGAAATTTCTAATTCATACTGAAGGATTGAGTTACATGTCCCACCCACCCCCAAATAAAGGCCACTTCTCAAATTTTGTCATATTTCCCCAAATGTAAGAAGTAGCAAGGTCTTTTGAGAAAGAAGATATAATTTAAGATGAATAAAATAATTCAGCTGAAAACCATTGGGCAGTTGGGGTAAGGGGAGAATTAATTGGAAGAACAGTGTGCAGGGAGTGTCAAGTGTCAGGAAACACCTCTGTACCGTGTCCAGTTCTGGGCTTCCTAGTTCAAGAAGGACAGGGAACTGATGGAGAGGGTACAGCAGAGGACTGCAGAGATGATTAGTGGACTAGAGCATCTCTTTTCTGAGGAAAGGCTGATGGACTTGGATCTTTTTAACCTGGAGTAGAGAAGACTGAGGGGGCATCTGATTAACACCTATAAATGCTTAAAGGGTGGGTAGGAATAGGAAGGGACCAGTCTTTTTTCAGTGGTGCCCAGTGACAGGAGAAGAGGTAACAGACAAAAACTTGAACATAGGAAGTTCCATCTAAACATGAGGAGGAACTTCTTTTACTTTGAGGGTGGCAGAGCCCTGGAAGAGGCTGCCCAGAGAGGTGGTGGAGTCTCCATCTCTGGAGACATTCAAAACCCTCCTGGACACGTTCCTGTGCAACCTGCTCTAGGTGAACCTGCTTTGGCACGGGGGTTGGACTAGATGATCTCCAGACGTCCCTTCCAACCCCATATCATTCCGTGGTTCTGTGTTTAAAGCTCAGCACCAGAAGTTTTTCAGTTCAGGACACTTTTTCATCCTGAGGAAGCTTTTTCACAGCTGACCAATATCTGCACTATTCAGTCGGTGCTGTCGCACAATTTTCTGGTGTAGAGTTGTACAGTATCAGTAAAGACACTGTAAATTCCCATCTACACTTTCCTCTGATCTTGGTCTCACTAAACCTGGGGAAAAATTCATTACGTAATTCACTCGAAGCCATTCCGTATATTTATTTTTGTACATGACAAGCATTTTGGTTACAGTGAAATCTCTGCTTCTCTATATTGTTACAAATGTCCACGTGTCTTAAGATTTGATTCACACCATGCAGGCACTGGCTGCAGTTGACCTTGTGTACTGATTGATTGTTCAGGAATCCAGGTTTATACCTATAAACTAGATTAATGCAAAACTGCTGGAACACAGCTGAAGAACGAAATAAACCACAGAAACTGTTTCTAATACTAAATCAAACACAAGTTTGCCTTCACTCTTATGTGCACTGGGCCAAATTCAGCTTTCTGTAGGATTTGCTTCTGTTGACCAGATATATTTCATGTACGAACCTTAAATTCTAACAGCTCAAGAAAGCCAAATGTAACAGCTGAGGAGTTTTATGTGCGGGTATTACCCACAAGAAGCAATTTAAATACATGAAGCATGCAAAAATCATTTGAAAACTACACAAATGACAAAAACTTGCTATATAAGAAATAAAAAGATCACTTAAGTGGGCTGCATAAATGTTTGAATATGTATAGCTTTGCTGGGAATTGATGGAGCATTTCAAATTTTGTTGTAAGGTGATTCATGAATTCATCACCTGTGAATGTGGGGGTCCAAACCGGCCTTCGGGGCTGCCTGTTTTGGAAGCTGCTTCTGTTAAAAAAAAACACAACTGGATCTTTGGTTTCCTTTAATCTTCATCCAGAAGAAAAACAAAGATAATTAGGATTTCAGCAACTGCTTTCTCAGTCTCATTCAAGTCCCAGAGCAATAGAAAATTCAGACAAGTCTGAACCGTGAAAACTGTGACCAAAGTAAGAATTTTATTCCAAATTGATCCAAATTCAGTGACTTTAATTTGACCTCTTCTTAGGAATATATAAAATGCACAGTGGGAATGTATATATATATTAGTTTTTGTACAGGGATTGTTAACACTGGCTGAAACCTCTAAAGCAACACCAGTGATCTCTAGCCTGAGGAGTGATAAATTCCATGTAAGAAGGTTAGAAGATGTGGTAAAATAAAATGCTCTGTTGTGGTTTGGTGCCAAATGGTCCATCAGTGCCATGCTGAGACAGGCCAGCACTGGAAGTGATATAGAGGAGACACAGGCAGGAGCAGCACGTCCTTTTCTGAATAAAATACCAAGTAAAGGGTAATGTAGTTACAACACCCAGTATGTTGCTCTTTCCCCATTCTATTTCCAGCCAGAGGTAGCTAAACCCATAACTTTGAGGTGGAGTTAATTTGTTGTGATGGGGATGCTAAAAGCTGCTGAGGCTGGAGAGCACGTGATGCCTGGAACAGGCAGGGACAGGATCTAGTGTGATGTGTGTTTCTGCTGCATTGTGCTGGTTTTGATGGGATTACAGGCTCTGTGGGTTGCATCCCTCTTGCCTTTGAAGGCAGCAGCAGCTGAGCAGCCTCTCAAGTTTACCAAGTGAGGAAAGTGAATTATTTCTTCCTCACCTGCTTCAGAGCATCAGGGACCATCAAGCATAATTATTACCCAATGGAAACTTAAAAAGGTAAACCTGACTAATTAAATAAATATCATTTAAGCAGTATCAATATTGCCCCCTCAGTTTGCCACCAGCAATGTCTGCAAGGCCAAATTTTCATAACATCTGCATTAGCTGGTCTTTGGCATCCATTTATCACTAGCCCAACCCGGCTGGGCAGGGGAAGATGGGATGCCCAGTCTGGGCCATGCAGGCACCAGCTGCAAAGCAGCATCCACAATCATCTCCCAAAAAACGTCCTGCAGAAGGAAAGATGTCCGTGGGAAGGGGCTCCCTCTCTGTTGACTGGGGTAACTTTTACGGAGCCATGTGACCACAAAACACCAAAGCAGTGAGAGTACTGCACTTTGAGTGGCATTCATGAGCACCACATTTTGTCCACAACCATTGTCAATGAGGTGAACACAAGATTTTTTGCCTTGGAAAATAAATAAAGGGCCTGGTTTCTTGCCTCTCCCCAGGGAAAAATATTTTTCAGACAATAAGAACTTTCTGTACCTGACTTGAAGGAAGACCTTAGCTTTCCTGGGCTGTGGGTGCATGTGTTGGGGTGATACAGAACATCCTGGGAGCATCCCAGTCCTACCCCTGCACCTGTCTGCATGGACAGATCACTTCACCTGAAAAATCCATGTACAACAGCCAAAAGGGGAAGTTACCATGCCTTGCAAGGTTGCAAAGGCAGACAATTTGAGCTGGGCCATTCTGGTCACAGTTTATGGAGGACCCAACTACACATAGCTAACAGCAAAGCTGCACAGAGACAGCTTTAGCTAGGGTGTTGCTCCCCAGCTCGCTGGACTGGGGCATGCAGCTTGCCTGGTTTTGACTTGGGCCAATCACAGCCTTGGAAAAAAACTGGTTGCGTTGTGATGCTTCTAAGCATTTTGCATGTTTTTGGTAAATCCCCAAGAAGAAATTAACAGAAAAGGGCCCACCCAGTCAGATGAAATATTCAAAAGCAGCTTCAGCTGGACCTTCTTATAAGAAGTAAGGTAATGATGCAAAAGACTACATTCTTCTTGTTCAGATCAGGGGTCATTAAAAGCAGGGAGAGGACTGAGTAAGCATCAGTGGAATTGCTGCTTGTTTTTCTGTTTTGTTCCCCTCCCCCCTGAATGAAATTGCCCTCCCCTCCCCACCACGAAATTGCACTTGAGTCAGGACTTTGTTGAGATGCCTGTTTAAACGGATGCTTTAGCTGTGGTGATGCAGTTCTACTTATTTTGGTTTTCAAATATGGCTCAGTCCTAAAATAAGCCTTTAAACAATTTAATTTTACAACTCCAAGCAATACTACTGCTACATAAATAACATCCCGGGAGTTACATTTGAAGCCTAAAATGGTAAAATGAGATTACTGATAAAAACGGAGTTTAAGATGAAGCATAGTAATTGAGTTTGGCTCCCTTATAGATTAAAAATTATGTGATCAATAGATTATTATCATTTGTAGTAGTTAAAGTTTCGTGTTATAGAAATAATCTGTGACTAGATTAGTAGAATACAGGATTGCAAATATCCTGTTATAGTAAACAATGCCTATTTGGCAATTTACAGACTATAAACTCTGGCAATAAGAAAGTACTGATTAGTGCAGACGTAGATGAGTAATTGATTTTAACAATTGATTTTATTTTTTTTTTTAATTTTTATCACTTTGCATTAGCACCATACCAACAAAAACAAAAAAGTGAAATACACTGACACGCTTGTGGCCGTGGGCAGAACAGCCAGGGCGGAGAGATCTGAGATACAGGGCTTGCAACACCATCTCTTCCTTTTCCGGCCCTCTCTAAAACACTGCTTCTTACTCAAAAATCCAGTGGTACGTTATGTCTTTTCTCCCAGGACAGAGATTTGGCCACCGTGCAACAAGTTTTAAATTTTTAATTAGAAATTACAGCAATAGCAACAGAAGAGATGTCCAGGATTGTGACTTGGGCAGAAGATGTGACTGTAGAAGTCTCTATAGGTGCCCTGCAGAAGCGACACTTCTTCACAGGTCACTCGCTCAGGAGGTGCCACAGCTGCTCTGGTCTTCTTACTTGGATTTTCTTTATATAGTTGGCAAAAGTCAGCTGGTGATTTTCAACTTGGCAAAAGCTATCAGGTAGTTCTTAACTTGTTTGGGGACAAGATAAATTGCATTTGCCAGTAAGTAAGTTTCACCATTAAAAAATAACTAACTGAGCCCTACTTTAAAGCTGCTGCTATTTTTATCTGAGAAATCAGAGGAGTCCCTGCCTGTTGAAAGTCTGCCTGAGCCAAGCACTGTCACCGTGCTGTAGCAGGAGCCTCCTCCACCTTGGAGGAGACCCATATGTGCTGTCTGGTCTGTGCATCCTGCCCTGCAGCCGAGCACATCCCCACAGCAGGGACACAAGTGGTTCATTTGAGGTGAGATTCACTGTGTCTGTGGAGGAGGAGATGCCACCCTGTACACATCCTGCATTTGAAGTCAGCAGGATTTGAGCTCTGGACATTGTGGCTCATGAAGTTGTGCTTCTCTGAGGTATCCCATGGCGAATCTGCTGTCACCCAATGCAAAACCCTAGGCTGACGCTGAAGGAAGGCAGTTTCACAGCATTTCCTGCATAAATATCCACTTTTAGGCATCCTGGAAAAAAAGGCAATGGCTAGTATTTCAGCTATGCTTAATGACTGGGTGCATCACGTTACAGGTGGAGCTCTCACAGAAGGCAAAGATGTGCTTCTCCACGCCAGCCCCCTCTTCTTGCCCAGGGTAAATCTGTGAGTACCAGAAACGAGCAGCTTCACAGCTCCCTTTTCAACAATTTAAAACACTGCTCCTTTTTGCCAACTCGTTTTACCGTAGCACTGAATTTAACATTGTAACTGAAGACATCTCTGCCTTTATATCTGTGGGCCTATTAACTCGGGGCAATTACTCTGGAGGGAGGTGACAATTCCTTTATGGGAGTTATTGAATTCTGGTACTGCAAACACTGCAAACAGTGCATCAATAATGAAAGGCCAGTAAGAGGGCACAACATACCTGCATCATTCAGGAATATAATTTTTTTTTATGGACTACATTGTATGACAGATAATTTAGGCCTGGAAATTAGACATCAATTTTTAATAATATTTAAATTTACTTTTCAAGAAAAATTAAAACCACGAACTACTAATTACTGGCTTGACTGAACAGGAGGGAGATAGGGAAGAGGGAGCGAAAAGGAATGAAAATGAGGGTCACCGAGATGTCTCATTGGAGTTTGCTGACCTTTAGAAGAACTCCCAACTGATTAGTAACCTTGAACATTGATAGATTACATAATATTCACTCAAGCCATCCTCATTCTTTATTTAGCAGACAATTCCAGCTTTGTTCAGCAGTATGAGTTCTGCTTTTTACATACATGTAACACTGACCGTCTATCCAAGGATATGATTCAAGGTTTAGCTATTATGTTATGTCTCGATTCTTGGCCTTTTAGACTATTTCTTAGTGTATTGCACTGTGCTTCACAAACCCACAATAGCAGAAAGATCCTACAATGCCAAGGTCAGGGTGAGCAACAAAAGGAAAGAGGTGCTTGTTTTCCATCTATATACCATTTTAGTTTACATTAACAGCTGGGATTAAACACCAGTATTACTCCGCCTTCAAGAAAGGTCTGAGGAAAAAAAAATTGAGATAATTTCTTTCCAGCTTTCATAATTGTTACAGGTCTAAATCTGATGTTGGTGGAAGCACTGTACCAGATTAAGGGCAGAGACACTTGCCTCACCCATAACTTATCTATCCATGGACCCAGAATGTTCCATGGATATCTGCCCTTCTCTCTACCAGCACCACCACTTTCCTTCAGAGCTTTCTGACAGAGCTTGCCCTTGAAAAACGTTAGCTCTTCTAAAAAATATGAATTTTGTTCTTCATGCATTTCCTATGTCTATCTTATACCTCTCTCCAATGAAATTGAAATGCAATTCTTCAATGGTAACACCCTCTGCTAAACCTTCTCTCAGAAACCGGCACACAGTTGACACTGAAATCCACTGGAGATGTGCCTTTGCATCCCAGGTGAAAAAATGACCTCCTGAAAATTACTAGTAGGCAAGAAAACACTCTACTGAAGCAGCTTCTTTTAAGGAGGTAGCACTCTTCTGTAAAAACTTTAATTGCAGCTTGCCAGGAACTGGACAATACAGTACCTGTTATTTATGGACTAGGTGAAGAAAAAGGTTGTTTCGGACTGAGAATCTTCATAGCTTTAATGGTCCAATGTAGACTATCAATTTGGGGGCTTTTTGCTTTTTTTTTTTTTTCAGTTTTTTAGCTTCTTGGGTTTTTTTATTATTATTTGCATTCAGTGGCCTAGCACCTCTTGTATTCCCTGCTCCAAAAACATCCAGTGCTCAGCAGACACCAGGGCTCAAGGGAATACCTACCAGATACATGCAACTGCATGACATTCCTTTGATGTCCTGCTGTACATGAAACACTGTGAAGCAGCGGGAAAAATTTCCCCCTGTTTGCAGGAAAGTAATTCTGTTTGGTAAAAAATACATACACAGACTTCCCTTTTAACTTAAAAATACACAGGGGTAATACTAATGGAAGTTCTGCCCGCTCAGGTTGCGTGACAATCTACTGAGCTGGTAAGAGAGATGCTGAAGAGAAGCAAGGTGCTTTGAAAAGAACACGACTACTGGAGCAGTATTTAAAGGATGCTGTCATCTTGGGCAGTTCTTCCTCTCCTGTTGTGTCTCCGCTGTTCATGATGCATTCCTTACAAATCCATCCTTTTTGTAAGTGCTGCTTTATTCTCTATTTCTCCCCCAGAATAACATAGCTTTGATCACCTATTTATTGTCCCAACAGTACAGTACTGAAAACAGGGCTTCCATATTGAAGTGATCCTCATGCATTAAGATACTTTACACAAGCTACTAGAACAGCTGTGGAGCTTACAGAAAGACAAACAAACGCGGGGCAGCTGGAGAGAGGAGGAATCTGGAGGAAATCCACTGTAAATCTCAACAGATGCAAGTCACACACAAGTGGTCTGTACCCACTCTGGGTGACAGCATCCCGCTGGGATCATGTGCCTGATCTTTAGGCACGTGAATCTTCCTTTCAGCCTACTGTAATGACTCAGATGTATGAGGTTATTTATGTATTCCCAGAAGAATAACGACAATAGGACATGAGAGGCATAAGGTTGTGTGGGGAAGAAGCTCCCATACACAGAGGAGCTAGATGGGTGATGCCCCAGCTGTACTGCCCAGAAAAGAAGGGGCAGTAACAACATGCATAAAAATGACATCTGAAGGAAAAAAAAAGCACGAACAGAAATGTAAGGTAAGAGAAATATTTATTTAAATTTGCACAATAACGAGCTTATACTGAACAAATTCAATCAAGAAATAATAGTAAGTGCAGTAAAACAAGGAAATATTGATGACTTTTCCCATCAGAAAACATTAAGAAGCCATGCCTGTGCATCACGGGTTTTCTTTTTTGGCTTTTTTTTTTTTTTTTACAATAACTTCTATCTTTTTTTTTTTTTTCAGCGCACATACTGTACATATCACATCTCAGCTGCTAGGTTCTTTATTCCTGAAGGCTTCATCCTTTTACTCAAACATCTGCTAAATTCTGCAGTGAGCAATCAAACACATTGTGCAGATCCAAATACGGTTAGGTAAAAGTCTCTGCATCTGGTCAAGTGTTGGACTCTCAAAGCTTCGGAAGACCCTGTAAGAGCTCCTAGTTGATTTTGGATCTTGACACCGTTATGTACAGCATTACAATGTGTCACTTTACACTAAACTAATATTCTGCATAATGATGTCAGACAGACAAATAGCCGGAAGATTTGGGCCTGACCTCATACAAAGGTTTACACATCTGAGCTTGTCTCAAGTCCCATAAATTTCACTGTGACTCAGGTAACTGAGTTCATCATTTATCTGCACTTTAGGTGGACAAAACCAATCTAATTTTAGTTTTAATTTTGTACAATTTTTGGTCTAAAGGTCTTTTTTTTTTTGTGAAGGAAAATTCTTTAACCGGAAAATGCTTGTGAGAGGTGGTTGTTGGTGTCACAGCTCCTGAAGGCACTGTGGGTCCACTGAGCAACAGACGTGACCATTCTAAAGGAATTAAAAACAGAAAGAAGAATGGAAACAATTAGCGTTTTGTACAAACTCAGTTTAACAAACTCAGCCATTTGCAAACACCCTTCAGATTTTATTGTACAGATTTGTAAAATACAAGAAATCATAAAGGATTCATGACACTGTCATCATGTCCTTCCCTGGCCCGTGGGAACGGACTATTATGATTCCTCTAATTGCTTGGTTTGTTGTGGTCTGTACCCCAGAGCTACAGCAGTCAAACTGAAAGAAGCTGGGATCAGTGGCCGAAACGCTCCCAACATAAAGTATCAGGTGTCTGCTGAGGCACACAAAGCTGTTGAACAAGCCAGGGCACTTGGGAGTTTAATTTAGATCAGGCAGAAGAGATTCTGGGTTTTATTTAGCCCTGAATCCTTCAAGTTAATACATTATGGCTGTAACACCAGCAAACATTAATCCAAACTTTTTCCTGATAGTCCAGACATTGTTCTGAGAATATTATCAAATAGGGGAACAGATTGGCTATGGACATGATTAAAATACTGCAGTAATTGTTTACTGCATCTCTACTACTTCTTTTCCTAAGTCAAATTCTTACAATGCAAATAAAAGGTGTGTATCATTTTGAAATTACTCCAAATACATTCAGTTGACTAAACTGCTAGGACTGATTAAAGACCAAGGTCTGAATCATTCAAACATTCTCTGCCACTCCTGTTACAGGAGGTTAGACAATCCTACTGTCTGCCTTCTTTACTTGTGATTTGAAATGGCTTTGTGGCTAAGTCATCTCTAGCTGATGCCCAGGTTTCTGAATTCTTAAAGGATTTGTGTAAACCTATTTTGCTATAGCTTGCTTAAAGAGGCTTAGACTGGATCTTTGACCTGTGTGATGCTCTGCAAGAGAAGAGTTGGGTGACATAGGACGAATGAGACAGAGAACTATACAAATTGGACACAGCATTAACCTGATCTGTAGGGAGCAGGCTGCTTGCATGCAGAGCTACAATATTAAAATGCTTCCAATACGAGCAGATAGTGTATTTCAAAAAGAAAATCATTCTGTGATGAGAACTGAGTAAAATTTGGCTTGCTGAGGGACAAAGTCGTACATCTTCACTGTCAAGCAGCTTCTCACCTAAGCCACATTAAATCTATGTAGTTTGGTAGAGCATCTGTCTTAATCTTATATAAGTTCACAATGCAGTAATGGATTTTATTAGTCTATGTATGTGTTTACACTGAATACAAATTAGCCGATGTTTAAGGTTCAGTCTTTGCTTAAGAGAAAAGGGCAGATGGGAGCAGCACACAGGTGGCCATCAGCAGAACCTATACATGGCTTCTGCGTTGCCACTGATTAGCAGGACAACAATGAGAACACATTTCCCATTGCTGAATCTCAGAAGAGCTTTAGAGAAGAATCACACACAAATATTTGTTTTACTGATGAGGCATATAAAACTCAGTAACTTACCCAAGCAAAAAGTAACTTCTAGCATTGGAGTTGGTGTATGCCACCAGCTACAGACCCCAAACCTACGGGTTTCTGCTTGTAAGCCTGTTTCAACATCCTTTGGGCAGTAGCTGGCTTTCTAACCATTAGCCACTCTGTCAGATCACATCGTTTTCTTCCAACCACTGACCCATTCTGACATCAAGACAAATGCCAACCGCTTCCCTCCTAAATGAACTGTGCCCCTTTAACAGCAACTGCTGTTGCACAGAGTATTGCGTCAGGCAAAGTGGAGGAAGATGGTGGTTCTTGACAGCTTCTGCTACATGAACTGTTACTCCCCTCCTCTCCCAGGCCAGGAGGAGGTGTTGAAGTTAGATTATTTTTTATGAGTGCCTTTTCAAAGTACCATATATGGTACCATATACTAGAGTTTAGGAAATATCTTCCTTGGGAAGGACATGGAATAAAGACAAAATTCAGCTGTGACTTTCAGTCATAATTAAAGATCTCTGCATGAATCCTGATGCCTCTATCTCTTTTGCTACTGTGAAAACACTCTTTGTCATTCTTCAGTACTGGAAAAAACAATTCACCTTGCAGGCTTATTTTGAATGGAAAATCTTTTAGCCTCCTTTTCTTTTGCATCTTTAAAAAGAGATTCCAACATTCACATAAGCTCATAGCCATTAGCTTTTCTCCTCAAGACAATTAATTCCTTTGACTACAAAAACTATTAAATGTTCTAAGCATTATGTTGATTCTACTTCTAATTTTAAAGCAAGAAAGCTATACATATATATAGCTAGTCCATTTTTTCTCAGAACAATTACTATCCTCAGAAATAAATTCAATCACTTTGAAAACATTATAGTATACAATGTCATAGAATAAATTTCTTGTGTGAAGTCTTGTCTTACATATACATTAATTACTGTATACGTTTCCAAGACAGGATGGAGCTGTATTGTAAGAACTGTGATCAAACTTGAATGGAGCTACCCTGGCGGAAAAGCCAAGCCCATTATCATGTCCATAGCACACTGCAGCACACGCTGCTGTCCTGCTTCTGACCGGCTAGCATGTTAAACCATCCTTCTAGAGCGTGCAAGAGTGAAGCCAACAAAGTTGAACACTCTTACTGTAATTTCCACTGCTTTAAAACAAGTGTAGACACCAACTACCCACTGACCAGACTCAGCACATTAATACTTATATGCCACCAAACATGCTGGGAAAGAGACCTCTCAGCTGAATTTTTATCTTCTTTACCTTGCACTGGCAGAGGGTGCACTCTGTGCCATGCTTAATCCAAGAAGATCCAGTGAAGCGAACAACGTTGGTTTCATCCAGGCAGGTTTTAGTGATGTCGTTGCGAACGGTGTCCGCTTGGCAGGGGTCAGTGACACAGCGTGGGCAGCACTCATTCTCAGGCAGGACGCTGAATTCACAATCCACCTCTGGGCATGGCAAGGGCCAGCAGTCAACTTCACCTTGCTGTTTATAAATATTATGAGTACAAGAGAAGATCATTAGCTCTTACTCTGCTTCATTACCCATTCCTCTGACACAGCATTATGTTTCTGAACTGGCTAATTTCATCCATCTGTTGCTATTCAAAAGTCAGAGCAGAGAACGCTGATATTCGTTGGCCTGTGGGAAACACAGCAAGTTGGATGCTTTTTAATGCGTGCTGTTGAGGAATTGTACTAGTTTTAACTTATTTCAACACACTCTGCACCAAGTTGCAACTGAAAGTTCTCCACAGAAGTCATGCAATACAGATTATGGATCTGTCCTTGTAAAGTCCTACTCCTGCAAGTGACAGAAACCATAACAGGGCTGTACTGCAAAAGTGCTTCAAAATCTCCCCTTTCACCTAGTTCTTACTTCCCTTTGGACTGTGATCAGAATAACTTGAACTTCCAAATTTACTCATGCCTTCTGCATGATGGGTTCAGTACAGGCAGCCCAAAGGAGAGGCTCGCACTGGGCCAGAATATTGGTAAGGGGAATTACTGTATGCCTGTATGCAAATCTAAAGATGTCTAATTATTCCCACCAGTTACTAGTTGGGGTCAGCTTCCCTTCAGCTGTGGACAAGGGCAAATGTTTCATATCTATTGGTCTTTTCAAAGAAAAGACTTCAAAGAAGTCATTAACACTTTACGTTTGGAGCAGGTCCAACTCTGGCATCCAATTTACTCAGCTCATTTGAAACACGGATTGAGTAGTCTGGATTTAAGGGGGGCAAAAAGAATAGCATTTGGTCCTAGGAAATAAGTTTATTCAGAAAACCTGTACCTTAGGCTTTTAGAATGACAAGTTCAATATCTTCAGAGCAAAAACTGAAAAAAATTCCCAGGGATTTGCCATAGCTCCTAATTTACCCCTCTTGTTGCAGAAAGTATTGTCAACTTACTTGTTTACAAAATTTTCTGCTGGGTCATCTTTCCTCTTTTTGAATTACATGATGGCAAGAATGAAAGCAATCTTAAAACCAGTCACTGATCTTGATATTTTAACTAATTTTTGTAGTGACAGACAGTACAAGGAGTAGACAATTTGTTATCACCCAAAAAAAAAACCCAAAAAACAACCCTGACAACTGAAAGAAATAGGCTTTAGTTACAGAAGTAGCATCTTGAAAAGAAAAGAAACATCTACTGAGA
This sequence comes from Nycticryphes semicollaris, assembly GCA_013400055.1. Classification (NCBI taxonomy): domain Eukaryota; kingdom Metazoa; phylum Chordata; class Aves; order Charadriiformes; family Rostratulidae; genus Nycticryphes; species Nycticryphes semicollaris. The sequence goes on along the minus strand of VXBJ01000066.1, from coordinate 441,646 downwards.
TCCCAAACTGTATGTTGTTTTGGTTTGGTTTTAAGACATTTAATGAAGCACCTGGGAATCTATGCCACTGGATTTTAGCAGTGGTAACAGTGAAAGTACAATGTCTACAGAAATTGATTTCTGGCTGTTATTCATGATACCCTGACAAGGGAAAGCTGCTAGATGGACTAGGCTTTACATTTGGAGATAACCTGCAATAAAAGCTCATTGTTTGTGTCTTGGGATTTTTTCTGTCATGGAAACTTCTTGAGCAGCATTATGCAGACTAGTTTTTGCTCAGAGTCTGAAATACATGCCTAGGAAAAAGATCACAAGCTTTAAAAGATTTTTTTTTTCAAAACTCATTTCACTATTTTGAAAAATGCATCAAGTCTTATTATTTCTTTTGTTATTCAGAATGTCTGAATGAATAAACAAATTTTAGTCTACTGCTATCTTTGAAATTATCAACTGTGAAAATAAATACATATTTAGAATTCCGTTATACAGCTACATTTGTCTTTGAATGAGTGAACAGATGAGTGTTGCTGTGTAGGTGCCGTATCCAAATGACCTCCACTCATTGCTAAAACAGCCTTCATGATTAAATAATTTCTATTACACTTATTGTGTCAAAATGCATTTTTGACTGGAACTTGACAATACTGACAAATATCCACGAAAACCAGATTTCGACTACACACTTACTCCAGAGGAAATTAAATGGATGCTAATGCATGAAAATTAACTATTCACAGATCAGAACATCTCATATCCTTTTTTCGCTCCTGTCTCTGACGCTGCGATCGGGAGCCTTACCAAGCAGCGACACTGCTGACAGTTCTGTATCCAGGAGTCACCACTGTTGTAGGAAAGCTCCCCGCTCTGATGTAAACATTGACTGCTGAGCCTTGGGTCACATTCAGGACAGCAAAATAGGTCAACGGTGGGATTTTCACAGTCACAGACCATTCGCCGGCACATCACGTATCCATTCTGTTGATGGGAGAGCAACATAGAGCGATGGCAAAAATTTGCACAACTCCAGCAGTACTTGCACCAAAATTTGATTTTTTGGCTTGATTCTAAGCCACTGGCAGTTCACAGGTTTTTCCATTTTAGGATATTTTTGTCAAAAGACAATTCAAACAGAGGCAGAAACCACAATACACAGTAATTACCATGAAGTTCCCCTTCGTACAACCAACCCCTAAGGTGATGAAACTCAAGGGTCTCTTTGCCAACAGTCAAATCTTAATGGATTTCACTAAAATTATGTCATTCTCATATGAATGCTAGTCAAGAGTTGTTTTAGGCTTTCAGATCTGTCCCTCTCTTCTGTAATTATTCACATAAGGAAGATGACAGGTAGCCTGAAATTAAATTCATGCCCATGGAACTTGAGCTGCCAGAATGCTCAGGACTTTGTCAGCAGTGTATTGGGTCTTTGTTCTTTATCAGCATTTGCTTAGGATCAAACTTCCCACAGCAAACATTTGAGAAAGTTAAGCTGAGTTACTCTGCAGACAGAGAACCTGCTTCTATTTATAGCCATCTGCTAGAGATATTGGCATCAGTCACCAACGCCAATATGTGTCTAGACAGCCAGTTTCTTTGCATGAAAATGCTGCTGCTCCCAGAAACACCACTAGAAAACACAGGTGGCATTTCTGCTAACAAAATAGTTCTATCACCTGTCTTCCAGTATCACGTACTAAACCTCCTGTGGAAGTTCTGCTTGTGCAGGCTGGAGAGAGGAGCTCTCCCCAAAGCCCTGTATAATTCCATTTTTCTGTAGTGTCACATGCACATCTGAAAAGGCAGCTAAAACAGGAATTTCACTTGAATCAAGACGCTCTTCTCTTCATCCCTACCACCAGCTCGTGGAAGCAGATACTTCTGTTTCTACTGACCTGGCATGAGCAGACAGAGCATCTGTCATTCTCCAGCACCCAAATCTGACCATTGTGCTTGATTTTGTCTTCATGGATACAGTCTCCCGTGCAGTTCTTGCCATGGGGACATCGACAGTCATACCCACCATCCAAGTTAAAGCAAACAGTATCGTTGGCACAGCTATGCCTTCCAGTTCCACATTCATCAATGTCTGCAAAACATGCCATGTAATGCTCTTAGATTACATTCAATTAACAAAAATGTTCTTGCAGCAGTCAGTATAAATGATTCTTGACCATTAAAGCCTTCAGCTGAAAATTAATTTGCACTTCACCAGAATGGGGAGAAATAACTTACAAGTTCACAAAAAAGTACTTTTCATTTCACATCAACTTTTAAAAGATGATATTTTGAGTTTTCCTATACACCCTTCTAAGTGAATGCTGTTGAGTAAGGTGGTCTGAAGGAAGAAATCACAGGAAACATAAGCACAAAAATAATTCCCATCTCCCTAAAGAGCATTAGTTTATGTCCACTGTTCACAAGATGTGCAGTCTAAGCAAGAAAAGCTGCAGAACATTGTTTTCAAAGTCTTTTGCTGTCTGTCTAGCACATTTGAGTTCACTTGCTGAGAAGTTAATGTGAAAGGTGACGTCTGACCTGTAAGCTCATTTAAGCAAGCACACCATGCTTTGAGTTGCATCATTTATTAGGGTGAGCAAACCAGAATATTTTAATTATTCAAGCTGCAGTGACATTTATAGCCCTTCTATCTAGTATAGATAATAAATAAAAAAAAAATAATGTCTCCAGTGAATAAAGGTAATGACTTCAAAACAATCACATCTCAAAGAATTCAGGAGTACCTTTAGCAGTCTACTTCATCAAGGTACACACAATTATTTTGCAAGGGGAAACCAGCAGCACACACTGCCTTCTACTTGAATAGTCTTTGTTTAGCTTTTTCACCTGTCCATATGAAGAAAACTTGTCTGGGAAAAAAGCTTTGAAGGGCCATGAAATAAAAAGCTCTATGCGATAAAATGTGGAAAACGCTACAAGAATAAAGGCTGGATCTATGGTGATTGTAAAGAGCAATACACTGAGTTCAACTCCAAATACAATTTCACAACAGTCTGGCCCAATCTCCTAATTAAAGTTCATTAAAATGTAGTGTTGTGATATTTAACTGTCCTACAGATCAGTACAAGACAAAAATAAGCAATATGGTCATGCATGTATCTTTCACCACCAGTGTAAGAACCGAGTAAAACACTCAGCTTGGGATTCAATAATGGAAATGAAGCCTCCAATTCACCTCAAGCACATTCATTTTAAGGCAATGTAACTCAATTATCATTTCAATTGGAAGTGTGGCTGCATTCAAAAAAAAGTAAACAAGTTGCTAACATGAATATGAATTGGCATTAAAAACAGCAGGGAAATTAGTAGAATTCCATTGTATAAATCATCAGCATTGTGGGCTTCCTTCAATTACAACGTGAAATAACAGTGGCACCATCTCAAAAAAAAACGGGTATTGCAAAATTACTAGGACTTATGGGAAGGATAAGGAAAATGTCATTTGAAAAGAACTGAAAAGAAATGGATTGTTCATCTCTAAAAGGACATCAGCTAGAAGGGAGGTAACCAGAAAATAATGAATACTCCAGAGAAGACATGTTGAGAGCTTTTGTTCTCCTTGTTGCCTAACACACAAGACAGGAAACAATGAATGAAACTGGAAGACAACAAATTTAAGCCTGCTAAATGGAAGTAGCTTCTCATACAAGGCATAGAAAAACTATGACACTCACTGCCACAGAATGTTAAGAGACGGGGGGAAATTGCATAGCTAAAGGTGTAGAAAGCTAGAAGGAGTATTGCATTTGCAATGCTAACAAATTTTGGAAGAGAGATTCCATTTCATGCATTAGGGTCTATGGTGCCCTTATTTACACATCAGATAATGCAGAACAGGCGGATCATCTCAGATCTCCACATCTTCTGCCTCATTATCTTCTGAAGCATCTGGAGTCAAACACTGATGCAACAAGGAAGGAGATAACTGGGATCATGAACCTAATTCAGTGTGGCTGTTCGCATGGCCCTGACCAGCTGAAATGTCACAGGCACATCAGAGAGGGAAACCCATTCCAACAGTAAAAATACATAATTAGTGGAACAGACAGCCCTGCAGAGGCTGTGCTCACTCCAGCCTTGAAGGTTTGTAGACAAATAGCTAACAGGAATGGTTTGAGTGATGCTGGTCTGGGCAGAGCAGAGGGGTGAAAGAGCTGTTCTCTTCTTCCTTTATTGTCTCTTAAATCCATACTTATATACAATCTCTCAATTTAAAGTTAAGATCTCCATATATACTCGGGTTTGACTGGTTTGAAGTTGTGTAATAAAGAGAACAAACACAAATCCGACTTAAATATAATGATTCACATAAACAGCAGGATTCCCTTTATCATTTAAGTAATTTTTAATAAATGACTTTCCAACACTTGCATTCATTTGTTTAAAACACTCTTGTACAAAGCTTTCACATAGCTAGTGTCATAAATGAATAATATAACTTCTCAACAACCTGACCACTTAACTGAAAGCAGCCCTATTTAATGAAATACTTGGATGAAGTTCAGCTGTCATGTAAATAAGAACAGTTTCCTTTAAACACAAATGGTGACCCTAGAACACTAAGTCTGTATGTGGCACTTATGTAGGAGTGTACTTCACAATTTGCCCATGAGGAAAATGCTTTGGAGGTTTGGTTTTTAACATGGTAACAGTGCACTGATACTGAAAATAGTTGAGGTTTCATCACTGACTCTGGTCCAACATTGAGCTTATCCAACACTGAGAACTCAAAAAAATTCCATCATTGTTTTTTTTTCAGTTGTTTGATTCATGAAAATAGATGTTCTGGACAGGGAAATTTAAATATCCCTGGTCGAAGCAGGAAGTACTTAGGTTTTGATTCTAAGCTAATCAGAAACAGCGGTGTGTTTATAAAGCAGTAAGAGAAACACAAATTTTGTATGCGTGAAATTCTTATCTGCATTATTCATCCACATCAAACTTCAGGCATTAGCTGCAAAGAACTAGCACACAAATCATCCATACCAAGCAAACCTTTGTTCAGCTTTTTTGCTTTGGATTTATAATGGACAGTGAATTATGTTACTGACATTTTGTTTATAGCCATAACCAGCTCTCCAAATTCCAAAACCATATGGACAGGGTACACTGCCCCCCTGCATCATTTGTGTCTGAAAAAGGGAGAGGGGATGATTGCATATTTCCAATATAAGCAACCACAGAGGCATGTTGTTATTATAACTCTCATATTGTTTAAAAAACAAAACAAAACACAAAACAAGCAACAAATTATTGACTTCGGGCTGTTTAAACACACTGCTTGGGAATCAAGCAGCTTGAATGTTATGACCTTAGAACATAAAGTCTTAAAAGACTTGGAGGTTTGTAAAATGTAACTAGTTATCCAGTGCTAAATTGAAGATCAGTCATTAAAAATTACAGAAGCTTTGATCTGCCACACTTTTTACAATTTTCCTTTTCTTACCATCATCCTTGGATATAACTTTATGTTGCAATGACAATAGAATACTACAGATGCTGGCTGGACTCTTCCCACAGGGAGGTCTGCTGCCTCCCTGGGGCCCATGTTAAGGATATAACAAGAAAACTTCCTGGTCTGATATGGCCCTGAGATTATTACCCTCTTTTGATCATTCAGGCGGATAGTGACGAGGTAGAGAGAAATCTGAGGGTAATGAAGTATGATTTCAGGGTTCCTGGGATGACTGGCCAATGGTTCAGGAGCACTAATTGTGTTCTCCTCTATCCCTCCAGTCTTGGGGAATGATGAATGGGTGGACAAGAAGATAAAACAGATCAATGCCTGGCTCTGAAACTGGTGCCACCAGCAGGACTTTGGATTTTTTGACCATGGTTTGATTTACAGGACACCAGGCCTCCACACAATATATGGGAAAATCCTATCNACACCAGGCCTCCTCACAATATATGGGAAAATCCTATCCCACAGGGGAAAAAGGATACTAGGGCAAGAGTTAACAGGGCTCATGGACAGGGTTTTAAACTAGAATTGAAGGGGGAAGGGGATAAAATCAGGCCTGCCAGTAATGAACCTGGGGGTAAAGGGCCAAGGATGGGGGTGAAATCGTTAGCTCAGCTCAAGTGATTCTACAGTAATGTATGTTGTATGAGCACCAAACAGGATGAGCTGGTAGCCATCATACAGCAGGACAACTATGACGTAGCTGCCATCACAGAAACGTGGTGGGATAACTGTCACGACTGGAATGCTGCAATGAATGGCTACAAGCTCTTCAGAAGGGATAGGCAAGGAAGGAGAGGCAGGGACGTGGCTCTGTACATTAGGAAGTGTTTTGATTGTTTAGAGCTTGATTCCAGTGATGATAAAGCTGAGTGTTTATGGATAAGGTTGAAGGGGAAGGCAAAGAAAGGAGATTTTGTGCTGGGAGTCTGTTATAGACCGCCCAACCAGGATAATGAGGGAGATGAAGTATTCTATTAGTGGCTGGCTGAAGTCACAATCACCAGCCCTTGTTCTGGTTGGGGACTTCAACCTACCAGACATCTGCTGGAAATATAACACAGCAGAGAGCAGGCAGGCTAGGAGGTTCCTTGAGTGTATAGAAGATAACTTCCTGATACAACTGGTAAGTGAGCCAACCTGGGGAGGTGTCTTGCTACTGCAACTACTGTTCACAGAGAGGGACTAGTGGGAGATGTGTTGGTCAGAGGCCGTCTTGGGCTTAGGGATCATGAAGTGGTCAAGTTTTCAATTCTTAGTGACGTAAGGAGGGGGGTTAGCAAAACCTCCACTTTGGACTTGCAGAGGGTGGACTGTGGCCTGTTCAAAATGCTTGTTGAGAGAGTCCTTTGGGAGACAGTCCTGAAGGGCAAAGGGGTCCAAGGAAGGCTGGATGCTTTTCAAGAAGGAAATCTCAGTCTCAGAAAGTCTCAGAAGCAGACTTTCCCCAAGTGTGAAAAGAATATAGGGAATGGGAAATCGTCAGACTGGTTGAATAAGGAGCTTTTGATTGGTGTTTGGAAAAAAAGAAGGGTTTATTACCTTTGGAAGAAGGGACAGGCAACTCGGGAAGAGTACAGAGATTTTGTTAGGTTATACAGAGAAAAAATTAGGGAGGCAAAAGCCCAGCTAGAGCTCAACCTGGCCACTGACATAAGGGACAACAAAAAAGTTTCTATTAATATATCAACAATAAAAAGAGAGCCGGGGAGAATCTCCACCCCTTACTGCATGCAGGGGGGAACACTGCAACCAAGGACAAGAAGAAGGCTGAGTTACTTAATGCCTTCTTTGTCTCTCTCTTCAACAGTCAGAGCAGCTATCCCCAGTGTGTTGAGCCTCCTGAGCTGGAAGATAAGGATGAAGAACAAAACAACTCCCCCATAATCCAGAAGGAAGTTGTTAACAAATTGTTTCTGCACCTAGACTCCCATAAGTCTATGGGATTCACCCAAAAGTCCTCAGGGAGCTTCTGGGAGAGCTCACCAAGACTCTCTCCATCATCTATCAACAATCCTGGTCAACAGGGGAGGTACTAGATGACTGGAGGGTGGCTAATGTGACTCCCATGTACCAAAAGGGCCGGAAGGAGGGTCCAGGGAAACAGAGGCCTGTCAGCCTCCCCTTGTTACCAGGAAAGATCACGGAGAGGATCATTTTGAGTGAGCTCTCACAGCAAGTGCAGGGCAGCCAAGGGATGAGGGCCAGCCAGCCCTGATCATTCGAAAGGGAGGTCTTGATTAACCAACCTGATCTCTTTCTATGACCATGGGACTCGCCTTCTGGATGGGGGGAAGGCTGTGGACATTGTCTACCTGGACTTTGGTAAAGCCTCTGACACTGTTTCCCACAGTATTCTCCTGGAAAAGCTGGTGNCTGGCTCGTATCAGGAGTAGCATGGCCAGAAAGAGTGAGGAAGTGATGGTGCCTCTGTACTGGGTATTGGTGAGACCTCCCCTTGAGTGCTGTTTTCACTAGGCCCCTCCATATAAGAAGGAGATTGAGGTGCTGAAGCATGTCCAGAGGAGAGCTACCAAGGTGGTGAGGGGTCTAGAGAACAAGTCATATGAGGAGAGGCTGAGGGAACTGGGCATGTTTAGTTTGGAAAAGAGGAGGCTGAGGGGAGACCTCATTGCCCTCTACAACTACCTGAAAGGAGGTGGTAGACAGGTGGGTGCTGGCCTCTTCTCCCAAGTGAATAATGACATGACCAGAGGAAATGGTCTGAAGCTGCAGCAGGGGAGGTTTAGACTGAATATTAGGAAGAATTACTTTACTGAAAGAGTGGTCAGGCACTGACATGGCCTGCCCAGAGAGGTGGTTGAGTCACCATCCCTGGAGGTATTTAAGAAATGGGTAGATGTGGCACTGCAGGGCATGCTCTAGTGGCCAAGATTGTAGGGAGTGGGTTGTGGTTTTGTGTATGGTTGGACTTGGTGATCTCAGAGCTCCTTTCCAACCGTAACAATTCTGCAATTCTGTGACACACATTACAGAAAGGTAGGAGTTAACTGTATCACAAGCAATTTCATGCCTACACAGGAGAAATACTGGACTAAAGCTACACAAAATGATGACAGTACCTGAAATTACTAAAGTCATTTATCTGACTAAATTCAGATTAAAAAAATTGTAATATTAGATAAATATACAGACTGCAAAGGCAGAAAACTCCATAAAAAACAGGAATTCAAGTTGCCCCGCCAACTTGTGACCCAAGGCTGTATTTAACAGATTTACTGCCGGTTTCTTGGAACAGTCAAAGAATCCCAAAGGGACAAAGCACCATTTGCCTTGGCCCTGACCAGTGCGCTGGCTCTGATTCAAAATGTCTCTACTGTGCAACTACTCTGTATTGGTCACCAACAGTGACCATAATGTACACAAGTTCCATATCCTTACAGGAATTTAAAAGGCTGCAAAAAATCTTTTCTTTTCAAAGGGGGAATTATGTTAAAATGATGAGGTTTTAAAGATTATTTAAAACTAGCGGCCAAAAGGATAAAATGTTTTCAGATAGAAAGATTGTTTAAAGATACCATATTGCAGATTCAGAGTAAACATATACTATACTAATGAAAAATACTTTAAAGGGGGTGATACATTTCATATACTATACTATTTTTATTTGCAAACTTCATGAGCTCCTTTGCATAATACATGCTAATAAAGGAACTGTGGGCCGCCAAGGAATAAAAGAGGTTGTTGACTCGCAGATTGATAGTGGGTTAATAAAGAAGTCATAAAAGGCAGGAATAAATGGTCAGTCTGTCACAATGAGGAGCTGTCCCAGGGAAGTTGCCCAAAAATCTGCACCAGAACATGTGCTGCCCACTATGCCTAATCATCTGGAGGAATGGATCAACAGTGAGATGAAAAAGGCTGTTGATAAGAAAGTATTAAAAACAAAAAACTGCCAGTGAAATATAGAAGTATTTCATGATATCGACTGAGTAAACAGTAGTATGTCAAATAAGACTCAGTTGTAAGGTGCATGGGGAAATCCTCACTCAAAAATCAAATCATTCCTCTGGATCTATTCTGGAAAGAGATTTTGGAGCTACTGTGGATAGCTCTAAATAACCACAGTTCAATAATACTTTGAGCAAAATGCCACAAATACAAGAATGATCATGACAGATAAGAAAACTCACATTAAACTGACAAGGAACATCAACACCGCATAATTAGAATATAATTATGTGTACACCTTGCTAGGTAGTGACAAAGGGCTCAGAGATGCATTCTGATATAGCTGACTGAAAGCTGAAACTTTCCCTCCTCTGATGAGCTTTCCAGACTTACACGCAGGACGTTCACATAAAGCCAGACAAGACTACCCCTGGAGATCTTTCTGATATCAGTTAGAGTGTCATCGACACAAAGAAAAGATGAAGATCTCTATCATTGAGAAGTATGCTGTTGGACGAGATGGGTTGGGAGGGTGGACACTTCCTTTGCTCTGAAGTAACTGAAGTTTCTCAGTTATTTTAGCTCTGAAGAGTAGCATTAGCTCAGCAAGGTGACAACACGAGGGTACCTGAATACATTTTGCTCAAGGCAAAACAGGAAGGATTGCGTTTAATAGGGAGCCCAAGCTCCTCTGAGCAGGGAGTTTGGTTTCTATCCTGTGTCCTAAGTAAATCTATTGACTGATGTAAGCATTCCTAAAAAAGCAAGTGAATTGCGGACAATTTATTCATGATTTCATGTAAGCCAGCTGTCAGAGTGCTTAGCAGATGTGGAAGATGAAGAGCTGAGACTTCTGATGCCAGTAACACCAGCTTCACAGAAATATCGTTTCCTGATACAGTAAATGTGTTCAAATTACTGTCTTATAAAATGCATTGGACAAATTTCTGTTTTATTAGTCCTTTTATAAAAGGTGAGAAACTCTGCCAATTTTGTACCCTGCCCACACTCCAGAATATTTAAATACTAATGTATCTCCATACCTGCCTTCTGTCTGGTGATGTTTAAGTTGCATTCCCAAACTCAGAGATAAAGCCTTAATGCCTATAGCTCTGTTTGGGAGGAATGGGGAAAAGTCAATTTATGGTTTTATTTGTTGACCCTGATCATTAATAGAGGTGAAAGGATTTTGATGGAGCTTTCTGAGTGCTAGTAAGATTTCCCACTGAAGAATAGTGATTCTTTATTTCCTGTCTTCTTAACTGCTATCAATAACAAATCTTCTGTTAAACATTATCAGCACCGTAGAAAGATCTAAGTGTAGGACTCCAAACTGACAGCGGCTTTTCAACTACAAGAAATGTCATGTACTAGTTAAAATACTGGATATACTGTGAGACAAATTCAGACATTCTGACAGTCAGCAATTCCTCTGTCTTCCAGATCAAGAGACCCGGGTGCTGAAATGACCGTTTTGGACTTTGTTCACCCATTAAGGTTGGGGAGCATCCCAAGGCCTGCAATATGCCTCTATCCCCCATTATTCTGGTTGTGGAAAATACTGTTCTGGTAGAGCCCCAGCCCTCTCTGCTGACAGTCAGCCTCCTCTGTCACACAGAGAAGGAAGCAGTTCTACTTCTGCAAGCAGGGCAGCAGGGGAAGAACATAACCAGACATTTCAGAACGTAGACATACAAATAAACCTTTGCAAAGAATAAGGGTCCTTTTTGAATCAGGCATTCTGGATTGATGCCTTCCAATCCTTTCATTTGCACCTGCCTCATTTAAAGGACGTGGTACCTGCTGAGAGTGAAGGTATATTGATCTCATGTTCTGTATCAACAACAGCTGGTACCTGCCAGATACTCTTGGTAAGTCCTAAGGGGCGGCATTAATTAGGTGAGCTATTCTTTGGATGTGAAAGTATGCAATGTGCCCAACAGCTGATGAGGTATTACCTGCACTATTCTGGTAGAAACCAGTACAGCTTCTCTTTTAACTGATTTTGGAAGCTTTGACATTGCAGGGGACAAATTCAGAGGAATCCAGATCTTAGACAGAACTGCACAGCAAATATTAACTGGGCCCAAATGTTCTTATTTTAGGATTTTATTCTCAGCGGTTCCAGTTTTTTAATGCAATGAAGCTTGAGGCTGCAATATCTACAACTTTAACTTAGCTCTTTTATGAAATAGTACATGAGAGACAACCTTCATAGCACCAATAAGACTGTGTAAAGAAACTACAAAGAAAAGGTACCAGGTAATATATGAACCTGAATGCTATATTTACACACATACACACACACACATTATATATATATATTTGAGAATTCCCAAACCCATTTAGTTTTCAAAGACTAAGCAGCTGATCTTTCATCACTTTTCTGGAAATTAGATGATGCATAACATAATTCTATTTCCAAGGGAAAGGCATTAAGTGCTTCTAAGGTGTTGAAGCCCTACATGTGCATTTCCCATCATTTCTCTCAGTAACTGTTAGCAGAGACCACAGGTCTACCCAGGAATACGATGTGAAGCCAAACTAAGCAAAGGAATGTCTGGGTCTTTCATTGCCTGTAGGTACAATAAAATAGGATTATGAATTTCTGCGTTCAAATACATTAGTCCAAGTACTCAATATTCTCAGTGATGCCGAAGAAGCAGCAATAGCCAAGGTCAGTATGTGTGTAAAACAGGCAATTCAGCAACTATTATTTCATTACCAAGCACTGACAAATTTTAATGCTACCAAGGAGCCCAACTCTAGCTAAGAATTTTTAGTATGATGTCCTAATGGGACCATTTCCTGCAAAAGGGATAAGTGCAGTTTTGGTATTCTGTTAAAATAAGGTTTTTTAGGAAATGCTTCTGTAATCTTAACAGAGGTGTTTCCACGTGAATCTTTAAAACCAGAGCCTTTGCTGAAGGAAACAAGTTTCTGATCAACACTGATCACAGAAATTATTTCCTGTATAACTATCAGTACATGACCAGGGGACATAGACTGACCCAGATTTAAAGCAGACCATATAGAACAATCAAGAAAGAAAAGATTTGAACCCACACTTCCTTGGCTTTTAAAGGTTTTCTCCACTGAAAGAGGGAACTTTCTTCAAAGCAACTAAAACTTAAAAAAGATGAGCCAAAGGTAAGTCTGTATAAACGTCACTTTGAAGTAGTCCTCTTAGAAAGCAAAATGCACAAGCCCTCAAAGAACATTTCCTAATTGCCATGAGGTTTAAATTGTTTCCCCACGAAAGAAATCAAGGCAGGCCCAGTTTCTTTTTGGTATCATTCAGCACTGTTCCTTCTACAGTTCTGCAGGCTGTAGCACTTGCGCAAGCCAGAAAGCTTTAGAGGACACTGGTCCTGGATGCAGCAAGAAGGTCATGCAGCTGCAGGTGGGAAGTGGAGAAGTGAGTTCTGAAACCTGAGATTAGTCTAGCCTGGAAGCTGCTCCCCTGTTACAGTGGGTGTCTAAAAGATCATCCACCAACAGCTCAATCCAATCATCTCTAACTAGGAGATACTGAAGAAGTGTCTTTAAACCCAGTAGGGGAATTGCTCACAGCGGAAAGATCTGACAGCAGAGAAACCAATTGCTTTTGTGCTGCCTGTGTTCTGCTAACTGGAGCCTTAACTTCCCATACAGCAATGGATTTTAGGCTCTCTTAATACCTTTTTCAGGTTTTATTTTCTGAGACACAAGGTGACACGCTTCAATCCAATAAAAAGTGGTGCTAATAAAATATCTAACCCTCTTTCCTAATTCAGGTTGATATGCATTCCAAAACTTGGAGCTGAAATCAATCAAATTGAAAGTGTTCCACTAGTGTTATCAGCAATGAAGATAGCTTCCTGGCATCTGTGACTTAATTCTAATTACTTGTTATCCTTTGTGTACATTTTACAAAGAGCTGCTGGTGCTTTGTAGGAAAGGTCAAAACATTTCAGTAAGTGCCACTTCTGCATACACGTAAGCACTCCCCATATTTCTTTTTCCTTGGCTTTTCCTCTGCTTAGAAATTGCTGCTTAATTGTTGCTTGTTTGCACACATCTTAACAGAGTCACTTTGTATCACATATATCTCTTGAGATAGCACATGCCAAACTACTGTCTTCAGCCCACGAGACAAATGTTATATTGGCGCTGAAGATAAAGTTTGGGATATTGAGAATATTTCCATAAATGCCTGGCTAGAGTATTACCTGTGCCACGAGTGACAGAAGGGCAACGTTATAATCAGTGGGATCACAACTTCTTCTTTGCACCTTCTTGTTCTAACACCTGGCCAGCTGACACTGACATTTAGTTAGTTCTTGAGAAAGAAAGCTCAACTTATGAAAGCAGTGGCTGACTCAAATGGCTGATTCCTCCTGGGAATACAGGCTTTCAGCTGTGGTGAAAATGTGTTGAAATAAAGTATTGACGATGGGGATACTGAAAAGGTCATTCTCGCTCCTGGAGAACTGTCTGTATGGCTGCCTTAGTGAAATTAATTCAATTGCTTCCCTGTGGGACCGATGCATCCCACCAATATGAGTTTAAACAGCAAGGTAGGAAAGCTTATACTGTGTCAGCGCTGAATATTTCAGAACTCAGAGACAGAGGGTTCTCCCTTCTCCTAATTTTGCCCTAAGTAGCCCATGACAGAACAGATTAGCTTGTTCTCTTATTTAAAAGCAGCAGCATGCAGTATCTTAAGAACTGAGTAACATTCCATATAAAGAGATCTGCAACTGAAAATAACTGTGTTCTTACTAACCTTCTGTTCTAACATCATTCACGAACAAAGAAAAAATTACCATCTCCTTGTCCCCCCTGTTTTCACTCTCTCATCCCCTGCCCCTTGGCCCAGCCCAAAGTCCACTGAGCTTCCCATTTTGTGAGGTTGCTCTTCAGATTGCCTTTCTACAAGCAGTCAGCTTATGCGCAGGAGAAGCCCCGCAGTAGTAACCCAGGTGTGGGTACGGGTGTCAGGGCTGCATAATCACTCGTTGCCATGGGAAATGTTTTCATCACAGACTATTTCAGTGTACAAGAAACGAAGTGGAGGAACTGAGGTCTGGATTGAGGCCCATTTCTACATATAAAGAACCTGACATATAAACAGATTACTGTGGAGTGACTGATTATAGTGCATGCTATCAGCCCACGGGAAATCACTTATGCGAGGACCGTGCACAGAAGCAGATGTAGGGCCAGAGAAACTGTTTTAAGCACCGTGCCTGACTTCACATATTCTCTTAGCAAAACATAGAAATGGTCAATAGGAATTAAGAATATATATATCCATTAGAAATATTCATACTTTATAATCATTTGCCTCTTGTTTATGATGCTTATTGAGACCGTGATCACTTTGGATCAAAGTTTAACTTTTATTGATACAATGTCCAAGACAATACTTGACCAGGACAGTCAGAGATACCAGACATCCACATAATGTGAGTCATAGCCCTATCCCACCGTTTTTTAGATACTGACCTTCACAAGATTCTCCACTTGGTGAAAACATCCCATTGTCATGGTAGCCATCTCTGCATTCACAGTGGTACCAACCAGGCAGGTTAATGCAGTTAGCACGGCTGTCACACTGAACAAAGCCATCTGAGCATTCATCGATGTCTGTTTAACAAGAATAGCAAAAAAGAAGAAGAAAATTCACACAGAGGAAATTGCTATATTCATCCGACAGGAAAACATCTTCTCTGGTACTCCTGGGTTTCACAGAAGTGTTCTCATTACTGACACGTGAATTTCCAGAATTATTTGCAGTAGAGTTTTGAATCGTTTCCATAAAAGGACTTGGTTAACAGTGTTGTCCCTGCCAACAGTGGAGGTTCTACTAGTCCATATTTACTGTTTACGTATTAGCAACTCATTTTATCACAATATATGACAGATAATCTGACATCTGTGTAAATTGCCCACAGTAGGAAGAAAGGAGTTGCATCAAAGTTCAAATAATAAGATATTAATCCTTTGAGTAGTGCAGGCTGCCTGATAAATAAAGATTGTTTCTAGGGGCATATGATAATATTAAATATTCACTCTGATCCTTGCTTATGCTCTTGGTGATGCTGATTTTAGTCTAGTAGGGCCTCCCTGTCTTGTGGACTTCCTGTTGACTTACACTGGCGCCTCTGACTCTCAGCATAACTGACTGCAGTCTCCTCTCTCACCATCAAAGAGAACAGCTGGGATTCCAAACAAATGTTTAGACCCTGAAGATGAAATACAACACTTTCTTCTCCTCCTGATAATTCCTTACGGATGTGTGTTTGGTGTTTTTTAAAAGATGAACTTATACTGACTAAACTTTAGAGTAACAACAGATCATAAAATGGGTTTCTGGACACACTCACTAGAACCAAAATCCACCAAAGCACATCCTGCAGATTCCTGAACTCATGGACTTAGCAGAGATGCAGAGAACTTTGTCACATGTTCATTTCCAGTGCCTTCAGTTACACAGTAAGCCATATTAAAGAAAAGGTCCCAGGGAATGAGTGTTGTTAACAGTTAGGGAATACCAGGAGTATGGAGTCAAACAAGGATAAAAATGTGTCCTTCCTTATCAGATTCATTGCATTATCATGGTTTACACCAGAGGTAGCATGCCTACGTGAGCAGCAAGCTGACTGAAAGGTGCCTATAGAACCGGCATGGAGAGACACAACACATGCAAACTGTCTTCAGAAACAAAATGCTCTACATCCCCACACCATGAGTTTGAATAATGTATAAACCCTCAATGTTCTGGCCATTTGGGGCAAAGTAGAGTTTCAACCTTTTACAAACTAAGAACTAAAACAACAAATTAAGACTCAAACCCTTAAAAGTACCTCAGCAGTTGATCTAGTAGCCTCCAGGATGTGGATATGAAGGAAAGATGTGACGTGACCACATGAAAACTCTGCCCACAGTCCCTGTTAGCTCTCATTCATGTCATCTGTTATTTGCATAGGAGAAAGTGTGAACTGGCTAAGCCAATTAATTGAGGGCTGCAACAAGGTAACAAATCCTTTTCTGAGAATACTAATGTGTGCATAGATAAAGATATGCTCACTCTAGTCTCTTATGAAATCTATTAAAACAAAAACTTAACAAGTACCCCAAAGCTTCCTTCCTTATCCATCAAAACCAATTTGTTCCACCTTCCATTCGAAGGTAAGAAAATTCCTAAGTACATGGGGGACACCTGCATAAACTATAAGGTATCATTCAGTCACCCACATTTGGTTTTGAGTTGCATTTTTCTTATACATGCCAGGGTATAGGGGGAATGTGCTCTGGTATTTTATTTACATGCACATAACACCTCTTTGGAATAGTCTTACAACAATATCATGAGTGCATTGGTTTTTAAAAGCTTTACAGATACTTGATGAAATTTTATTAGAAATTTTCATTATTATGTCTCAGTCTGATTTTCTATCAACAGCCAGATGTGCCTGGTGTACATTACAAGTGTTTATAATGATGAAAATTACCAGTACTCCTTCTGGAATATTGCACCAAGCATGCATCTTGCTGCTTTGTGTACCACAAATTAAGTCATATGTTTCTATTGGTTTAAAACACAGAATTTTCAACTCTACTCTGAATCCAGGATAATCATCTAAGCAGTCCTGCTGCAGGACTGAGAAATGCCAAACCTTTACAACCTTTCTGTTCGTGTATCTCTCGCTAAATCAGTATAAACTCTGGCCTTTTTCTTGTGAGCAGCCAGGAGCCAGTGGGACCTCAGAGGTGTTTGAGAGATCAGAGGAAGATCAATGAAAATTATGTTACTGTGGAGAGAAAAGGTTGGTTTGCAGTCAGTGCCTTATCTACTGCTATTCGCTCACATGCCCACAGATTACTTAAGAAAAAGGAAAGGAAAAAAAGAAAGGACTACAGTCTAGGAAGTTCCCTTACCACTGGGGAATATGCTGCCTGGGAGACAGCTCGCCTGGCAGAACAGCATCTGAGTTACCGTACTAAATGCTTGGCATCTACTGGTCAGTATAAGATAACTGGTTGGGGTGGGCCAAAGCTATGAGCCCTAGCATACACATGAAGCATGTCACCTTGTCACCTCAGAGGCTGAAAGAGTAGAGGCATTGTTCAGACTCAATATGAATCTTCATACTCAATAACATGCATTAAGACACTGGATGGCATATATTTCTTCTTTGGGAAAACGAAGTGTATTTATTGGCAATGAGGTGGAGAAAAGAGTGTTTTTTAGGTCAAAGTAACAAATATGAATTCAAGAAAGCCTCTGTTCCTGTCTTCAGGACAATTTATTTGTGAATCTGCAAGCCTTGTAATTATAAGCCCAGTATTGCAGGCACAGGCTGAACGCATTCTGATGAACTCACTTACTGATTATTCAGGAAAAACAAGCCTTGAATGTCACATCAGTATTGGTAAACTGACAACAAAAGCAGCCTTCCTGTATTTGTTTGCAAACTAGCTGACAAACCTATATCACAAGAAATATTACTTGGGAAGAAATGCTTTTACAGATGCCAATAAACAAAGAAATATATTCTTCTGGTTTTGTTATGGCTGCACGCAAATTTGAGTGGAGTTATGTAAGAAACCCTCCCATAACAAGCATGGAAGGAAGCACACTGCTGGTCTTTAAGTAATGTACTGTTCTGGACAGGTTGTTTGCCTGAAACCATTGCACTGGAACCATTGCTGCATCCATGCTGAATAGCCCATTACTCCTTACGTGATTTTGCAGCCAACAAAAGAAATCCAAAACAATTCTTCTCACCAGTAACTTTCTCCGCAAATGACATTTTACAGCCTGTGCCAGTGGATTTCAGAATACAGATGTTTCTTATGCACAGAATTTTGCTCTAAATCTCCCAGGTAAAGCTGATCACTAATTCCAGTAGAAACTTGCACTGTTATGGGACAAAATGTAACTGTTGCAAGCCTGTTAAACAAGAAAACGCAGCAGAATTTTATTTTTTTGTAGAGCCAAAGCACTGATTTCATGGAAAATTTTCGTGACATTTGGATAAAAGGATTTCTATTTTCAAATGGGCATAGCATGGCTCAGGAAGTGCTGCAGAAGTATCTACAACTGAAATTATCTTATTAGTATGGGAAAAGCAGCCAGAAATAATTTTTCTCTGTCCTATGGTGAAACATTCTCTGATGAATCATCTTGCAGCTGTTCAGTCAGAGGTGTGAGCTGACAAGAGAAGAAAAGCTGATTGAAGTTTTGCTTGGCCAGTGGCTACAGTGTATCAGTGGGCTATATGGAACATTAACAGCACTAATGAAGTCCTGTTTGATGCTATACTAGAAAGGCATGAAAAATGAAATATTACTCTATAGAAGGAAGTTACTGAAAGGCTTTATATTTTCAGTTATGAAAAAAATTAAATAAAATTATTAAGTACAAGGAAAGGAGGGATGTATTTTTTTCAATATCAGGTGATGACATGTTTAAGCAAATAGATGAAACAGACGTCTTATTCTGAATATGCAAGTCCCATTCTTTAACTGTCTTTAAGAAGCTATGGCAAAGTTGGGGGAGAAGAAGAAACAAGGAAGAAAAAAAGAAAAAAAGGAAAGCATCCCCATCAAGAAGGAAAATTGAGTCTCATATGTGTCATGGGCCAGAGCAAACGGACTCATCCTGGCCCCACTCCAATTTATGGCACAACTCCCACTGACCATCATAGAGGTGGCATTTTCTCTTTTGTTCTCTCTTTCCTTTTCAAACAAAGAGCACAATCGCACATACCAAATCTGCCATCCCACTGATACGAGTGGCCAGGCTTGGAACAGAATACAATTCTGAGAATGTCGCTGGAAGTAACCTTCACCCCAAGCTGGAGAGCAGCTGCACAGCTCGGCTGTAGTACTTCAGCCCAGCCTGTACTTCTGGCTGTACACTATTTGCATGGCTGAAGATTTGTGATTTTGGCCTTTGAAACACTGTGGGTGGAGAATACACACACCTGTGAGACTGATGAGCCCACAAGCCACCAGGGACATAGGGACTCTCTCTATCCTACGTATCTCATGGCAATACTGTACATATCTCATTGCCACAGAGGAAAGGCTGAGGGAGCTGGGTCTCTTTAGCTTGGAGAAAAGGAAACTGAGTGACCTCATTACGTTTATAAATATGTAAAGGGTGAGTGTCAGGGGGATGGAGCCAGGCTCTTCTCAGTGACGGCCAATGATAGGACAAGGGGCAATGGGTGCAAGCTGGAACAGAGGAGGTTCCACTTACATATGAGAAAAAAACTTCTTCACAGTGAGAGTGATGGAACACTGGAACGGGCTGCCCAGAGAGGTTGTGGAGTCTCCTTCTCTGGAGATATTAAAAATCTGCCTGGACACGTTTCTGTGTGACCTGCTCCGGCAGGGGGATTGGACTAGATGACCTTTCAAGGTCCCTTTAGTCCCTGATATTCTGTAATTCTATGATTCTGTGATTACATACATTGCATATGATATAATTTTCACATATATTTTTTGTGTGTTTTTCTTAAATTGAAATTAGTCAGCCTGGGTATTTCTGTATTTTGCTACCCATTTTTCAACCGGAAAAAACCCTCAATTTTTAATTCTTTTTTGCTAACTGTAGTCCCACTCTAATACAGTAGACACACAGACATGGGCATTTTCAAAGTGCATGCTGTATGCACCTAGCTCCCCTTGATTTTTAAAAAAAAAACCTTGCTCTTCCCAATCACCTTTAATATCTCAGAATCACACATTTCCTGAACTGTGGCAACAGCTTCAGCTGTTATACCCCGTGCTCTTGAGGAGACTGAGAAAACTACTCCCTGAAGAGTGAAATAAGATCATTAGCAAATTATCCACTAGTACAGTAAGAAAAAAGGAAAGCTAGCTGTCTGATGAATATTATTAGAGAATTTCTGTATAATAAGAGCTTTTGAAGATTGAAAGTGGTATAAAATTGCCAATTTGAAAGATAGCAGTGTTCTTTCATCCTGCAATAGGACCAAGCTCTCTAATGCGGTCAAGCTGCACTCAACAAAGAACCATGGTATGGGGGAATAAGAGTGGAGTTTGTACCATTTTATTTTACTCACTTCAAGACTGAAATATTAATCATCAAATCCTCCTCTCAGAAAAGCCTGTATGCCACCAGCAAGCACAAAGTTACAGAGACAGAGCACAACTTAGTCCTAAAAGCCTTTCTTTCATAACTGCTTTATCCAAGTCAATACAAACCAAAGCCCCAGTAGCCCTCTGCAGTCAAGAAGGCAACACCACAGATTGGTAGCTGTGAATACTTATAATGTAATTATTTGCATCCTGGAAGGTTTTCTGGAACAGCATAATACATGGGACTCAGTTAAGACTGCCAATTCATAGGGAATCCCAATTACAATAATCTGTCCCATTGCTAATTGGGTTATTAGCACTGGATATATTTATAAAGATTAATGAGCAGCCAGCAACTTCCATAATATTCTGTCACTACTGACTTAGGCTAAATTTGAGATCTCATTTCAAAGGCAACGGCTTTTCCAGCCTAATGCTAACCACCAGAGACACCCACATCCCAGCCCCATATAGAATATAACTAAAGAGCAAACACTGAAAGAAAAATAATTTCAGAAACAGATCAGTGAAAAAGTGGCTTAGGGGACTTTTGAAGCTATTTATAATTATACATCTCTAGTGTTGGCTTTTTTCATGGGTATATTTGGAAGAGCTAGACTGATATGTCTTTGCATATGTCAATGCATTTTCAAGGATGTTATGTCTGACTTGGATTTAAAAGGCTATGTCCCAACTATTCAGATTTATGCTTAGATAACAGAATGGTCAGTAGAATTAAAATGATCTCTTGGTTATCTGATTTTCATAAATATGTAGGCAGGGGGGAAAAGGCCTTAGTCGGTTGGACAAAAAGAAAGTTCACTGTATGAAAACAGAAGTTCACTGTACGGCATAATGTATCTGCTGCCAACACTCAATTTTCTGAAGTAGCTTTGAAAAGAGTTCATTATCTCTACTGCAAGTTCTAGAGTCCCATTTCCAACATTTAAGAAGAGAAAAGTGCTTGTGTTGGTTTTCATGTGGCACCAGATTACTAATATGGTGATACTTGAGAAGACCTTGCTGTTCAATCAGATGTTTGATTTGAGATCTTACGCAAAAACCAGGTCTCAGTGGAGAAATAGAAGAGCCTGAAACTAGTTCAATATACTGTTGTTAAACAGTGGTATCACCTTCTAGGGATTTCCATCCCACTACATTCCCATATATCACATGCATATAAATACCTTATGGAGGAATAAAAACTCCAACAATACAGAAGCTGAGACTGCTGAAACAATCCAAGAAGCTATCAGTTATGCCAGAAAACCAAAACTGTTTAGAATGCTTTTTAAATCTGTTTTGTAAAGTCTGATCAACTCTTTTCTTCTAACGCTGCTGCTGATTCCCAAAGGAACTTTCTTCCTTGGTCAACAAAAGTCCTAGAGCCTGATCTTGTTTACATTCTCCCTATGATTTGTTCAGCCTCCAGTAACTCCTTAAAGATATGATATGTTGCAAGTACTAGGACATACTTTTCACTTTACGGGTTCTCACATCCAGGATTTCATTAAACCACAGAATATTCTTGAGTTTAACTACATTTGCTGCCCAACTTTTCATTCAGTTACAGGTTTAAATCACACTGGCCTGTGGGGGCACAGCAAAGAGAAGAATCACTTATAATTTTATCCTAGCATAACACAATTCTGTGAGCAAAAGGACTTTCTCGATATAGCATTAGAAACATCAGTTGTCTCAGATGCAGCCCTTGGAGAAGAGTGAAGACCATGGCTTTTCCTCTCCCTGCTCCCTTGGATAATGAATTAGTCCTGTATCAGAAAAAAAATGCATTTTGTATGCCTTTGGAGTTGCTGTTTCTATCTCTACACTTCCCAGATCTACCAGAAATTCTACCTGAGTCACTTTAAAACCCTAATCTGGCTCAAAGGGCAGGAAACTAGAGCTGGGACTATAAATGTCACATTAAAAATTGCTTCAACAGGTTGAGTCAGTGCTGCAGATATGTTCTTCACTAAAAATTTCCAACTGTCATGTTCCACAAAAAATAACTATTGTTAAAACAGGTCTTTCTTTTTTAAATCCTAGCAAGAGCATGATTGCATTTTTTAAAGTACTCTGTCCATGGAAAACTAATTTAGTTCCATTAATGAAAAGGAAGCAAAATGTGATTGAGGATGTAATATGGAATTATAGTTCATTAATTCTTCAAGTATGTAATTTTCCAGACTCCTGATCCCCCATTGATTTCTGCACACCCCCATAGGTCCTGCTAAATGCTAGCAAAAAGAAATTCAATCGTGTTGTTATTTCATGTGTGGCAGTGGCGGCGCTCCAAAATTAGATAGAAATGTTATGAAAGGGAATTTTCCACTGACTGCTTCACCATGCAGCCCTGTTAACAATTCGTTGTTGCCAAAAATTGATCAATCACAGGCCCTACCGATAACCGAAACTATGACAGAGTCTTATTACACACCCCATATCATCAAAGGAGGTGACATTTGTAATAATTGAAGATAATAATTCAGAACACCTAATTAGCCATGATGAACTAGGTGCATTCAGGAATAGCGTAAAAAAAAAAAAAAAAAGAACAAATGTCTTGTCTTTTTCAACAAGGTTCTGTGAAACCGATTGTGCCAATCCCCACTAGAAAGATTAATCGAGAGGTCCTGGGCCTCTATTCCTAGTCTTCGAGCAAGATGTGGTTTTGCTTTCACTTTGTCCATCATTCCCAGTACAGCACCTCAGCTTAACTGTACACATGCTTCTGCTTCCTCATTAGTCCTATCTTGAGAAAGAAAAGTATTACTTTCTTCAAGAAAAAGAACTCGTATACCTTGAAACACACTGACAAACACATTTTAAATACCTACCAGTGTTTGCAAGTTACCTAGCTCCATTTGCACGCTAGCAATAGGACTGACACAGTGGTGCTATCATTGAATGTGTCAGCTGTTTGGCAAAAGCCACGTCCTAAGCAAAAGAGAAGTGATTTGTCTGAAAAGACAAGGACTAGTTTGGCCAGATGTTATCTCTTTTCTAATGGGTGGGAAGGAAGGCTCTACTTGGAGAGTGTACTGACCAAAGATAAAGTTTCCTCAAATGAGGAGTCAAGTCTCTCATAACTATGAGTTATGACTTGTATATGAAAGAACCAAGGACGCGACCAGCACCATTCTCAGCTCAGTTTTGGTTCAGCTCTGCAAAAAGCTGTTTCAGATCAGTGCTGGTATAAATTACACTAAACTCCCAAACATCTAGTTCAGAGGCCATTTAAGGAAAACAAACAAAAGAACCCACAAAGCAACTCAAACAAAGTTTTGGCCAAGAATTGATTTGACTCTCTGATTTGAACTTGGTCTTCTGCTGTGGTCAGGGTATCATGCACATTATGTGTGCCTAAGTTCAAAACATTCTTATCCACATTTTCTTACGAGTGACTTGCTCCCATGACTCTCAGTCCATACACCATTAAGTTACATCGCTGCTCCTGAAGTGTAACATCATGAAGAAATTGTACAAAATTGCTGAAGCACAGAAAAGGAAAAAAACCACACTATTCCTTTGCTTGGTCTACAAACATATAATTGGCATATATCTGCAGAGACTGTAGACTTCCTCATGTTGACAGCAAGACGAAGGGCTCCATAGGGATACAGGATAATGATTGGCAGTGTTATAGATTTTAATTCCACTAATAGTTGAATGGCTCATAATTCATAAAAGAGAGAATTTACAGTGAGTGATGAAGGTCATCCCTATCTCCCTTATGTAACAGAAGGAAATTCTGTTATAATGCTGCCCAGCTGCACTATTCACATACTATTTATAGCCCACAGTATTTTAAAAACCTAATTGAAATTTTAGTTTTCATGTTTAGTAAAGGAGGCTTTTTCCTGTAGCAAGTAATAGCTAAGTAGTGGATGTATCTTGATGTTTTTAACAAATAACAAAAAATCTTCTCTCCTCAAAGCTCTTTTGTAGCACTGTCCTTTCCCAGCTGCTTTTTTTTTTCTTTTTCTTGTAAGCTGCCTCATATAGGACTGTAGTGTTGCAACAAGCTAAAGAAAATACAAGGAGACAAAGATAAGTACTAGTATTTGGCTCTTAAGCAGAGAAAAGAATCTTTTGTTATTAAGAACTGACAAAGACTCTGAGAGAGGAAAGAAATAATATGGACCCAAGAAACTGTCAGGCAAGGAAAATGACGGGAGAAAAAGACACAGAAGGATGCAGCAGCAAAGCACCTTAAGCTACAAAACAGAAAGGGTGAGGTAAGTCGGGTTCGTGCCTAAATCCAGCATACTCAATATGGGCATTTTTTGCTTAATTTCTGTCAAAGATTTACTTTGTGAATAAATGTAAGTAAAAAAGTAAAGCAAAGTAAAACTTCCCAAGCTTCTAAAGTCACCAGCCCTTGTCTCACTGCTCATTTTAAAGCTTATTTTTCATATCTGAGAAATATTCAGGTGACAGCAAGGATTAGAGTGACCTCCCTTCCAGATACAGCAGCCAAGCAAAATGCATCTCATCTGCAGAACCCTGGCTTTCCTCGTGGCTTGTCTCAGTTCTCCTTTGTTTACTCTCACAGACAACTTTAAATCTCTTTCTGCAATTTAATGAGCTAGCGACTATAGAAAATGTCTTTTTTGAGAGCCAAAGGAAAAGTATTTTCTTAGGTTTTATGAATTGCTTACACTTCCCACTTAGACAAAAATACGGTATAAACCCCACTATGTGTTCTCTCAGATATTGATGTATTTCAGCAGAGGAGAAAGGGATGCAGAAATTAGATGGCCTTTACTTCATCTGGACTTTAGCCACTGCCTTCTTGTGCAAACCGTCTCACCTACTCAACTTTCCCCATGTGCCTTGATTTCCACATCTGTAAAATGGGGAGAAAATGCTTCTACCACCTCTCAGTTTTTTCCTACATAAACAACTCTGGGTGAAGAATTTTAAGTAGTAATAGCACTGACTTGGTAAGTAAAACATGATGATGCCAAGGTATGGTTTGGAGAACAGTAACACCCTGGGGAACAGGAACTACAGAAGAGGCCAACGTGTTTTGGGGAGAGAAGAGAGAAAGAGCATTGAGCTCTAGAGATGAAAGCTGTACCCCCTGCCTTTAGTCCCCTGCCTGCTTTATTTGGTAGCACAGACAGATCATAGAAGTCACAAAGACGCACAGTGATAGCAATTTAAATCTTGCATATATATTTTTTTCTCAATCAGATCTCACAATGTAGACCACAAGTGGTGATTTTTGTAGAAATATAACATTCTCCATACAGTTCTGCTGCATTCTAAGGACCTTTCATTTTTATGCATGTTTGAAAGAGTGGTGGAATATAGCACAAGCACATGTCATTAACTTCATGTTATTATATATGTTCAGAGGAAATATTTAAGGAGAGGGAGGGGTAGTAAGCTATTTTGTACACCAGCACAATGATTTTCAGAATGCCACTTACCAACAGCCTACCTATATCATATATGCCATGTTTGCAACCCATCTGCTGGCTGCATATATCTATTTTTCTGTAGCCTGAATTAGTACTTGGAGTATTGTTTAAATAGACCATTCCTTGCAGGAAAGGGTCGTTCTCCAGGGGTTAGCTGAACACCTCTCTACTACAGTTTCAGAGATTGCCAATCATATTGTTTTTCTGCTTTGAACTTCCTTGTAATAGTAAATATGAAGACTTGGCTTCTACTGTCACGTAGTTAGCTCAATTTTGATGGAATTTTTAATTATTATAACAATTCAACCAATATTCATTAATTCTTTGCTAGATTTTTATTGGTATTGTGGAATATGCTGTACTATTTCTCTTTTCAGCAACAGTCCTTTCTGAATTGAAAGTTACTTTTAAACTATAAGCATCACAGTCCAAGATTCATAAGCTTATTTATGACTAAAATCCTTCAAATCTCTTCATTTTTTTCCTGGGGTAAAAAATAGAAGACTCATGCGGAGGATCTTGGAGAAGAATTTCAGCAGAAACTGTGATACAGTTTCTTGTTCTTCTCTCTGATTTTCCAAATTCTTTAGAGCTGGGAGAGGAGAAAAAAAAAAACTTTATCCACTTTACACCACAAAGCAATGGGGAAATCTCAGACAAGACAAAGCGGGCAGAGACATTACGGCAGCCTAGACAACCTGCATTTGTAACTTAATTCCAACCAGATTATTGCTCAGACTCTCCATAGGGTTCGTAGTTTACAGCTTTCCCAACTGATTGAGATCCCAAACAAACCCGGGTTGCTTCTCCCACAGAATGTAATTGTTTGTGAGTTCTCATCTCATGTCTGCATGAATTTTCAGCCTTCACCTCTTTATTTGAGCATATTTGTTTTAGAGGGAGTGAGGGACATGCCCTTTGTCACCTACCACCCCTGGGAGCAAAGCTGCTAGGGCATCATGCATTCCACATGCTCCTCCCTGCCTCTGTGCTATTTCAGCTTTAAAGAATATGCCAGTTAAAAGAGAGGCAGAGTCGGGAGAGATTAAAAATCTTTGCATCTACCTAGTTTCTGCCAGTGTTTGCTCAATTGAAGTCCAATTAAAAAGTAGGGATTGTAGTATTTGTCTCTTTAGTGCTCAGATGTATTATATCAAATGCAGTGACTTTAGACTTATCAAAGTCAACCTATTTTTCATGAACTCATTTAAATAGCTTAGTAATATTCATCACATTTAAGATCCTTATGGGGATAAAGCCTCCTCTGAAATAAACCCTATCTTGACTTCTATGAAACCATGGTACACCTATTACTTCTAAAGGTACAAGCCACGGTAGCAACTTGTTTTACTTTTACATACGTTAGACTGGGCAGCTGTTCACCAAGAATACTATTTGTGGAGGAGGCAAGTGATTTGTGAAAAAGGCTATGAACACATTGCATGTTATAGTTCCTTCAGCTAGACACTAACGTAATAGGATTCCTGCTCACTCAAGGCCTGATTTCAGAAATATTTTAAAGAATAAGTTTTACAGAAGCATGCTTCATTGGCCTTGGTTCTCTTAGGATTGGTCAGAGGTACCAAAATGGTCTTGACCATCAGTGGCAAAGAGTCATTTTTACATTAGTACAAATGGACATTTTCGTATGACTCATTGTAATTTGCTATTGTTGTTCATGAATAGAAATAAACAAGAGAACCTGGTTCATATGCAAAGGCAGCTCATTAAAAGCACATAGCTCTCTATGCCAAGAGAACTGTATCAATTTTTACCAGCTTAATACAAGGCCCAGGTTTGGGGAGATGAAAGAATCAGTTAGTAAACCAGTTATTTTTATCAGGTTTGCCTAGAAAACATAAGAGATTTAAAAAAAAAAATTAAAAAAGGGACAAAGTAGTCATTAATTTTGATTTACTGGTAGACAGCTCAAAAAGGCAATGCTCTGTACTTTTAATAAAATAGCTTTGGCTGACTACAGAAGGCCGTAACTAAGGAAAATACACTATTTCATCAGCGGAACTCTACAGAACTTTCAGTACCAGCTTTTCAGTAATACCCATACAGATTCAAGCTATGAGGTACAGAAAAAGCTCCCCCAGTCACCCTGATCAATCCTTGGAAGCTGAAAATGCACAAATATCAAGGCTGTGATTTGCTTGCTTCTTTGCCTCCTCCATTTTGCCAGATGTATCACAGGAACAAAGCTCCTGATCAGAACAGAAGTTGTGAAGGTGATGGCTCCTAACCTCAGGTTCTTATGTAGAGTATATCACAGGAGTGAAGGAATAAAAATATAGGAACCAAAAGTTTAGTACTCTCTGCTCCAGAGCAGACAAACAACATTTTTCAAAAGCCTTCCAGGAATTTCAGATTTGACAATACAAATTAGGCCTGTCTGCCTGGAACAGGCTCCCTCTATTACCGAGGAAATTTCCCCCTATTACTCACCAGTCAGCAGTAGATACAATATATGGTGCTCTAAACAGTACATTATAAAACTACATTAACTAAATAAAACAATGCCGAAGCTTGTAAGCAGTGTGGAGGTCCAAATTCCTAGAATTACTGTTCCCAAAAACTATTTATTTGAAATCGAAGCAAGCAAAAAAAAAAAAGAATGGATATATTTTCTACGTCCTGAAAAGAACTGGGGACACCACCGAGATACTGGATGAGATGGTTCACTGGAGCACAGTTTGAGTCATTGCTCTTATGCACTATTTGCCAAGAGTAGCTCAGAAGGTAAAATTTAATAGCTTTCACCCTGGGCAACAGGAAAACTACACTGTTGACCATGCAAATGTTGAGTTTAGCCTACTCCCCACTACTGCTTCTTCAAATCTCAAAAGTCACTTCATATTTTGAAAACATTAAAAAAGTTTTGCAACCACAAGAAAAGCAGAAATGTTGTCAACCAAATGACAATCAGATGATACTAGGGTTCTGTATCAATGTACTGAAAAACTATCACAGTGAGGTACTAGTCTATTTAAGAAGAATTACCTGTTGCATCTAAAGAAGACATAGAAGTTGACATTATGGGATGCTTCCCATAAGGTTGCCCACAATTCTACTATCTGCCTTTCCTACAGCAAGACAGCATTTACAAATGGAATAATATAAAGATGTGGCATCACTAAACACAGTAGTTATATGCCTTTCCTCAGTAAATCAAGGCTAGCTCAAACAACACTACTCTCACCTCTGAAATCAATGACTGATATGCAAAACAGCTGTCTTTGAGAAGGCCAAGACCATATCTCAGACTACTCATTACCCAGCACATGCAAGATGGGTAGTAACTTTACATAGCAAAGATGCAAGTTATAAAGTAGGATGTTTCAGCATCCTCAGCAAAATCATTATGGTATTTTTAGCATCTGGGTCCTGTCTCTTTCTGCTGAAATGGAAATCACAGAAAATATTAATTAAATGCAGGTGCATGCAGTAATTCAGAAGTGTTTTCATTTCAGAGATTCAGCTCCCGAGAATAGAAAGTACAGTTAGATATTTACTGTTGCAAGTTTAAATTAAACCAGTTTACACAGCGTACCAAGAACTCTGTATGTCTATATTCAAATTATGGCTGGAAAGGCCAAATTTCCCAACCAAGCATACCACCCACCAAAATTTCTACAGGGTAGGAATCACGAGACTTGCCAAGGAAATGGGGAGCACTAAGAGGGATTCAAAGAGGCTAAATGCCCGTGACATCCTCGGGTTAGGGAGTGCATGCAGATAAGCCCAGTGACAAGCTGGTCACATCAGGTCCAGCATCCCTCCTTGCTCACCTCCTCCCACAGCTGGGGCTCCAGGTTACATGGGGACCTGACACCATAGCAGGAAGGGCTAGAGTGGCATACAGCCCAGCATGTAGGCTAGATCTTAACTGCTTGCAAGCCACAATTTGGCTTCTTTGGGCTATTTTTTTTTCCTTGCACCAAGGGAAAAGTTTTGATTAGCTTACGAACTTTAAAAATTACTGAAGTTGAAATGCCAGACTTGAGTGACTCCAAAAGGTCTGACTTTTAGAATATGATAAGTTCCCCAATTCACTGCACACTGGGATCTATTAAAATTATTTTACACTGCAAATCATGCTCAAGTACTATTTGTTTCTTAAAATTTTATCCAGGCTCTATAGATTAACTCAACTTTTTCTTATTTCTGTGAATTGAAGTCAGCCCTTTAGTGTAATTGAAACATTTCTTACTGAAAGTATCCTCTAAGTCTCAGGGACACAAAGACGATCAGGGGGCTGGAGCACCTCTGCTATAAGGACAGACTGAGAGAATTGGGGTTGTTCAGCCTCAAAAAGAGAAGGCTTCGGGCAGACTTTAGTGCCCCTTCCAGTATCTAAAGGGGGCTACAGAAGAGATGGGGAGGGCCTTTTTACAAGCCAAGTAGTGATAGAACAAGGGCTACTGGCTTCAACTTGGAAGAGGGGAGATTTAGATTAGATATTATGAAGAAATTTTTCACTATGAGGGTGGTGAGACACTGGAACAGGTTGCCCAGAGCAGTTGTGGATGCCCCATCCCTGGAGGTGTTCAAGGCCAGGCTGGATGGGGCTTTGAGCAACCTGGTCTTGTGGGAGGTGTCCCTGGCCATGGCAGGAGGGTTGGAACTCAATGATCTTTTAAGGTCCCTTCCAACTCTAACCATTCTGATTCTATGAAACTTGGGAGACTCCCCAAAAACGGGAACCTGAATTCTCAGGACACTAGGATCCAATCAAGTCAGGTGGGCTATGAAAACTAATAAATTATGGGAGGCATCCCTTCTTTCTACAGCTATTACCCTGGATGGTCTCTTGCTCCCTTCTTTTGCCTCCTCCTTCATTAAAAAGCCCAACAATACCTTAAGGATTTTGGAGAATGAAATTATTAACCCTCATATGCTTTCTGTTCAAGGAGTTTGTATGGTATAGTCATTTATCCCAGCACGCAACCAGCTTCCCGTGGTTACATTATGAACTGTCAAAGGGCACCCCTAATTAGGTTTGTGCAGGACCTTGCATACTTATACCACAAGTTTGAGACTTTGCATTATTCCTGTAAATCCCAATCTGACCACCAATAATTTAAATCTTCATTGTAAAAATAAAACTGAGCAAGTGGAAGATTCCTGAGTTGAGTGGAAAGTTTTGAATGTAAAGCTTTCACAGCTTACAGAGAGTTTTCATGAGACTGGGGCCAAGATTTTTTAAGATTCTGCCAAAAGTAATTCCAGTTCTTTCAGAATTGGTTCAATGCTCTATGGACTTCAAATGACATTTGTGTCACAGCTTTGGCTTCAGAGCCCACCTGGCCACAAGCTGATTGTGATTGTTTTAACTGAACACCAGGGATCAAGGGCTTAAATGGGAACAGTTCTCTTATGATGCTGAAAGTACCAAAATAGTTCATTTTTGCAAAATCAGCAAAGTTAACAAGCTTTCTGGTTACTTTGACAAAGCTGCCTATTCCAATACCAGTAAAATTATTATCCTAATAATTGGCATATCGGAATTAAAAGATTTTCACAAGCTTTCTTTGGAACAGGAATAATAATAGTCTTCAATAATCTGAAGCCTGCTATTATTATGGCCAGTGCACTTGAACAAATTAATTTGGATTTGCTGAAAAGAGCAACAGTTACGCATGTTAATTATTTAGCTTATATAGAAAGTGGGACAAAACTCTAAAGAGATCTGGTCTGTAGCAATTCCCAATCACTGTACCCAAATCACTTCTGTGAGCTGTATTTCAGTATTTTGAACTACGAATGTTAGGCACAAACTTGCAAAAATTTGGTTTTGCAACTTCAGTCATTTATTCTTCTCCATGAAGTACTTGCAACACTTAATGCTATTTTTGTTTGAGCTTTCCATGCATGATAAAAAAAAGAGAAAAAATACAGAGAAGAGTCAAAGAATGTATTTTCCTTGGATTTGGCTATTTTTGATTGGACATCAGATAAGAGAGGGTGATCTCACACCTAATGCTCACCATTTTTTTCATAAATTCAAATACATCCTTAATTAAGCCAACTGTTAGTAATAAAGTTATGGCTGAATGAATGTAGAACCTGTAAGTTAAACTTTTTCTCAATAATTCCTTTCAAAGGTTACATCTTTGTGTGCCAGTTTATTTTGAACGGTTTGCCACGGATTGTTCAATAACAGACACGATTCCCATGATATCCAAGGAAAGTTTATTATCAGGAAATATAAGTTTTAGCTAATCATCCATGAAAAAGCCATATACTTCCAGCCAACCCACTAAGAAAAGCTACATCAAAACACTACTAATACCGCAACTCTTCTATTTGATCTCATGCATAATTAACAGCAGTCCAGGGGAATACTCAAAGCAAAAAACAAGTATGGGAACTCAAAAAAGAAGCTGACTAGCAGCAAAAATGCAGTAATCTTGTATACACGCATGTATGCCTTTATAATAGGAGATCAAATTCACTCTTAAATCTCTGTCATAAAATTAAAGGGGAATTACAGTAATATCAAGCAAACCTAATGAAGTCATCCTGAGCTGGGTTATAAAATAAAACTCTTTTAAAATACATTTTAAGACAGCATTTTAAAATGCCCATTGATGAATTCATAATTTTACCATCAAACAAGCCAGTATTAAGACAGGTATTTTGAAAACGTTTAATAGGCAAAAACCAAATATTTTTAGATTCCCTTGGTAGTCTCAGCTCTCTACACTACAGAAGGCTCTTTACTAGTTTAACTACAACTGTGCCTTTTAAGACTCGAAAATCTTTTAGCACACAAGTCAATGAACGCATCTCCAACATTAACCATCTTTGAGAACAGAAATAGGAATTCTCCCATGTCTCATTCTTATGACCCATTACTAATTGTAAAAATGGTACAGGAGGTTAATGTAGTTGCATGTGATTCTTACATCTGCTTCCTCATTCCACTGATCCATTTCTATGGGGTACAGGCCATGATTAGTCCGAAAGGCTTCCAACAGATCATTCTAAGGCATTGCAATAGCTCTTTTAACTGCAAGGCACTCCACAGTGAATACTTCTTCTCGTGGAAATACCTGAGTAGCAGTAATAGTTAATTCTCTTTCTAATGTTTTGAGAGAGACCTGGTAGAGGAGGATCAATATCTAAATAAATTGGAAAAACCACAGGTTGATCAAACCTGATGGGATGCACCCAGGAGTGCTACAGGAACTGGTTGATGTCACTGTGAGGCCAATCTCAATTCTTTCTGAAAAGTCATAGTGACCGAGAGAAGGTCCTGAGAACTGGAAGAAAGCAAATGTCCCTACTACCTTTTGAGAAAAGCAAGGATCCAGAAAACTATGGATCAGTGAGCTTCATCTCCATTCCTTGGAAGCTGATGGTATCCTCCTGGATACCATTTCCAAACATTAAGGACAGGAAAAGGACTGGGAATATTCAGCATTGATTTATGAAGTGGAAATCATGCCTGACCATCCTGATAGCCTTCTAAAATAAGATGACTAAGTTGTTGAATGGGAGGAGTGGATGCTGTTTATTATGGCTTTAGTAAGGCTTTTGATGCTCTCTTAACATTCTCAGACAAGATAAAAAGTACAGGCTAAATAAATGCACAATGAGGAGCTGAACAGCTACACTCAGAGGGCTGCGATTAGCCATACAACATCCAGTTGGAGTCCTGTCATTTAGCAGTGCATGCCTGGGAAAATACTGGGTACTAGGACAGTACTGTTAAACATCTGGACAATCAGGCAGAGTACACCATCAGCACATTTGCAGATGATATAAAATTTGGAGGAGGGGTTGTTACAACAGGTAGTTGTGATGCCATTCAGAGGGACCTCAACAGGCTGGAGAAATGGGCCAACGAGAACACCATCAAGTTCAGAGGGAAATGCCAAGTCCTACAGCTATTAAGGAAAAACCCCAGGCACAAGTACAGGTTGGGGACTGGCCAGTGGGAAAGCAGCTCTGCAGGAAAAGATCTGGAGGTCTTGGTGGACACCAAGTTGAACATGAGCTAGCAATGTGCCCTTGCAGCAAAGAAGGCCAACAGCCATTGCCAGCAGGTCAAGGGAGGTGATCCTTCCCCTCTATTTCATGCTTTTGAGATCACATGCTGAGCCCAGTGCTGGGATCCCCAGTAGAAGAGAGATATGGGGCAAGTCCAGTGCAGTGTTGTGAAGATGATAAAAGCATCTGTCATATATGTAGAGGCTAATAGAGCTGAGATGTTCAGCTTGGAAATGAAAAAGCTGAGGGGAATCTTACCAATCTGTTTAAATACCTGACAGTATTGGGGGAAGCCAGGCACTTCTCAGTCATTCCCAGGAAAGGGACTAGGGAGATGAGAAATTGCATTAACAAAGATTTTTTTTTTTTTACTGTGAAGTTAATTGAACACTGGAATTGGTTGCCCAGAGAGCTTGTGGAGCTCCAAATCCAACTGGGTGCAGTCCTGAGAAACCAACTCTATTTGATCCTGCTCTGAGCAGGGGGATTAGGCAAGATGTTCCCCAGATATCCCTTCCAACATCATTTTTTCTATGATCCTGGGAAAGTATTTAATCAAAGCTATTAAACCATCTTTTACAGAAGGAAACAGCAAGAACTGGTGACTGTGTTTTCTAGGTTATTGCTGGGATACAGAGATTCAGTCTCCTGTTAATTAATTCATAGATTCAGCAGCTGCTGACAATTTCTGTATAACTATAAGTTTTATTTTAAGTTAAAGATGCCAATATTCTTCAATAAGCAGTTTTTAAATATATGTACCATAAACAGAAATAAGTAACGTGATTTAAGAATAGATTTGGCATCTTTATATCAAATCCTCCTCCTGCCTTGTATGTGATAGCAACTAAAGATGTCTGCCTAGAAAAGATGACATCACCTTTGTAGATAAAGTGACTGTTCAAAAAGGGAAGCTTCCAGCATAAATTATTTGTAGTATGAATGTCCTGAATCACTTCAAGCCTAACGAGAAGTACCCTCAGGAAACTCCACTGCATCCA
This sequence comes from Nycticryphes semicollaris, assembly GCA_013400055.1. Classification (NCBI taxonomy): domain Eukaryota; kingdom Metazoa; phylum Chordata; class Aves; order Charadriiformes; family Rostratulidae; genus Nycticryphes; species Nycticryphes semicollaris. The sequence continues at coordinate 406,718 of VXBJ01000066.1, read as the reverse complement.
CTGGGAGTGAATATGTAGTGTCTGCAGCTCAGGTTTTCTTTTATGGCTGTATAAGGCGTCAAGTTTCTGACAACGCAGTCTCAGAACAAACCAGCTTTTGCTCTTTATCAACAGGGTAGCTCTTCCATTTGCGATGGTATTTCAGACTGCATGTTTCAAAGCCATCTGCAAGTAGATTACAATCCTGCTCCTGCATGTTAATACCCAAATGAGGTGACAAGAGCTGTACCCCTCTGGTTGATCTCCAGCATTACTTATTTCAACAGTAAGAAAAAATATGATATCCAAGGGAGGTCCACAAGGACAGAGGGACTTCTCCTTCAAAGCTGATCTATGAAACTGATCAGGGGCTGTCCAACTGGCTCCAAATCTTACCAACGTTATCACTAGCTCTGAGACGATAGCAGGTAAACACTACCACACTAACCTCTGAGATAGTAACATATTCAGAAGGCATTCAGATCTGGATCAGCTCTCTGCCTGCCCAACTACATGTTTCCTGAAGGGCAGGAAGGATGGGCAGTTAGGTCAGCAGTCTGTCTGCTCTCAAAGGATATTTGGGGCTGAATGCACTTAAGATAACTTAAGTTAGGTTAACTTAAGGTGTTTGAGCTTTCTGAATTGGGAACAGTGTCCTCTAAAGAAGGGAGCAGAGGCAGGACTTCCAGGGGCAATTCAGAAAAACCAGTAAGATTGTGCTTTGACAGTGGCTATTAATACTGACTATACAAGGAGACTAAAGCAAATATGCTTCTAGTCTACACACTTATGATAGGAATATAAAGCTGGAAAACATGAATGTGAGCCCTGAAACTATAGATGATTTAGTTGGTAACAGCAGTATGCTGCAAGGAGCATATAAAACAAGTACTATTAAAACTGTTCTAATATTTGAGCATTATCTGAGCATAAAATTTGTTCCAAGGAAAAACACAACACTGTTACACTGAAGAGACCTTGGTATTCTGTACCACATTATTTGCAGTCTGTGAAACAGTGAGGAATACTTGAAAACTTGCTCTTTTGACATTTTTCTTGAAACAGATGAACAATCAGGGTACTGCTTTTCACACAGCATCCCTCTTCTGCACTGTGGTAATATCCGCTCAAATACAGAAGAATGAAAACAATCACTTTTCTCACCTCTCAAATGGACCAGATAATACAGAATTCAGATGAGTCTGTGTTTTTCATTAAACTGGACATGTTTACAAGTCAGACAAAAGCAATACTTGCTCAAATGACCTCCTTTCCTCAGTTTGGAAGATTTATTGAAGGCAATATAGAACAGCAACAATAGTCAATCATAGGTGGCAGACTGCCCTTTTATTAAGCATACTGAAGCCAATTAATCTAAGCTAGCTTTCTCTAGCTCCTGCAGGCATTTATGGTTAGAATGCATTTAAAAATTCTGCAGCAGTAAATAAAGGTGCTGAAACTATTCATTTGAACTTAGAGAAATTATTTACCAGCACTTAAGATGTTACATATTAACATTCTACACACAGCTGGTCAATAAAATTCAACTAGATCCAAAACTAAAAAATAAAGTTCTAAAAAAAAGGCTTTGGGCTACTGCCATTCTCAGGGGTAGCAAGAAGAAGAGAAAAAGAATGCCCGCAAAAGGAAGTAGGAACACCGAAGCCTGGCTTAACACTGAGATAATCAGAAGTCTTCAAATAAGGTTGTAAGGGAAAGTGGGCTACTGAACCAGTCACACTTTTACAACACAGAAGTAATCAATTAATGGAATTTATTTATTTCTAGATGTCACATTATCTGCCATTTATAGGAGATATCAAAGGCCATTTGAGGTGAAAAGCAAGTAGATAATAACCTTATTAATTATGAAACATCAAAACCCAAGATGTCTTACTTCATGTTCTCATTTTTGCAGTCCATGTGCTTCTAATTAGAATTGCTGCAGTATAGTCTCTTGGGAGGAATATAAGACAAGTGACTAACTTTTTAGTAGCAGCTTCCTCCTACCAGGCACACACTTAAATAATCCTTTATTCTTGGATTACCTCAAACATCCTCCTTGGATTACCTTCATCGGAAATTCAATTATAATCTTACCGGTTTCACAGCTGGGTCCAGTGAAGCCTTGTGGGCAGGCACACACATTGGAAGCAATACAGGCTCCTCCGTTCCTACAGCCATCCTTGCAAAAGGCTGCAAAACGCAAAAATCACAATGTATGAGTAACAGAACTACACTCAGCCACCACGCAGGTGGCCATAGGCCACTGGCAGGCTTGCATGAAATGCAGTCCCTGAGGCAGGGAGTACAGAGGCTGCCTTCTCCTAACGAGAGAGGTCACGAAGAGATGGTTTATGGCCCTCCTGCCTCACTGTCCAGATGGGCTGACAAGCTACAGAAGGAGATTAGAGTAAATCATCTGAAGACAACTGCTCACATATGTGCTCCTTCGCACGCACTGGGAAGCAGTGAAAGGCAGCATCTTCCCCAGGAACAGACTCTTCCTAGGGCAGTGCTGGTCTTCTCTGCTGCCCAGATAAAGGCCTGGGCATAATAGGCACAACTGAACACTAAATCAGCTGGCTACGTTACTTCTTGATTAAGCAGTTAGATCGAAACAATAAAAACAGTAATTTTGTCTCAAAGGATTCTGATGATCTTAAAATCTTTTAGCATTTACAGTTTGAAGTTGATCCCTGGATTTTTTCTTTGGCACACAGCAATCTAGGAAGCTCTGCTCACATACTTAGATGCAGCAGGCTCCAGATACAGTTGTGAATATGTGTATGCATTAAAGAGTCCCTTTTGAGGACAAGGTTACAGAAATGCACCCAGGTCTGACAGAAAACACAGCAGTTGTTAATTGCTCTGGTCACAAGAAAATACAGGCAAAACTAGGCAGATGGAGGTTATCACCAACATAAAGAGTTGCTCCAGGGCACTGGTCTAGCCCTGTGCTTGTAATCAGCCACCGGAGATGCCATGCTTTGGTTTGCAGCTACTCTGTGTGACAGCCCCACTGATGAGTCTTAAGGCTCATCCAAGAGAGACCGTGACTGTTACTGATTTGAGCTTTCCAGCTTTTGGGTTCCAGGCATCAGCCGTGTGGCGTGAGATCCCAGGCACTGAGTGAGACAACGAAGCTTCCAAGTTGAAGATGACACAGTGCCCAGGACCACGGATGGCAGCACAGCAAATGAAAAGCTGCCACAGCCATGGGGACAGGTCTCTCTGAAGGTTGCAAGCACCCAAGCCAGGCCTGCAGAGAAGTACATTTCTCAAACTGAGATACACAGGCTCAGAGTCTTCTCCTGCATTTTCAGTATCAAAAAGGGAGGGAAAGAAGGATGCACTTTTCTCTGACAGTGGGGCCAGGTACCCTCTGAAATGTCAGACCTGCAGTCAGAGCTCTTACCCAAGCAACAGAAGAAACAAACACTGTGCTCTAGGGTTATGCACCTTCCCTTTGCCTCAAAGAAATACCAATTACCTTTCTGTAAACTGATACACCTCCAGCAGAAGGACTGGGGAATGCTCCCAAGCACAGCAGAGGAGTGAGTTGCACAGACAGAGCTCTCTTCTGAGTGGAGCGGCTCTGGGTTTGAACTTCCTCAGGCTAAGACTTTTTTTCCATTCCCCAGAGGGGAGAACACAGCATAAAAGGGCACATTTGCTGACATCTCTCCCTCTCCAGTTGTATTTGACTGGAAGAGGACTAGGCAGACGTGATTTACAAAGATCTTGTTTATGTTAAGAATATTTAGAAATATCATACTGTGACTCGGGAATAACTAGTGCTAAGACCAGGCTTAAAAATTAAAGAAATTCTGTGTCTAGAGAATGGAGGTGCAATTTCAAGGAACATTGGGTATGCTACTGCTGCAGTGAGACCACTTCTCACACCTGAGCCAGCTCCCCTACAGCTACACTACTTTTATTTTCAATCATCCTCTAAATCCTGTGCTTGGAGCCTGAAGACTTTCAAGGATTTGGGCCCAAGTACCAAGTATCATGTCCTCTGATGTGAAATTCAATGGAAATAAAAGCAGCACTGTATCTCTGGGAAAGGATCTTTCCAATATAACTCCTGATGTTTACCTGTGAACAAGAATGTTAGAAAACAAGGCACCACCTTGTGTGTAGCAAAGGTTTTGTGTGTGCCCACCTACTGCTTTTCTCATTTACAAGGAAAAGACACAGCATACCAAACAACTTTCAGCTCATCCAAGGAAAACAGCCAGTGATTGAGCGTGGACAACACAGATCTGACAAAGCTTTCACAGCTGTAACTTTGTTGGTAACTGTGGGCTTCCTTGAAAGGTGTATCATGTACAGAAACTATTAACTTGAGACAGACAGGAAACAATTACCTCAAATTTTAGAGCACACTAACTTACATCATCCTCAAACTAATTTCTAGTCAGGCCACATCTGGAATACTGTCTCCAGTTCTGGGGCCCGCAATTCAAGGTCAGGAAACTACTGGAGAAAGTCCAGCAGAGGGCTACAAAGATCATCAAGGGACTGGTCTGTTTAGCCTGGAGAAGACTGAGAGAGGATCTTATCAATGGTTATAAATACTCAAAGGGCGGGTGTCAAGAGAATGGGGCCAGACTCTTCTCAGCTGTGCCTGGTGACAGGACAAGGGGAAACGGGCACAAACTGGAACACAGGAAATTCCACGTCAACATGAGAAAAAAACTTCTTTACTTTGAGGGTGACAGAGCACTGGAACAGGCTGCCCAGAGGGGTGGTGGAGTCTCCTTCTCTGGAGATATTGAAAACCTGCTGGGACGTGTTCCTGCCCAACTTGCTCTAGGTGAACCTGCTTTGGCAGGGGGGCTGAACCAGATGATCTTCAAAGGTCCCTTCCAACACCTGCCATTCTGCAATTCCATGTACCCCTGGGATTTTCAGTGGCTTACCTTTGCAGATGGTACCATTTCCTGTGTATCCCGGCTTGCAGACACAGTTGTGTCCACCCACGGTGTTGAAACAGAGCGCATTTTCATCACAGTTGTGTTGGTTTGTTATACATTCATCATGCTCTGAAAAGGGAAATGAAAAGGGAAACTAAAAGGAGACAGTCGTGAATTTTTAAAACACAACAAAATAAAAGCTTTGTATAGGTTTCCATGTTAAAAAGAGATAAATACAGTAGTAGTAGTAGTAGTAGTTAATGACAACAGGGCTACGTGAACATGTTGCCATAGGATAGCCAGGCTATGTATTCTTAGCACATGCTAATATGTGATAACTGTGCTGCAGCATAACTCCAGCTTCATTAGCAGGGAGCCACCATCATTCTACTTTCCATGTGGGCTACAGTGTTCTCATAAACATTTGCCAAGGAGCCGGCTAACATACTGAAAATCCATATGCTACTTCTCCTGTATAATTTATTCATGCAGGTTTATCTTATCCAGGATTCACAGAAAGCTGACTAATGGTGCGAGACACACGCTCCAAACTGCAAAAGATACGGTTAGCAGAAGGCAGGACTTCATGATGTAGCCTATGTTTTCTGTCCCTCCGGTGCATACGTAACATTTTATTTATAAGAATTAAGTAACCTGAAAAAAACCAACGGTTTGCCTAGTGTTCAAGGGACTTTGAGCATGGTGTGTCCTAACACCGGAGTGCAATGGATGAGACTCCTCAGTCTGGTGACTAGACTAGAAACATACCTTTGGGGAATAAATGCAAAGTCTGGACAATACAATTTTGTGTTAACTTGTAATGCAGTTTACTCTGAAATAAAAACGTATCATAGAAGCATTCAGAGTACTGAGCATTATAATGTTTTGGTTTGGGATTTTTAAGAAATCGACAATGTGATTTCAAAATAAGATGTTCCAAAGTATAATTTCAAAATGCCACATGAAATGCTCTAGTATTTTCAAAATAAAGTATCTTTGTCTTTAGGCATAAAAATTAAATGCTTCCAATCTCCTGGAAATACTCCTTACATTTTCTTTAAATTAACACTGTTCCCCTAACCATAAATAATTTTGGACACCTGAAATTTTAATTTGAGGAAAACTGATCATTTGGGGAACAAAAAGGTACCCAACTTCAAACAGCACACATGGACTAACCTACATATGAGGTTTTCACAGCCATCATTCCGCACAGGTTTTAGCAAATTTTATTAGTGCAACTTATGGCCATTCTGGCTATCTGACACGTCTTAAATCTGGAATTGGATGCTCTTTCTTCTCCAGTTTTGGGTCTGTCACACTGCTCTGAATCTTCTCCTTTATAAATAAAGAGCTGAAGTTTGAGCATACCCCATAGAGTTGTCAGGAAAATTTATTTCTTAACATTTGCAAATCACTATGGAAATGTTCAACTTGCTATTTCAATACTGGCCATAAACTGCAGGAGTATAAAACTGGCAGAAGGGCACATCTCTAATCCATCAGATGTAAACTATCCTCGAGTAATGGCAAGTAGCTGTTGTTTAAAAGGGAAACAAAATTCACTACAATGTAACTAATCAATTTTAAACAATACCTAGGTTTAGATAATATTTTTTTTTTGTGGGTTTGTTGTTGTTGAGTGCTTGTTTGGCTTTTAATAACACTAAATTAATACCTCTCTTCTAAACAAGGACTTATGTGCCTCCTTTATCACCACCAATGCTGTTCTCAAACCTCAGCACCGAGGCATCAGCACTTTACTGAACCAAGTCCCTCGCTGGAAACCGCACAGCACGGGCTGCCGGCCTCTGCCCTGAAGCACGAGATTTAATTACTTTGCTCTCAGCACGACTAACTAAAATTGTTGCTGTTCACCAAACAATCCAGCCCTTCTAAAATCCAGCTACAATATTTGACTCCCACCTCCTAACGCAGTGAAATCCCTCATGCTGGCTGAAACAGTATTTATGCTAAATCAGCCCATAAACCAAAAGATAAATAAAGTAATGATCATGCAAATTAGGTAAAAACTTTTATCTCTACTGTAATAATATACTGGCTTTCTTAGTTTGTGTTAATATTATGAAATTATTTAAATATGTTATGCTACTTAAATATTAAATATCTACTCTTTTGTCATTTTTAAAGGTTCTATATAACATACAACAGGAAAATAACTATGGAAATGTGAGAAACATTATGCACACAGCAGGCCAAAATATCCTGCAAAGCCATTATCTTGGTATCTCAGGAGGTAGGGTCTATACAACAATCCATCACACTCATAAACTCAGCTCAAACCACCTAATTTGACAAATTAACTATCATCCTCAACAAGGAAGTGTAGCCATCTACCCCATGCCTTTGGAATGCAAAAGCATCCCTGGCACATACGACAGCTCTTTGCTAGGAGTAAGAGTATATTAGAGGAAAGCAGGTGATCACAGACTGTCACATTAAGAGGAATGGCTCTAAGTGCGTGGTTGGAACAGCTCTGAAAGTCCATCAAGGCCCCCACAGGTAGTGCAAGTGCTCTGGCCTCTATGCTAAGCAAACTCACTATTGGTATTCCAGTATTCCAGTACAATATAGCATTAACCATGTTTATAACACCTTGCAGTACCGGGGGCTTGGAGATCATTCACACAGATGTATGTTCTTTGTATGGAAAGATGTCTGTCACACTTGAGTGTGCCTTCCTAACATTTACTCTCTGGGCTAAGAAAAACTACTGAGATGGATTTTTCTTAAAGCTTACAGTATCAATAAAATCAACTTTCTGTCACCTAAGTAATGGGGCCTGAATTCAAAGATAATATGCCTGGTTTCCTACCGTACGTAAGAAACTCCAGTGTTTCTTGTTCTCCTGTAAGAAAGTTCATGGAGGATGCTTGCTTCAAGAAGAGGGTCCAGCACAAGCAAAACTGTATCAAACAGCCAGAACTGTACTTCTGTGGTTATCTGATCAAACCTCAGGTCTATTTTTATTTAAAGCAAGTACTAATGATTCATGAAAAATTCATGGCTCTGAGAAATTATTCTTGGAATGAAGTTTACATGTAATTTTTAGGAGGAAAATGTCTCAGAGTAAGAGGAAGTTTTGTGATGTTTTAAAATGATAGGAATGGAAAAAAAAAATCCACCAAAAAAAGAATCAAGAATTTTACAACCCATCTGGATTTCTTGGTCTGTATCATCTCAGCTTAGCCCCAATAACACATTTAAAACCATTTAAACTGAGTACTTTTTCATATTCCTTTTTACAGTGTCACCTAAAGATCAGTCAGCCTACACTTCAGGACTGATTGCAAATGGTTAAACTACACGAGAAAAGATCCTGTACATAAGGGATCTTACTGTGTTCACTCTTGCAGCCATGGCACACTATTCACGCCAATTTACGAGACCATCAGAAACAGCTTCTTCCAGAATTCTCTATTGATAACACAACAGACTGTCCAGCTTCAATAAAGATAGAAATAATTATTTGTAATAAAAAGGGTGGTGCTCTGTTGATAATTCTTCATTAATTCATGCTTATCGTTTTGGTTTCTGTTTTCAGTCAAACACTTGGAAAGTCACCCTAAATACGGAGGGCATTAGACAGACTGAGTTCAGCAATCTTAAATATCAAACCAGGAACTGCAGATGCAGATAGGATCATGCATTACAAAGAAGCAAAAAAGCAATTTCTAAAAAAATCATTTGAACAGAAACTTTAATAGGGTTTTTAAGTTCAAAAAACAGTACAGAAGCATTATTTGCATTATTTAGAAATGTCAGTACTGCCCAAATATATTTCTGATGCTACAAGAAGCAACACAGAGGCTATTCATTTCAAGCATCTTTGACATACATCTAATGAATGTTCTATACTTATTTCACTGCACAACATCAGGAAGATGAGGACAGACTAGGTACAACATTATTACAGAGACAAAGAAATAAAAATTATTTTGCAGATAGAATTTCATTATTAACAAACCTGAATTTGCATAAACATCTTCTATAAAGACCAAACACAGTGGATTCAATTACTACTTCTAACGCTTTATTATCTAACTTATCTAAGTATCGTTTGGCACTGTTCAGGACTCTACGCTCAACAGTGTTAAAAGTCATAAAATCTCTGTTCTGGGAATCAACCAAAGTTTTAAATACAGTATATATATCGACTAAACTATCTCTGGAATGAAGTCTTTCTAGATAGGAAAAAAAAATTGAACTCCAAAATTTGCTACTGTTCCACGGTAATTACAAAAGTCACACTAAGTGTGTATGAATGTTCCATTAAATAGTTCCTATGATACAGATGACTTAGAGATGCAAAAAATTATGTGACGATGCAATTAATTCACTTATGCACACTTGGGCTTGCATCAAATAGATTAGATACACTCAAAAAATGTATGCACATACATACATATATACATATGCACATAAATAAGGGTGATGTACTGCATTTGACTTTGTTTTGTTTTGAAATACTAATCCAAAATATTCCATATGGCTGGCTTGACAAAAACCTTATTACTTCAGATGGGTATCTAGGGTGAAGTAGCGTATCCTTCGGGAGAAAGCCTGCTGGCAGAAACTGATCAGGACCCACTAGATCCCGTGAGATATGGCAATGCTGGGGATCCGTCTTGCAAAGCTGATTATCTCTGCAGAGATTTTTGCAGAACACAGCAACGTTTAATATGCTGGCCCCAAGGTGCATCACCTGCCTCCTCTTCACTACCAGTCAGTCCCCATCCTTCTTACTGTTCATTTCATGATTATAAATAAACAAAAGCCCATATAGCATTCCCTCCTTGCATACTACAAGCCTTCCCAGTAATTGTCTTACACATCCAATCCACAAATGTCTAAGAAAAAAAAAAAAAAAAGAAAAAAGGCCAACAAACAGAATCCAGCCACCAGCAAAAAGGCATGATGACTGATTTGCATCACTTTTGTATAAAGAAGAATTTTATGCTGGCGGTTTTCCTGAACCATCCCTTACCAACAATGGAAAGTAAGAGCCGAGATCACACTTAAGGCACAAAAATGCATAAAAGTTCCCCAAAATACAAATAAAATACACCCCTCCTATTGTAATCTTGTAACAGAATGCAACAGTTATTAATTTCTGAGTGAGGGACTTGCGGACCAGGATAAAATTAAAATAATTTAAATAAAGATAATATATATTTTGTATCTTCTCCTTTCAATGCCTCTGCATTCTTAAACTCAAATTACTTTCAGCCTCCTGGATTCTTCCCATTGATTTGGTATAGATCTAGAGGGTCATGGTGACCAGCTGGCCGTCTGCTGTGGCAGTGACAGCAGTCACAGCAGTGAAAACAGATAAGAGTTCCTTGAATTATCAATAGCCAACACACTCAAATGCCCACTTACAGTTTATCTTAATTACAAGCTTGTTTTCTCCCTCATATACTTCATGTACAAGACAAAAATTAGTAGTAATTATATGGGTAGTTTGGAAGACTTATTCCATTAAGGTCATTTGGGAAATGACAGATGGTTAATTTGTTTAAGACTTCATATTAACTAGTTTAAACTCTAATAGGCAGGGTTACTTAAAGTCTCAGTATATGCATGCTATTTTCAAAGAGCAAATGCTGCAAACCTATTACTGATTATGCCATGTTTTCTATATATTTATATTATTTGGGGGGATTTATATCCCCCAATTCAAATATGTCCCAATTCATTATAGATATTCCTTAATTCAAATGCAAAATGGAACCCATGCTATAATTACTCACAGAGTTACCATCACAGTTTACCCTCAGTTAAAGCTGAAGTCATTAATCATTTATTAATGACCACCAGCAGCTGTCCTCAGTTCAAAGCAGGGGATATGAAAAGCCAGGTCTCCCTATGATAGTCTGCTCACTGTTAATCTTGTTACTTGATTGATTTTCACCTTCATCTACTCCCATATATCCATGATGCTCTTAGTCCTCATTCTTTTTTCAGCGCAGCCATGAACAGTACTTTCTATAGATCATGTCCAGAATGTTCCTTTTTTTTTTCCTCTGAATTATGTTGATAATGAAAATAGCTCTGGCATGTGCATATTCTATTTTCAAGGTCCGTTTAGAGACCATCCTGCTTTCTGAAATGCTGCTTCTGCCTGTAATTACTTAGCCCATTGTTGTTCTTCAGGGAGAACAGCTGCCATCACATCATCCAGATGTCTAACTCTATCTTTTATCTATTTGCTTATTTACTTATTCCATACTTGGTTTTAAAATTATAAAAAAGGAAAAACAAAAAACTATAGTGAAACCTCAGGAAGAAAATCTACTTGAGGATATGCCCAAAATCTGGTGTTCCTTTTCATATCCATTATGGGAAAGTTCCAGGACTATATCATAATTATACTATTGAGAAGACGTAATGGGGAATCTGTATTAATGGCAATTGTTGACAAAGTATTAAAAGTAACTGAAAAAAGCTTGATCTAAACATGGCCAAGAACACACTCCCATTTCTCCTTGTCATCTGCCTGTGAGGCTAAAAGGGCTCTGGAGAAAGCACCAAGGTAAAGATGAGACTCAAGACAGGCACAGACCGAGCTGGACTTTTTGAACTGGCAACATTTGTTTCACAAAAAGAGAAACTCTGATGTGATGATGAAATCCCACTTCAGATCATGAAGTTCTTTTCCCTCTAGAAGAACTAAACCTTTTAATGTGTGCCCTGCTCTTTACCAGTGTGGAGAACACAAGATAAATTGTCAGATCAAAATAACCTTAGATAAATACTGCGTATTTATAGGCATATATAACTTCCGAAAGTATGGGACACTAATTCTAGTAAACACTAGTTTTTTTAAAATATATTCTAAGAAAAATTTCAATTTTACTTTTTGTTTCACAACAGACTTTTAACTAAAGAAAACTTTAACACACCAAAGCCTGCAAGAGGCATACATTTTTTTTCCTACTCTCCTACTTTAAGACTTTTTTTTCTTCATACAAAATCTCTTCCTTATTCCTGTTCTGCGTTTTCCTCCTAGACTGAAGGAATACGTAACTCTTAGCTGTAAGTCCCTTTGAACTGTTCACTAGTAATCCCAGATTCTGTAACGCTAATAATGGATTTTATGGCTCTATGCAGGGTATATTCTCCCCCAAGACTCAGCTTAAAAATCCTAATGCATGAGTTGGATGTCAACCAGTCCACCCTTCCCGCACTACGTGCACACCGAGAAGTCTATGCCAAGATCTCCTGACACTCAGGGAAACAAAGATATTCTCGGTCTCAGCCGCAACAGACAAGTTGATGGGTAAAATACATATTTTGAGGCAGTCCTACCATTACTCCCTCCATCCTCCTCCACAGCTCTTGAACAAATAATTTATATGTTCTTCAATCCACCTAAATATCACCATCTTCAAAATGTGTATTATAATTGTGATTTCTGATTTCATGGAACATGATATATTTCTGCAAAATACAAGTCTCTTGTCGAGGCTTCTATTGTAATATTAATCACTGCTACTTCATGTAACATCTTGTGAATTTTTACACTTTTCAACCAGTTAGGCAGAGGAAATGCATTGAAGAATATTTAGCATGACAGCTAAAGTTAGATAAGCTTTAATGTATTTCAACTTTCCTTCATGTCTGCCATTTTCTATATTTCTTCTTGAACGGAGTAGTTTAAGGAAAGGATTTTCTAAAGCACTTAGCATAGGCCTAAATGTTTCCCCTAAAGGAAAATCTGTAACTCCCACTGCTTTCAATGGCAGAACCGTAATGCAAATGCAAAATGATTTTGAAAATCCCACTTTAAGAGATTTCAGTCTAGACATAAGGTCTGTGACCTTGTCATCCACTTCTTTCTTGCTTTAATTCCAACTGATCTCTTAATATCTTGTCTCTTTTACCACTGACATTTTAAAATAAGATTTCTATTTTTTAAAAGGTATTTCATCATTTAGACTTTCTCCATAAATTCTTTTTTTTTTTTATTTACACAGATGCATTATTTGTTCTTAGGTAAATCCTTTAAAATTCCAACTTGTATTGTACACGAAATCTCCCAGGCTCTTATGATAAACTGATGCTTTCAAAATCTTCTATTGTGTTGTCAAAAGTAACAATGATAGCAAATTCTGCATCTGTAGTTGTGCTTCCAACTTTATTGCTAGTAGAATAGCCAGACCAGCACTGTAGATATTCTACTCCAATTTCCTCAGCCAACTGAAAAATGTTTATTTCACTTCTCCCAATGCCCACCCTTTTAATTTACTGTTTCCTAACTAAAAGGGTCCACATTATAGAAGTCTCCCACCAGCAACAGATACACATACTGGATATTTAGCCTCCATCCTACACATATTTCTGTTCTACAAAGAAAGCAGAAAAGTGGTTCTCCAACTGCTGCTGAGGCTCCTAACCTGCTGTGTGTTCTTGTATTTCACTAGTAACAACTCATAGAAAATCTACATAACCAGGGGGCTCCACAAAAATGCCTCTGAGCAATGCTGGCTTTCAGCATGGAGATAAGAGAAGGATGGATATACAACAGGGTAGGAGAAAGACGTCTCAGTGACTGAGTATTGTCCAAAGTTGGTTTGATAAACTATAGACGCGCTCAAAGCTCTCTGAAGACACCTGGTGCTCCTTTTGCTTTTCAGGATAGCATCATGACCAGGTTTGCCAGCTCGTCCCATGATTTTCCTGGGAAAATCACAGTTAGGACATACAGCACCACTACCATTATCAAGGACAGTGCTCGTCAGGTGAAGAAAACGGGAGGCACCACAGTGGTGTATGAAATGCTGCTGTTTAGATCCTGCTCTTGTCTGAAGGAATCTGGAGCACCATAACTGTTAGGAAACAAATGGGTTTTCTGTCCTCTTATGCAGTAGGGAGATTTCTTAATGCATGAAATTGTTCATCTTATTTCCCTGGCGGTACTGACACAAGCACTCAGATCACTCACTGGATATCAATTAGGACAGTACTATTTTTGATAAGACAACTGTACAGCTTGAGCTCAGTGGCGTAGGAGGCCTTCCTTAGTGTTGCTCACCTAATTTTGTAAACGGTTCTCTACTTGAAAACTTGGAGAAAATTATGCTTCCATGATAGTAAAGCAGAACAATATTGATGCTTTGCCCTCAGGTAAGCCTTGATACTGTCTCTAGTCATGCTGGAACATAGGAAGTTCCATTCAAATATGAGAAAAAACTTCCTTACGGTGAGGGTGACAGAGCACTGGAACAGGCTGTCCAGGGAGGTTGTGGAGTCCCCTTCTCTGGAGATCTTTAAGACCCGTCTGGATGCAGTCCTGAGTAACGTGCTCTGGGCAATCCTGCTTTAGCAGGGGAGTTGGACTAGATGATCTCTAGACATATATGCTTCCAATTCTGATAATTCCATGATTCCGTGATTGGCCGGGGCTGATTGTTTACAGAAGTGCACGAAACCAGCGCAGCAAATGCAGCCTTCACAAACACTGCACCAAAGCTGCCTTCCGTGGAACCAAAGCACTTGGTTTCGAGGGAAGCCAGTTATCACCACAGCACAGCATCAGGGAAGATCTAACACACATACCCAGCTGTGGAAGCCAGGAAGCGCTCCTGGCTTCTGCAGTTCAGATATAGCCCTTGATGCCAGAAGATATCCTGCAGAGCCGACTGCACTGCTTCTAACAAAAACCAGCACGGAATAGTAATGGAAATGCAATGACCCTGGCTTTCATCCTCCTTCCCCACCCTCCGCCACGGTATGAAACTTGACATTGCCTTACTTGTTTCACGGGTAGACTTTCTAGCCCACACTATGCTTTGTTGCTACAGTGCAACTGCTAATGCCAATCGAGCTGACAAGTAATTATTTCTATACTTACATATATGGATAGTTGTATGTATTCCATATTGATAAATGAATATTTGCATAAGGACCTGATGATAAACCTTACATATCTTGAAAAATTCTGCCATCCAATCTACTGTCTTATTTAAGAACACATTGAATTCCTCTAATGAGCAGAACCAAGGATGACATTAAGTCTTCAGTATTGTTAGGTCTCAACTACTTGAAATATTAATTCTGAATCAAACCACAGAGTTAAGAAAAAAAAAAAAAAAAAGCAAAGCCTGGCCACATATTCCACTTTCCTGATTTTACTTTCATACCAGGATGACTTCACCTTTGTAATCCTACTTCCTTTACATGTATTCTCTTTGGAAAATTAGGATTTAAGTTGAGATGCTGTGAACAACTTTGGAGGACTACAAACTAAGATGAAGGCTATTCCATGGAAGGTATACTAAATGAACAAACACGGGATATCCAAACCTGACTGCAACAGCCATTCAGGGAAACAACAATCACATTCTCTATTTACCTCCCAAACACTAAAATGATGTAATCAGAATTTAAGTTGAATTCTACATTCATTTCTAACTTCCAAAGAACTAGGAACAAGGTAATCAATTCTTCCTACTAAGCACATGCACACTCCATATTATTAAAAACACAGAAAAATAATTAAAACGGATTACTCTTGATGGACTCCTACAATTCCAGCAATCAATCCTCTTATCTTGAAAAAACCTGTCCATTTATGCCCACTTTGAACAGTGTGAAATCTTTATCTTAATTTTTATAAACGCACCATCATTAAAAGATTCTACCAGTTTTCCACATCCTGAACATCAAAGTTAACACTGTGTGACAGCTGGTATGTTCCAAACTCATCACACTTAGTGGTCTGTAACAGGGTAAATGACACAATTACCTGCTGTAATTACTGTTGCTGACAATATATTTTCCCTGGTGATTGGTCTGTGTGACTCAGAGCTGCTTATCTTTGTCAGCCGAGTCCAAATCTCCATTTCCATGTGACTTGGACATTAACTTAGGAAGTATTTACAAATTAGTTCCAATATCTGCCAAGACAGATATTTGGGATGGTATAAATTCATCTTTTATTGCATGATTAACAGTCCAGCGTTTAATTGTTACATTGCATTAGAAAATAAGTTGTCACAACAAAATTTTGTTCCCCATCTAAGTAAACGATTTGTTTCTTTTACTAATATGTTGGAAGGGAAACACACTAAAAGAGGTAAATAAAATGAAGGAATAAAATGTAAATAAGTACATTGACATTTTCACAAAATGCTTATTGCCAAAGCAAAACATGACGTTAAAATATTAAGTGATAAAACAAAACATGATGTTAAAGTATTAAGTGATAAAACAGGATACTTAATTCCCATTGCCTTCTTGTGACAATTTTAAACACCTACAGAAGACAACAGTGACTTCTGATTTAGAGTAGTGTGAGTTACAGGCTAATCAAGTTAGCTGACTGGAGGCGTTTCCCTGGAATACCTTCCATTTTTAAAACATAAAATAGATACAAGTCCTTGCAGCATTTCTCCTAAGAATATACTTAAGATGATGTGAAAGAATTGCAGCATATAACGACAGTAGGGAACAGATGCAGTCTTTTTAAGATTATTTGGAAACTTGTCAGCAAGAAAAAACACTCCTACAAGAACTCCGACAAACCTTTTAGATAGAGCAGTCTTGTATTTTATTGCAAATCTTCTTGACAGAGCTTCTGGTTTTCAAAAGAAACACCAAGATTTTTAGGTTTTTGTTATTTGATGTGAGGTGACTTCATTTTTGCACATCTGACTACATGAAGGAAGAGAGTCTGATTTCAAGAAAGTAAGTTGATTACCATTTCTTAAATAATTTCTGTTTTCAGTTTTCTAGTTCAGTCTTGAAGATGCCTCAAAACCTTCAGTGTTTTCTTAAAAAAACCCAAAAAACAAAACAAAACCCCAAAAAAAAAAAAACAAAAAAAAAAAATCCTACAAGACAGAACATTTATGTATATTGAGAATATCCTCAAGAAAAATACCAAGTATCTTTTTTATAGACACGGTCTTTTCAGAAACCATGCCTCACAATATATATCTTCTCTAGCAGAAGTGAAATTTCATTCAACAACCTTAGGATGCTGTTGTACAGGAGCACAGCTTGGACAGCAATGCTTCCCTCTGTATAATTGGACTTTTCAAATTAATGATGATTTAGCCAATCTTCCTGGGGCACCAGTAGAAAAAAAACTCTAAGGATGGATTCTAATACAATATTCTCAGTCGGTAGTATTGGCGCTCTCTTTCTGACTGCCACAGAAAGGTCCTACCAATCACTCTGTCTTCCTTGTTCATTTAGGTGAACTGGCAAACACAGACTGAGCAAATTTGGAACTGAAACTAGTTTTAGACAGAATTAGAAGGGCAGAAGAAGTGCCATTTTAACTTCCATGCTATGCATTCATGCAGGACCAGCCACAGCCTGCCTGCAGAATCATCAGCAGATTTCAGTGTGAATCAGAAATTACATGCAGAACTAAAAATATAAGTCTTTTTTTGGGATTATGCACAGGAACAGAGACACTGGATGAGTCAGTGAAGTGGATAAGCCCAATATGTTTACTTTGTGCAGCAATGCATTTCAGGGTAGATTTCAGCATAATTCCATGTGCAAAGAAGGACTAGCAAGGATGCAACTCCTGCTGTGGTTAGAGGTCTGTACCATAAGTAAGGCCGCTAGTCAAGCACATGGTTGGAAGAAAGGGTTGTAACCCAAAAAGCTATTTCTGATTTATTCTAGCTGAGGAAATGAATTTCTAGTTTGAAGAAGCATTTTGCAATGAAGTACATCTGTTTTAGTAAGTCAAGAATCATCACTCTGAAAGACTGACAAAAGGAAGTAATATTGATATAGATTAATCGCAGAGACAAACCTAGGAAGGATTTGTCAAAGAAGACAGCAAATACTAAATTATAATGATTGACAGTATAAAATATGAGTAAGGAAACAGTCGGCCATTTACCATAAAGAAGGTTATTCTCTTCTAAACATTTCCTGAAAAACACAAAACACTTAGAGTTGTTTCAGTAGCCACTGACATGGACATGCCATGTAACACGCAGTGAGAATCAAATTATAAAGAATTAAGAGTCTCCATGCTCACAGACTATCTGAACAGAAATAATATATGTATTCATATCTGTCCAAACAGGAAACATCCATATTCATTCAATTAAAAAAAAACTTGCAGCTATAATATTAAAAAGAAAAGGCTTTTGAAGGCCTGGACAAAATTAAATAATGCTACGTCTCCTCTTACGAGTCTTGACAGACAATTACCTTTCTTACCTTATGTCTTTTCTTAACAACTGTGCTATCTTAAGGTTGGAAATATTTTTCAACAGTAGAATGCCAGCAGACTGACAAACATTATACCCTTATACCGTCTATCTACTACCCTCAAAACCTGGCTAATTTACATCATGGCTATAGTCACCTTGATTTTACCATCAATGTGTAGAAAACTGCTGACTGCAATACAGCATAACCACACAACCTTAAAAAACTCCACTGCTCCTTTCTTTAAAAACTCTCTTGCTTCATACAGTAGCTCCAGTCTCTCACTGACCTTGGCTGGATTCCCTCTGAGAGCAAGCCACGCTCTCCCAGCGAGAAGCAATCACCAGCTGGCTCAGACATGATAGATGTGAGCTATCCAACTCACTTCACTTCTGGTTCGCCCAATGAGACAGCAGCAGATTCCCATCTCCCAAGTCAGAATGATCCTTACAGCTACAAAGATACTATCCTCACAGCTACCCACTGTGTTTCCTGATCTTTACAGTCTTTCTTTCACAGCCTGTGATCATCCACAGAAGGATGGGCCAGAGGAGGTCCAGCTGTGAAAGGATGTCATGTTGTGGTTAATTAATACCAGCCATCCTCTCGCAACCATCATCCTAATTCCCACAGTCCACAATCACCATCCAGTACTGGGATGAACAGACAATGCCCCATGTACCCTTCAGTCTCTTGTACATAAACTCTTCTAAAGAAAAACTGCAGATGTTTGTTTGCTGGTAATTCTGGGTGCGACTCAGCTCCAGATTAAGGTATTTACATTCAGGTGTCTCCGTGCACATTACTGAACAGGATTCCACTCCATAAGCACACACCTAGCTAAAAAGTCACATCTATGTGACATATGTATCCAATGCATGAGCAAAGGTTGTAATACACAGCTCCACAGGAAGGCGGAAACAGCAGTCGGAGAACAAGTATGACACACAACAGCATCTAAAAGGGCACTAGACCTATAACCGGGCAATCAGATCTTGCTACAGGCATCTAAGTTCCTATTTCAGTCAGTGTAACCTACAGAACTCAACAGGTGTAAAATAGGGGATTGAATTTCCCACAGATAATGCACTCAAACCCATGGAAAGAGGTCACTTACTCTGCTCGCATCCAGCTGTCACTCAAAAGCACAAGACCTACAAGGTAGGTTCTTGTGTTAGATCTATTAACCCTTGATGATGACTGCCTAGAACCTGTTAATGGACAACTGAGTTGTGTCCAGCTGAATCCTTGGCCTCTTAATTACAGTGTGAGCTTAGATGAAGGCATATACATTTGGGTGTCTTAATCGCAAACTGAGTTCTACCTCTTGTGTCAACTTCAGTAAAATTCTAAAATGAAGAGTCAATGTAATTAGCTATGGAAATGAATAATTCATGCAGTGCTGTATGGTTTGCTCGACTATTTCTACAATATATACTGTTAATTTTGCTATGCCCCTACATCTCTACTTTTCAATCATATTGTACTGACACAGCATGTAACTGCATTGCAGAAGCTGTCAAGGGACAGTGGGTGCTTGGGAGCTACAGAGGTGATCAGAACACTGAGAAGCAGAAGGCACACTGGATTCCTGTCATAATACTGAGACACAAGTATTAAGCAATGTTATTATTTGAAAACATTGTAATTTCAGAATTTTTACATGAAAGAAAGATATCACAGGAGGAGATATGGAGAGGGAGATGCTGATATCTTCTCCCAGGTATCCATTATCAGGATGCTTGGGAATGGTTCAAAGCTGTGCCAGGAGAGGTTCAGACTGGACATTTCTTTACCAAGAAAGTGGTCAAACACTGGAAGAGGCTTCCTAGAGAGGTGGTGGACGCCCCATGCATGTCAGTGTTTAAGAGGTATTTGGACAGTGCCCTTAACAGTATGCTTTAACTTTTGGTCAGCACCAAATTGATCAGGCAGTTGGACTAGATTATTGTAGGCCCCTTCCAACTGAAACAGTCTATTCTTGTCTAATCTATTCTACTCTAGTCTAGTCTAGTGCATTCCCCTCTTTTCTGAGTTACAGTTTCAAACTCAGTATATTCTCAAGTTGATACCTGTACCTTCTTTTATATATTGAAAAATTCCTCATCACTCTAAGAATCCAAAATACATGCCTTAAAAAATAAAATAATCAATTCTAATGTCTACTTCTGCAGAAAGACACATTTCAAACAGTATACAGAATGTGCAAAAATGCAAAATAGTGAGACACTTGCTTTTGATATAACTTTTACCACCTTCTATTCCTAAGACCAATGTGGAATACAGCTCTATAATGAATTGATAGATCAATATAGATACACAGACATAGACATATACCAAATACACATATATTTAGTAAAAGAATTGAGCATCCAATACTGAAGATCATACATTGGTGTCTTTGTCAAGGGAATATATTTATCAACTCAAATCATATTCTACCAAAGACCCTTTAAAAATGTGTTGGATTTTAATCAGCTGAGAAATCAATCCTGCTATAATTACATAGCCAGATGAACAGTTGTTAGGAATTGGGTCAGTAACCAAGGAGGAAATGGGAGCTAAAAAGTATCCTCTAGGAAGTAAAAAAAAGGTCTCCTTCTAAGTTTAAACAGTCTCCAAACTAAGTTGTCAATGATAACCTGATTCAATCCAAATAAAGTATAAATGAGTTCCCTTGCATAAGATATAGTAGATATATAAAAATGAGTTGTGTTGTTATCTTAATAATGCAGTAGCATAGCAACAAGCTCAGTCTGAATGATAATTTCTTTATTAGCTTTGTGAATTATCTTACAGCTGGAAAGTGGATATTGGAGAGAATTTATCCTGAAAGAGGATTGAGAGCTTCATATAGGCTGACATCCTATAAAGCAGAATGGAAACTGGGCCAAGTAATGGAAATCAGAATCAAACAGGGTTTGAGCTACAAATGCTCTGTGCATGTAGGCTGACTTCTGGAGTGTTTATTAGGAACAGCAACCCTGACAGTATAGCTGGACACCATCACATCAATGGAGTCTGGGTTACGCTGTGTGATAATGCATGTGCATGCACTTTACTTCTAATCTAATTGGTATGGGGTTGGGAGGAGGGGGCAGCGGAGATCACCAATATTCAGAGATGGATAAGACAGATGGTTCACCTTTCCCATACCCTTATAAATCCAGAAATGCATGTTTTCTCTGGTGGTTTGCTGACTAAAACATTTCTTTACTCAAGACATAGTATGTCATGCCGGTGATGTTGCAACAAGCCCCTCTCATTGTGCTTATTTATTCCTCTGTCCCTTGCACCATGCTGTGCAATTATTCTGTCTTTATTTAAGCACGGTCAATGGGCTCAGCTGTTGTATGAACTGCAGAACTTGAGGAAAACTTGAAATGTTGCTGAATTCACTAAAATATGTCAAGGGAAATAAACAGGAAGAAATCAGCTTTTTTTATTGTGATCACGTCTCACATTACTGTATTTTCAAGTAACAAAGCTGGTATATTATGTGCATATGACTAATTTGAAGTCACAGACTTTTTTTTAACTTCTTTTCAGCAGTGAAGGGTACAGGGTACACAGCAGTGCTGAATAAAGTTGCATCTTGTGGCCATATTTAGTCACTTATAATATGGCCTCATTTACCACAGTACTAAGCACTTATCAGCTCTTATTATCTCCGAGATGACTTGTGGATGCTCTTGTGCATCTGGAAAAGCAGGACAATTTTTAAACTGTTAATTAACCAAGGACAAGACAAGTGTGCAGCTTTAAACACAGATGCTGAATGACTTCATTCAACTCTGGATTACATCAGTCTTACAGTAGCTTTCCTCCATGGAAACCTAGGCAACTATACTCCTCTTAGAAGAGGCTGGTGCAGGTGATAAAACATAGCCTACATTCCTTGCCATGTAAGCTAGGTTTCATTCCTCATTTTAAATAAGAAGAGGCATTTCTCTTCAGTTCTCAGAACTCATTTGTGGGAATTGAAACGTACAGTTGGAACAAAAATAACTAGTGATAAATTATATTGTAAAATACCCACAATTCACAGATAGCTGGAGTCTGTCTCCTACCAATGTATACTGGTGCAAACCTATTTCCAACCCCACATCAGAACCCATCAACGAACTTTTCCTGAATACCTGGAAGGAATGTATTGGAAATATTGGATTTTACCTGCCCTGTGCCCTAGAGATTAAAAATGTATTTTACCTTCTGCATCCTCATGAGCAATTCAACAAAACTTTTTAAGTATCTCTGCCATTAAATGTCACTTATCTGCACAGTGTAGGAAAAAGATTTCTCAGATTGTTGATGTCCCAGACAATTGACGGATTTACAAGTCAAAAATAAACTAGTGAAATATGCACAGAAGCCCACAGGCAGATGCACTTTTATGAACTTGAGTTTCTAGATGCCAAGAGGAATCATTCATCCAAAGTGTGTCAGAGTACTATGGTAATAAAAAAAATATGTGACAGGGATGTATTCCCTCCTCAAAACCAGCTGTATCTTGCAAGAAGCACAGAGTAACAACTGGGCAGCTAGCAAAACCCCTGATAATCTGGGGATCTGAATCATAACAGTATTGAGCTGTATTATTTCAACAAAATCACAGGTCCCTGTTACTGGCATTTCAAGTCCCTCAAGATACCAGATTGGTTGTTCCCATAATGGGGGCATCCACCCTGACCGACTAAGGATGGGCTGCATTAGCATTGCAAAGACACTGGCTCTGTTTTCTCATAAACATCCTCAGAAGACTTAAATTGTAAACAAAGCATTAATGAAGAATAAGAAGGCAAGATCCAACCTTTGGCTGTACGTTATACCAAAAGACCCCAGATGTGAGATTATTTCCTGGCTATGTAGGATAGCAAAAACTGGCAGATATAAGGCAGGTTTTGTCAGATATACACAAATAATGCTGAGACTTCCAAAGGCAGGAAGAGAAGGGAAGGGAAAAGGAGGAAAGGAGAGGGAGGGGAGTGTCTAAAGCTAACTTAAATTCCCCCTGAGGACTATAACTATACTTTTAACACTTCATGTCCAAAAGCAGTGGAGGAAGTTTGGCACAAAAGTCTCCCACTTTCTGGAGATCATGATTAGCCCATCATCTTCTGACCCTGCACAAGCATGGAGATAGAAGTATTCCAGAGATGTTTCTTTAAAATCCTTCTTGGTACACACACAGAGAAACACACACTCAAAAACCCCACCACATATCAATGCTTAGCAACACGCCAAACAAACCATACCATAAAATCTTTGTAAGGTAGGCACATCACCAGTAGCATTAAATGAAATTCAAGCAGATTTGTAGATTCTTTATAAGCTACAAGAATGGGACCAAACAGGAGGCCTTTGGAAGGACATAAGTTTGATTGCTGTGGGCAAAGCAAATGTGCAATAAATAACAATGATGTGGCCTGTCCGAAAACCGAAGTGAGAAAACATTAGTGGCTGGATGGGAAAAAAACCATAAAGACAGATGAGAAAGTATCAGATGTATGAGCGCTGAATGGGGTAAATGCAACAATTTGCTTTCTATGCATTATGTTGAGGTGAATTTGTTTCAGTCATCCCACAGTCTCATTAAATAGCAAATAATATGGGTCAGATGTGAAAAACAAATGTCAAAAATTACTGGCCACCAATCTGCAATGGTGCAGGCCTTTCCCCTATATTTTTCTCTTTACTATTGAAACCACTGAAGTAATTAGTAATTACTATTATTGTTATCATAATTCCTACTTTTTGCACATTCATCATCATTATGCACCTAAATGTGTAGTTTTTTCCTTAAATCTTTCCCATATGTCAAGTCAGTCTCCCCAGACCTTTAATTATTTTAATGCTGGTCTTGGAATTCATTCCAATTTGCAACAGATTTGTGATTTAATTTGATTTGAAAAATATGCAGAGCTGCCAGTATTCCAACAAATTAACATTTCAGGTGTCACTCAACTTGCTACTACCATGCTTCTTGGTAATTTATGGGGAAACAATTACTAGACTTTAGTTTACTGTGAAAGGCTACTGCAGGAAAAAATTAAATGCTGCTGAGTGCATTGACACCGTTTCCAGGAAAATGTTGTTAGAAAAGTCCCTGAGTCTCATAAAGACTTAGATAGGCTGGGATGGAGGAGGAGGGAGCCTAGCCAGATCCGGTGGGACACACTGAGCCCAGCAAGTTCGATACTTCTTTCATTGTTTTGAGTAGGCCGTCCATACAGCCAAGTCAAAAAGCACCTAAAGACCAAAGCCATCCATGTGTTCCACCCAGTCTTTTTTCTAAAGAAGCACTTCATCTCTTCCATCTATTTAAACTATGAAGAACAAACCCTGCAAATGTTCCCACCACAATCATGTAATGATATATTGAAATCCTTCACAATTTTCTTTAGAGGTCAAAAAACAAACCCAGAAGCACCAACTCAATGGTACCAGGTTATACTGCATGATAATGGCCTCTAAGAATCTCCACCTATTTTGCCATGTGCTTTGGCTTCTAAGCTACTTCTTTCTAAAAGCAAGCAGCAGGAAAAAATCAGCATGACTTGACTCAAATGAAATGAAAAGGAACGCCAAAATCATCTGGAATGGGTTTAGCAAAATGGCTATGAAAAAAAGTTACAAGGTCTGCATGCATTTAAAACACGTATGTGAGCATCTCAGTCCGCACATGGGAGCGGTCCCAATACAGTTTAGCACTGCTGTGGGAATGGAAGTGGATGCTCAAGTGGCCAGACCATGCTTGGAAGAAGTAGGCCACCATTTACAACATGTCTGATATGTTTTTAATAATTAATTAGTTAAGAATTCATATGTATTTCCTGCCAAAGTACAGCGCAATTATAAAAACTTGCTGGTGTCAGGGTCCAAAGTTGTAGATTCCTCACTCCTCTCAAAAAAAAAAAAAAAAAAGGAGAAAGAAACACGTAATAGATGTAATAGATAATTTACTAAACCCTAGAGATGACAGAATGTAGAACATTAATTCAGAGTCTGGTTTATATAGTAACACAGTCCATACTTCATATGTCTGTCTTCTATTCAGTCATTTATCATCTTACCCAGACAACATGTAGAGGGAGAGTCAATTGAAGATTCCATCCTAGGATACCCCAGCACCTCCCTCTCCAGTACCATAAAGTGCGAAACAGGAAACAGCCCACAGGGAGGAACTCTCTGGGAGGGGAATTTCAGCTGCATTACCTTCCCCATAGCACCTCAGGGACTCCCACCCACAGGAGAGGCCAAGCACACCACCAGCACTTCCATCAGAGTCACTCCCCATTTTATGCTGACTGGAAAGCCAAAAAAAAAATAAAACCAAAAAAAAAAAAAAAAAAAGAGATGGCAGCCCAGGAGACTGCACAGAAACAGAACCTTAAAAATTATCTGGGTCTCAGAAAATACATGGCTTCCCTAGGCCACAGCTTGCATCTTCCTCTGCCTTAATAAGATCCGGGGAAGAGGCGCTAAATCTCACCGGGTCTTTCTCTGTTTCATTTTTGAAGGGTTATTTAAGATAGGTGAGTGGTCCCAAGGCAGGAAACTAAAGACATTTGTTCAGGCTAAACGTGATTAACCATCCACTATGACTAGTCAGAACTCCTCACTGTTAGAGCCGAGTGTGAAAAAGAGAGAGGCTTCACCTCTCATTTCTTAGCTTCTCCCTTTTCCATTAAAAATAATAATAATAATAAATGGTGCAGGAAAGGATATGTATTGCTTTGTTCTGAGCACTGCTACCAGCTGTGTGTTACACAGCAGCCTGAAAGACTGGAGGTGACGCTGGATGCATCTTTGTTTCTAGAAGGAAAGCTTTCTTTTTGCCAGCCAAGCAAATAGCCTGTGCATTTTTTTGTAATCCTGGGCAGAGTAGGGATGTGTTACTAATTCTAGAAAAATACTGAGGCATTCAGATTTAATCATATGTAACAATGATGGTGCAGCATATTGCTAGACATATAAAACTACCCCAGCAGAGACTCATGCCATTTTCCGCCTTCCTTCCCCCAGTGCAACACCATTACATTTCAGGTCCTGTGAAGCAAAGTGGAAAGGGAATGAGATGTAGGGAATGTAGGGAAAGCACAGTAGCCCAGGGCATATTTTTAATACCTTTAATTTACAGTTTGTGCACCCATTTGGCGTATTGGTGTAGCTTAGGACTCATCTCCCCTTCTCATAGCTATGATTGATTTCTGAACATAAAATCAGTCATGAACAACAGATTTCTGTGTAAATATGGTTGTGACTAACTCAATCTAACCCTGCGAGTCTCACTGCCAGGATGAATACAAATAACAAAATCTGAAATTGATGTCTTCATTACATCCTTTGTTGTGAAGATCAAAATGTAATTCAGATCTATTGTAAAACTTGTAATAAATATGCCAGGAAAAAAGGAGACTGGAGCTGTTTTGGAAGCAGCTATATGCTGTCTAAATCAGTCTATTATGCCCAGGACTCTGACAGAGATAGATAGCGCAGATTTCTTTTCAAATGTCTCATACAGGAGAAAACCCCTTCAATGTCACTGATTTTATGTCTCTTTTCTATTTTGATCAATGACTGCTGAATTATATATGTGTGCATAGAATGGAACAATAAGACATTTTACGTTACTCTGTCGGCAAGCTGCATGGACATCACTCATATCATAACCTGCCTAATCAAGGTTCAGGTATAATTTTTCAACATCTCCTTCCCATGCTTCAGTTATCCTGTGCAAACAATGACATATTAATGCCAAGCTACAGAATATTTTCTTTCTGCTTAGTAACATTCCCAACAACATACTACCAGAGCTTCTGGTCCAATTTACAGTAAGTCACCTATTTTACGCACAGCTAAAGTTCCATAACTGGACTTGATTACACGGCATTACAAGGAACAGTGTGACCTGAAATATATTTTTCAAAATCAACAATTAGTAACACACTTGTTTACCCTATTCTTGTTACTCCTGAACTGGATTAAAAATCAGCTTCGTCTTCAGTTTCATCGATACTTCAGCCGACAACTTAAACCCAGAATTGCCAATGAGGCAAAGAGAGACTTGCCAATAACTTTAAAATCTACAGAAGACAAAAGAGGGGCGAATGACTAAATTTAGTTGCAAACACTGGCAAAAAACAAAGTGCATCAGCCTCTCTGTACACAAAAACTGAGAAATTTGAACAGAATTGCACACTCCACAACCACACCAACATAAGTCCAGGAGACTTTGGTATATTTTGTAGTATGCTTGCAGTACCGAGGTGCCCCTAAAATACTCATCATTGCCTTTGTGCACAAGAGATGTCTGTGTGAGGCTTCTGCAGCATGGCTCTGAGGAGCTGGCAAGAGGCACCTTTATAACACCCTTCTGCAGTAGCTGAGAGCTGATGTTATCAAAGCTGATGCTTCCAGCTCTCTCAAGGAAAATAGAAAAGACCAATGCGAAAGTTAGGTCCTAAAATATCTACTTTTTGCATTAATTACATAAAACAGAGACTATCCAATGGTATGAACGTAAACATATTATACATATCAGTGTTTTATTTGGTTTTAAAATACCATTTCTCTCAGAGACATCTTTCCTACTTTTCTTTTTTGCCAGCTGTAAACACTAGGTTTTTGTACAGCCTATGGAATACATCAAATATTCTCTGCAGCTGCTACAATAAATCTGATTATTAGAACAAAAAAGAAGTATGAAAAACCCAGAAATTTCTGTTAAGGACAGTGCACAGCCTTATTTTCACAGACATGCCAAGTTAAACAGGGTACTCTTCACAAGACCTTTTAAAAATATCTCCTTAATTTGCAGAGCTCCATCTCTTTGGTCTATCGTGATTGCTTTTCTCCTTACTATCCTGCTTTTCTGATAGATAAAAAGTCCTGGTTTATGCCCTTAACTAGCATCGTCATGACAAGAAAATTGAGCCTAAGCAAAATAATTCCCAGCTGCAGTGAATGGGCTGTGAACTCACGGTGCACAGTTAGGTGTGCTGGCAACGGACAAGTTGCTATCTCGATTCTCAGAGTGCAAAAATTTCTACTTGCTGCTTTCTACAATCCTAAAATTGACAGACTTAAATAGAGTAAATGCAAGGTGGGCTGAGACAGCTTGAGATCCCTAACATACTTTACTGGCTTGATTCTCTAAACCAAACACATTTGGAAAATACTTTTCCTTCTCAAGTCCTAGATATCTGTTTAGTGGAATGTCATTAAGGCTCCACTTAAATTAAAAACAAACAAACAAACAAACCAAAGAAAGAAAATAGAGGGAAGTATAATGAGTTTTTCTTGTAAACAACTTGCTTTAACATACTGCAGTATGCTGCAAGAGAAAGTCATGCTTATGAAAAGTCAGCTATACCCAAGCATAACAGCCTAGACTAAACCTGTCAGTCTGTCTGCAGGATAGCTAAGCACTGTCATTAGCATCACAAACTCCTTTCCACTGTTATTTTGCACTGATTTATTAACATACACATCTTTCAGAAGTGTCCTGTAAACACAGTGTTTCTACTGTGCCGAGCTTTTGCTGTTTCTCAGAACAGAGTAAGCTTCTTCAGGAGAGGCAATGCCAAGCAATCTAGTAGTTTAAAAATTCCATAGACTCCATGTTAAAGCCACAGCAACGTACCCTCCCCACCTGCGTTCACATTACCTCTTGGATTTATAACTGGGTAAATGGATGCACATGAAAGTCTCTTAACAGATGGTAAAACAAGCAAAGAGCAATGAATATGCTGAGGGGTGAAAAACACAAAGCAGTCTCATGTACAAAAACAGACACATGCCAACTGCTTTAATACAGTACTATAATGTAAATGCTCTCAATGACACTCATATAGTCTAAAACAAGCACAAAATGCCATTTGCTGATCAAAGCACATGACTTCAAATGCATCCTTTGTTTACTTCAATTTTAAGAACGTAATTCACCTTTCACTCACTAGTTGTTCGGCATAAATGTCATGCAAGAGTCTCCTAAGTCTATGTATTTCAGTAACTGACCAGTGCCTCCACCAGAGGTTCTTGCACTAATTGTGGAACCAGAAAAAAATATGCAGTTATTTTGTGAGATATACATGTAATGACGTTAGGTTGCTATTCAGGGAAATTCTACCACCCAACAGGCACTGCATTCTCCTGGTTGCCCCTCAGTATCCACAATTCCCTATAATTTAACTCCAGAAAGAACTCCAGGTTCCACATGACAGTGAGTGCCATTGCTCAGGCATACACAAAGTCACTGTGTGACTTAGAGCTCATGCAGCCCATTGAGTCTTAAGATTTGAAATCTTAAAAAACTATTTCATCTACTTTGCTTTCTTTTGCATTAACTCTTCCCAGCTTCAGCAAGGGAAAAGTGGAAAATAAATCATTCATTTTGTCATCCCACAGCCTGATTCCAGAGGAAAATATTATTTACAGATGTGAAGGCAAACTCATTTTGGAATGTGAGATCCATAATGGATTCCCATCAAGTTTTACACCAGTTTGACTGTCCAGAGCTCATGAACTACACCAAATTTCACAACAGTACATTTCAGCAAATATGAGGAATGCAATGTGCAGAGTACCGAGAAATACCTTTATTATATTTATGGGTACCAAATGCCCCTGTGAAGTTGTTTGCTATGGTTTACCATTTGCAGAATTCAATCAGAACAGCAAGTTAAGGGAAGCAAAGCGGAAAAAGTATCACAGTGATTTAGATAAAGCCAGTCCTAAAATAATCCCAACATTCACGCTCGGTAGGTAGTGAAACAATTGCTTTACTCAGCTGAGAGAGTGATCAGAAACACACTGGTTGCTTCTGAGAGGACCTGCTGCAAGTAGCGTATACATTGGTTCTTCAAGAACTGGTCTTACTGCAGTAAACTAGTGCTTGGCAGTGTTAGTGAGAGGAATGTCAAGTACAGGTAAGACAGAACACACAAAAATCATACAGAGGTTCTTTGAAAACCATGTTCCTGAGTGCTGTGCATGTTTGGACAAGCAAATTGTGACAGTTTATGAAGCAGCTGTTTCTGTACCAAGACATATCTCTGATGCTCAAAAATGCCAAGACGTAACAGACAGAATTAAGTCAATTTAGAAATTAAGTCAACAATGCTGTATAAACATCAGGAATACTCTCATCCAGTTATAGCCAGCTTTACTGTTAGATAACATGAACTCCAAGGAAGTTTTACTGAACAAATATATCCTCCTATAGAAAGAGCTAATGTGTTCCCCTGCACACACAAAATACTAGTACTATTTTGTTCACACACGTTTTTCTTCACCGAGAGAATATTGCACATCTTTGAATCATATTTGCTTTATCTATCTAGTAGGAAAAATCATATTCCTCCCAGGAACACTTACAGTCAGCCTGGCTCTGCTAAGGAAGGCTGTTTGAAATGTTCAGTGTTCATTCCATAACCCTAAAATTCTTTGCAATAAAAAGAAGACTAGAAGACAGAAAGTCAGTATGAAGCCAGCACCTCCTCTACAGCATCCACTGGCAGCAGAGCAAAATGGGAAGACACAGGGATAAGGCTGACAGGGCTGTTCACTGGCTCAAGGCAGGCAGAGCTCCTGCCCTCTCAACTCAGGGTTGAGCTGAGAAAACTCCCCAGTGCAGGAGAATTCAAAATGAGGAAAGAGACACTTCTAATAAGCAGGAAATTTAACTCCATCAAAAGTTTGCAGGGGAGTCATTGTACTCCAAGTGAAGTTGTAGCGTTGTGTTGTGCCACGTGGAAACCAAGTAACCCATAGCATTATTTTCAGTCCCTTTATTGTTCTTTTTAGCCTTCTCTCTTCACCTTTTCTATCAGCACCCAAAGCCTTGCCGATCTATAAGACAGTACAGACTGCCTAACGATTTCAGGCAAACGATACAATATATACATAATCTGTAAAATGCATTATCTTTTCTGCACCGTATCCTTGAAATTATTTTGGTGTTTTATTTTGTTTAACATTTCATGTAGACATTTTGTGACTCTAACAAAGATTAACTTTGGGAGAATCATAACAGTGCTCCTAAATACCACTATCCTGTTATTTCCTTTCACGAATATACAGCTCTTACCTGTACATGAATAATCATCAATGCGTATATATCCTGTTTTGCAGATGCACATAAAGGATCCCGGTGTATTTACGCACATGGTATTCTCACGACAGTAGTGCCGTCCTTCAGCACATTCATCAATATCTGTGAATAAGGCAAAGAGGAACACAAGTCAAATTCAGTGGTGTTCTTTACAATCTCCCGATACGCTGCTATTCACTTTCATCAGTAGTGGGTTAGACTAAAAAGTTACTTGAGCAGCAATGTATTTCATAACGATTTTTGGCTTTCTCCTTTAAAACAACTGCTTGAAGTGTTCAAATGAGAGAAGCAGCATGAGCCTTCTGTGAACAGCTGTTAGTGGAGTTACAAAGAAGATTACATTGGCTTACATCTTTCCATTTGAAGTGCCTATGATGTTATTCCTGTGACTTAAATAAGAGAAAAAAAAACCACCACTGGGGTCCACAGCAGACCAACTGCTTCAGGACTGCAATATCATCCATTGCTATACCTGTATAGCCACTGCAGTCATCAGTACATAAACACACTACTATATGTATAGTATATGCTTTTGGCCTAACGGGTGTTGTTTGGGAAAGAACTGTAAGGAACATGGTAAGCTCTGAAAAGACACACCAGAACTTAGAACTACAAAGTAGCCAATCGGTATTTATAATATCTATAAATACATATATCTGCATTTATACCTATCTACATACATATGTATATAGATACATATACACACATCTTATATGAAAACAGCCTGAAAGAATCTGATTTATTTAAATAGCTTCTCTGATAGAAAAAACTGCACCTTAGTAAAATACTTGCTGGGGTGGAGTATCTGCTACAGCATTAAGTACTAGAGCTAACTCTAGACATAAATCACTGTAGGCATGGACTTCAAAACCTGATTGGCTGGAAATTAAGCACATTTCTCGTAGCAGGTTATACACAACGGTAGGACAGAGAAAGCACCACAAATTACAAAAAAAC